>CM052546.1:29624762-29663992 GCA_028533065.1 Trachops cirrhosus | reverse complement strand
TCCTTGGTTGTCCGACTTCCATAAACTTCAATTTTCTGTCAGTTCTGGTTGTTATTTTGTTTCTATATCTTTGTTGTCCCTATCTTGGTTGTGCGAGGAGGCACAGTGCGTCTACCTATGCCTCCATCTTGGCCGGAAGTCTCTATAATTTTCTTTCTTTGTAGTGTCTTTATCTGTGGTTTTGGAATTAGGATAATGCTGGCCTCATAAAATGAGTTTGGGAGCTCTTGTTCTTCTTGAATTTTATGAAATAGTTTGAGAAGGAGAGGTCTTAGTTCTTCTTGGAATGTTTGGTAAAATTTACCTGTGAAGTCATCTGGTCCAGGGCATTTGTTTGTTGGGAGTTTTTTGATGACTTCTTCAGTTTCATTAGGTGTAATCTGTCTATTCAGATTCTCCGATTCTTCCTGATTTATTTTTGGAAGATTGCATGTTCCTAGGAATTTATCCATTTCATCCAGGTTGTCCAGTTTGTTGGCATATAGTTGTTCATGATATTTTCTTACATTACTTTGTATTTATTTGGTGTCAGTTGTTATTTCTCCTCTTTCATTTCTGATTTTGTTTATTTGGATCCTCTTTCTTTTTTTCTTGATGAGTCTAATTAGAGGTTTGTCAATCTTGTTTATCTTTTCAAAGAACCAGTCTTGGATTCATTGATCTTTTGTATCTTTTTTTAGACCCTCTTTCATTAATTTCTACTCTGATCTTTATTATTTCCTTTCTTCTACCCACTTTGGGCTTTGTTTGTTGTTCATCTTCAAATTCCTTTATGTGTGAAGTTAGATAGTTATTTAAGCTTTTTCTTATTTTTTGAGATAGACCTGTAATGCTATGAATTTCCCTCTTATGATTGCTTTCCCTATGTCCCACAGATTTGGGATTGTTGTGACCTCATTTTCATTTGTTTCAGTGTATCTTTTGATTTATTCCTTGATCTCGTTGTCCTATTCATTGTTTAATAACATGTTATTTAGCTTCCATGTCTTTGCATGTTTGTTTCAGTGTTCTTATTGTGATCAATTTCTAGTTTCATAGCATTGTGGTCAGAAGATGCTTGTGATTTCAATCTTCTTAGATTTGTTGAATTTTGTCTTGTGTCCTAACATGTGGTCTATCCTAGAAAACGATCCAGATGCTCTCGAAAAATATGTATGTTCTGCTGCTTTGGGGTGAAATGCTCTGAAGATATCAATTAAATCCATTTGACCTAGTGTGTTATTTAAGGCTGCTGTCTCCTTGTTAATTTCCTGCCTGGAAGATCTATCCGTTGAAGTGAATGGGGTGTTAAAATCCCCAACTATGACTGTATTTCTGTCGATCTCTCCTCTTAAGCGCATCAAGAGTTGCTTTACGTATTCAGGTGCTCCTTTGTTGGGTGTGTGAGGGTTTTCTAGGGTTACATTCTCTTGTTAGGTTGTTCCCTTTATCATCAGGTAGTGTTCTTCTTTGTCTCTTACAATAGCCTTGGTTTTAAAGTCCATTTTGTTGGATATAAGTACAGCAACCCCAGCCTTTTTTTCTTTTCCATTTGCATAAAATATCTTTTTTCCAACTCTTTTAGTCTGTGTGTATCTTTTGCTTTGAGATGGGTCTCCTAGAGGCAGCATATATATGTGGGTCTTATTTTCTTATCCATTCAGCTACCCTATGTCTTTTGGTCAGAGCATTAAGCCATTTACATTTAAGATGATTATTGATAGATATGTATGTAGTGCCATTTTATGTTAGACTGTTTTCCTCTGTTTTTTTTTTTTCTTCTTCTTTTTACTAAAGCAAGTCCTTTAACATTTGTTGCAGTACTGGTTTGGTGTTAACAAATTCCTTTAGCTTTTTCTTGTCTGGGAAGCTCCTTATTTCTCTTTTGATTTTAAATGATATCCTTGCTAGGTAAAGTAGCCTTAGTTGCAGGTCCTTGCTTTTCATCACCTTGAATATTTCACACCACTCCCTTCTGGCCTGAAATGTTTCTGTTGAGTAATCAGATGCAAGTCTAATTGGTGCTCCTTTGTAGGTAATTACCTTCTTTTCTCTTAAGGCTTTAGGATTCTCTCCTTGTCTTTAAGCCTTGTCATTTTAATTATGATGTGCCTCAGTGTAGGTCTCTCTGGATCCAACTTGTTTGGGACTCTCTGAGCTTCCTGGACTTGTGTGACTTTTTCCTTCACCAGATTAGGGAAGTTTCTGGTCATTATTTCTTCAAATGGGTTCTTGATCCCTTGCTCACTCTCTTCTCCTACTAGTATTCCCATAATGTAGATGTTGTTATGTTTCATGTTGTCCAAAATGTTTCTTAAGCTCTCATTTTTTTAATTTCTTTTGCTTTTTGCTCCCCTGCCTGGGTGTTTTTTCTACATTGTTTCCCAAAACACAGATTCTATTCTCTGCTTCATCTAATCTACTGTTTATTTCTTCCAGTGTATTATTTATTTCAGATATTGCATTCTTCATTTCTGATTGGTCCTTTTTTATGGTTTCTATGTCTTTTTTCATGCTGTTGAGTATCCTAATAATCATTACTCTAAACTCTCTATCTGATAAATTGCTTGCCTCCATTTCATCTAGTTCTTCTGGAGAATTCTCTTGTTCTTTCATTTGGGGTCTGTTTCTTTGTCTTCCCATTTGGCTGCTTCTTTTTATTTTCTGCCTTAGATATCAAACTAATCAGATGTCAGACTGATCACTTGTTGATCTAATCAAGTTGTAATCAGCAGTCTGCCTTAAGCACCACAGGGTGGGGCAGAATAATTCCTGTGGGTGGGTCTATTGCTTCCCTCAGGCTGATGCCACTTGGGGAGAGTGCTGTACCTGAGAAAGATGGACTCTGCTGTATGGGGCATGACTCATCATAGGGATCCTGGGGGCTGTTCCTTCAGTTCTCTCCCCAGAGCCACCAGCCCCAGACTCTCCTCCAGTGTCTCTAGTCCACTCTGCCCTGTTTCTGCTGGAGCCCAGGGTAAGTGGCTGCAAATGAAATTTTTTGTGTTGGCCCTTTAAGAAGCTCTCTGTGTCTCCAGCCATCTCTCCCTGGAAGACAGAAACCCTGTTGCTTTTTCACAGCTGGATGTTATCTGGGTTGCTTTCTGGCTGTGGTGCTGTAGCCTGGGGAGCTCAGCTTGGGGTGTAGACCCCACACTTCTCAGGCAGAAATCCCCGGCTGCTGAAATATCCTTCTGGAACTTCAGCTGCTTCCCATCAGAGCCCAGCCAGCCCTCTTGTGTCTCATCTGCACTCCCTATCTGTCACATTGTGAAGTGGTTTCCTCTGTCTGTGGTTATAAGGCTTCTCTCCAGCTAGTGTTTAGTTGGTTATTCTGGATGATTTCTCTACAATTTAGTTGTAATTTCAGATTGGTCCTGGGAGGGGGTTGGTGTAGCTTCTATTTACTCCTCTGCCATCTTGGATCTCCTTTATCTGTTTTTGATACTGGGTTAATACTGACTTCATAGAATGATCTGAGAAGTGTTTCCTCTTGTTTCTTTTTAAATGACTTATTTTTCATATTGTAAAAATAGGAAAATAGAGGAAAGTATAACTAAAATTAAATTTGCTTATAATCCCACTATGTAGAGGTAAGCACTATTAACATTTAGGTGAATTTCCTTCCCATTTTTTGTATGTGGAGGTTCAACCCACTCTATGTGGAGTTTGGTATGCTGTTTTGCTTTTTTTATGTTAAAAATACATTTGTGAGGTACAATGGAATATTATTCAGCTATAAAAAGGAATGAGATACTGATACATTCTACAAGATGGATGGACCTCAAAAACATAATGCTGAGTGAAAAAGCCAAACACAAAACTTCATATATTTTATGATTTCACTTATATGAAATATCCATAGTAGGTAAATCCATACCGGCAGAATGAAGATTAGCGGTTGCCAGGGGCTGGAGACTATGTGTGTTTGGAGCTGGGGGTGGGGCAGGGTGGGGAGGGGCGCGGGGGGAGACTGTGAAATGCTTAATGGGTACAGAATTTCTTTTCAGGGTGATGATAATGTTTGGAACTAAAGAGAGGAGGTGGTTGCACAACATTGTGAATATACTAAATGCCACTTAAATATTCATTTTAAAATGGCTATCTTTATGTTGTGCAAATTTTAACTCAATAAAAAAGTACATTTGTAAGCATTACTAGGTGTGATTTAAAGCTCTTTAAAAGTGTGATTTTTAAATATTAGATTTAAAAAATTAAAATACATATTAAATACATACGTGTAAAAAATTAAAACATATTTGCTTATGATGAAGTATAGTGATAGTTAAGGTTTATGTGTAAATCTCAGAATACCACAATGACTTCACCATCACTACAAAATATTTCATTGGAGCTATGCCTTATTTTATTGTATATCTAACTAATCTAAAAGTTTTATTATTATATATTATGCTATAATGAATATCCTTAGTATTGTTTCTTATTTATTTAAATTTTTTTTTTAGAGAGGAGGAAGGGAAGGAGAAAGAGGGAGAAAAACATCAATGTGTGAGAGATACACTGATAAGTTTCCTCTTACATGCTCCCTACTGGGGACCTGACCTGCTACCCAGGCATGTGCCCTTACTGGGAATTGAACTGGTGACCCTTCAGTTCACAGGCCAGTGCTCAATCCACTCAGCCACACCAGCCAGGGCTGGATTGTTTCTTAAAAGTGATTTATTATTTCCTGACCTTTATAAGATACTATAGGAGAATATGTTCATGTTTTGGGGGTAGAGAAAATTTATTAAGCTAAACACTAAAAAAAACCCCATAAAATTAATGCATAAGTTGAACTATATTCAAATTAAAATGTTCTGCTCATCAAAGTATCATTAAAAGAGTGAAATAGCAAGATACACAGTAAGAGAAAATAGGCACAAAACACATACAGTGATCCTTGAACTATGGCATAGTTTCTCTTACATGCAAATATTTCTCAATACGCACAGTACTGAAAGTGAATTTCCTCTTCCTTATGATTTTCTTTAAATAATTTTTATTTTTCAATTACAGTTGACATACAATATTATATGAGTTTCAGGTGTACAACCCAGTGATTACATATTATATAACTTACTAAGTGATTATCCCAATAAATCTAGTACCTATTTGATACCATACATAGTTATTACAATATTTTTGACTTATTCCCTATGCCATAATTTACATCCCCATGACTACTCTGTAACTTCCAGTTTGTACTTCTCAATCCCTTCATCTTTTTCACCTATTTCTCCAATCTGCCTCCCATCTAGCAACTGTCAAAATGTTCTCTGTATCTATGAATCTATTTCTGTTCAGCTTGTTCATTTATTTTGTTTTTTAGATTCAATTGTTAATAGATATATATTTATTGCCATTTTATTATTCATATTTTTAATCTTTTTTCTTCTTTATCTTCTTAAAGAAGACCCTTGAACATTTCATGTAATGCTGGTTTGGTGGTGATGAAGTCCTTTAACTTTTTTTTGCCTGGGAAGCTCTTTATATGTCCTTCAGTTCTAAATGATAGTATTCTTAGTTGTAGACCCTTGCTTTTCATCACTTTGAATATTTTTTGCCAATCCCTTCTGGCCTGCAAAGTTTCTGTTGAGAAAGCAGCTGACAGTGTTATGGGAGCTCCCTTTTAGGTAAGAAACTGCTTTTCTCCTGCTGCATTTAAGATTCCCTCTTTGTCTTTAATTTTTGGCATTTTAACTATGATGTATCTTGGTGTAGCCCTCTTTGAGTTCATGTTGTTTGGGACTCACTGTGTTTTCTGGACATCTATGTCTGTTTCCTTCACCAGGTTAAGGAAGTTTTCCATCATTTTTCATCTTAATATTTCTATTTACTTATTTTAGAGAGAGAAAATGAGAAAGAGAGAGACAAATGTTGATTTGTTATTCCACTTATATATGCATTCATTTGTTGATTCTTGTATGTGCTCTGATGGGGATTGAACCTGCAACCTTGGTGTATCAGGGTGATGCTCGAACCAACTGAGCTACCTGGCCAGAGCCCATCATTATTTTTTTCACATGAATTTTCAATTCCTTGCACTCTCTGTTTGCCTTATAGCAACCCCCATGATGCAAATGTTGGTACAATTGAAGTTATCCCAGAGGTTTCTTATATTATTTGTACTTTTTTTTAGTCTTTTTCCTTTTTGCTGTTTAGATTGTATGTTTTCTGCTTCCTTATCTTCCAAATCTCTGATTTGATCCTCTGCTTCATCTACGCCACTGTTGATTCCCTTTAATGTATTCTTCATTTGTGTTAATGTATTATTCATTTCTGACTGTTTCTTTTTTGTATTTTCTAGTTTCGTTTTTATATTTCCTATCTCTTTGTTGAAGTTCTCACTAAGTTCATCTACTCTTCCCTAATTTCATTAAGCAACCTTATAACCAGTTTTCAACTCTGCATCTAGTAGATTGCTTGTCTCCATTTTGCTTAGTTCTTTTTCTGGAGTTTCGTTCTGTTATTTCACTTGAAAAATGTTTCTTTGCCTTCTAATTTTAGCAACCTCTCTGTGTTTGTTTCTATGTATTAGGTAGAGCTACTACATCACTCAAGTTAGGTAGTGTTCTTATACAGTAAGTGTTCTGTGGGGTCCAGTGACACAGCCTCCCAATCACCTAAGCTGGGTACTACAGGTGCACAGCCCTCCCCATGTGGGTTGTGCACACCCCCCTATTGTAGTCGAGCCTTGATTGCTATTGGCACATCAATGGGAGAGATTTACCCCCAGGTCTATTGGCTGCAAGGACTGGCTGGGACAACCTCGGAGGATCAGCTGTGCAGGGGCCCAAATCACGGAGCAGGACTTACTTCAGTGGGGCTCTGGTTTCTGCTGAGTCTGCCCCTTGAGTGTGTTGCTTGTGGAGGTGTTTTGTTGGATGCTGCTTTGACATGATTTGAAGCTGTTCACCAGGTGCACTGATTCTGAGAGGTGCAGGCTGAGATCAGCTGCCACCTGTGTTCTGCCCAGGGCCACCGGCATGAGCTACAAAGCAATCTGCCAATGGCTGTGATTTGTACTGGGCTGGGAGGTGCCAAGGAGAGGACAAGCTGCAAACCAAGGCTGGCTTCCACTAGTGTTGGGCTTAGGGCCACTTAGAGAGAGTTACAGGGCATGCCAAGGCCAGATGCTGCTTGTTTGAAAGATTTTAGGAAAGTCTGATGCATAAGCCAAGACAGGCTATTTGTATGGAAGAGCCCCCGGAAATCGCTTGGGTGGGGGCCCACAAGTTAAGTGGGGCATGGTATTGGGGAATCACTGGGGTGGGGCAAACAGTGTAAGCCAGGTGAATGGAGACTCAGATATGGTGCCTGCTTGCCAGCTCTGTGCAGGGACAACTCAGAAGAGGAATAAAAACCTCTGCCAGCATTTCTGTCTGAGAGAAAGCTGCCCCTCCAGCTCTCACCCAGATGCAAAAGAACTCAGTCCCAACTCGTATGTCCCTGGTGCCTTTTGAGCTTCTGCCTCAGTGTTGGAGCTCAGAGCAAGTGAGTCCAGTGTCCTTATGTAGGCCCTTTAGGAAGAACACCTGGGACTTAAGGTGCCCTTTGTCTCACTCAGCCATAATCCCTGCTGGTTTTTACAGCTAGATGTTTTGAGGAACTTCTCTTCCTGGCACTAGAATGCTGGGCTTTGGGGTCAGTGTGGAGCTGGGATCCCTCACTCCTAAGGGGGAATCTATGAAGCCAAGCTATCCCTCCACATTTTTATCTGCCACACGTGAGTGTGGGACTATCCCATTCTGCACCTCTACCCCTCCTACCAATCTCCACATGGCTTCATTATATCCTTAATTGTAGAACTTCTGTTCAGCTAGATTTCAGGCAGTTCTGAATGTTGGTTGTTCTTTAGCAGGGGTGTCAAACTCATTTTCACTGGGGGCCACATCAGCCTCACGGTTGCCTTCAAAGGGCCAAAATAATTTTAGGACTGTATAAATGTAACTACTCCTTAACTGTTAAGGAGTTGAAATTACATTCGGCCCTTTGAAGGCAACCACGAGGCTGATGTGGCCCCCAGTGAAAATGAGTTTGACACCCCTGTTCTATAGTATAGTTGTAATTTTTATGTCCCTTATAATTTTTGTAATAACATTTTCTTTTCTCGAGCTTACTTTATTGTAAGAATACATTAATACATATAACATACAAAATATTTCTTAATGGACTATTTATGTTATCAGTAAGATTTTCTGTCAACAGTAGACTATCAGTAGTTAAATTTTGGACGAGTCAAAAGTTATGTGGGCCCTGGCTGGTGTGGCTCAGTGGCTTGAGTGCCTGCCTGTGAAGTGGAAGATCACCAGTTCAATTTCCAGTCAGGGCACATGCCTGGATTGCAGGCCAGGTCCTTGGTTGGGGATGTGTGAGAGGCAAGGCAACTACTTGATGTATCGCTCACACATCAATGTTTCTCTCTCTCTTTCTCCCTCCCTTCTCCTCTCTCTAAAAATAAATAAATAAAATCTTTTATAAAGGTATATGTGGATTTTTGACCGTGCAGGGGGTTGATGCCCCTAACCACCATGTTATTCAAGGGTTGACTGTGGTTAGTTAATGGCTTGGATCCAGAATATATAAAGATCTTCTATGAATTCATAAGAAACAGAACGGAACAACAGTGAAAATATTATATACAAAAATTTCTGAATGTAACTAAGGTAGTATTTAGAGGAAATTTTATATCAGTAAATGTACATGTTTAAAAAGAAAACTTGTTGAAAATATGAACCAATGATGAATTTCAGGACATTATATTCAAATAAAGTAGAAAAAATACATATAAGAGAATTAATGAAAAAATCAAACATATAATAGATTTTTTAATACTAAATTTTGTTCTTCAAAAAGAATAATGAAATTGATAAAACTCTGATGAGACTAATAAAGAAAAAAAGAGGATGAACGAAAATTCACAGCAAGAATGAAGAAGGGGACATCACGAGATGCCCTGTAGAAGGGCATCTGAAAGACTCCGAGAAGATATTATGAACAACTCAATGCCAATAAGTGTGAAAAGTTTAGATGAAATGGAAATATCCCAAGAAATAATAACTTACCAAAAGCAATTCATGAAGAAATGGAAATTTTTTTCAATTTATTTATCTTCAGAGGGGAAGGGAAGGAGAGAGGGAGAGAAATATCAATGTATGGTTGCTTCCTGTGCATTCCCTGCTGGGAACTGGCCTGCAACCCAGGCATGTGCCCTGACTGGGAATCGAACTGTGATCTCTTGGTTCACAGGCCCACGCTTAATCCACTAAGCTACACCAGCCAGGGCTAAATCAAGTATTTTTAAATAAAATTTAGCACTCTATAAGAAGGACAGTTCATATGACCAAGTTGAAATTAATCCTAGGAATGTAAGTTTGTTTAATATTCAAAATCCAGTTAATGTAATTTATCTTATTAACAGATTGAAGGAGAAAATTCTTATGGTTATCTCAATGGATGCAGGAAAAGCATTTGATAAAATTTAACTCACATTTAAATAAATGGATAAATAATTTGCCAAACTGGAACTTCCTTAATTTTATAAAGACTATCTTTTTTAAAAATAGCTAACAGAAGCATCAAACTTATTGGTGAAACATTGTAAGTTTTCCCTTTGAAAACTGGAATAAAACAAAGATACCCATTACTACTTTTATTCAACATTAAACTGGAGGTCCTGGTCAGCACAGTGAAGAAAGAAAAGAAATAAGGATTGCCATTAGTTATAGATGATAGAGTAAGGAGGAAATAAATAATAATCTAAAGATAATTAGAATTATTAAGAGAGTTCAGCAAGTTTCCTGAACTTAAAGAAAATCAATAAAGAAAAATCAATGTATTTAACGGCAACAAAGAGAAAATTATATTTTAAAAAGGTAGCATTTGTAATATCATTTAAAAATACCAAATCACTAGGACTAAATCTAATGAAAATTAAGTAAGACGCCAATGCAAAAAAAATTGGAGGCATTATGACAGAAATTAAAGATCTTAGTAAATGGAGATAAGGTATTCATGGATTGGTACACTCGATATTACAAAAATTGTCAGTTCTTCCAAAGTGACCTATAGGTTCAGTTTTCTTTCTAATAAAAATTCAGATTTTGCCCTGGCTGGTGTGGCTCAGTGGATTGAGCATGGGCCTGCAAACCAAAGGGTCACTGGTTTGATTCCCAGTCAGGGCACATGCCTGGGTTGCAGGCCAGGTCCCCAGAAGGGGCATGTGAGAGGCAACCACACATTGATGTTTCCCTCTCTCTCCCGCCCTTCCCCTCTCTCTAAAACTAAATAAATAAACTCTTTTAAAAAATTCAGATTTTTTTGTGGAACTTGACAAGATGATTCTTAAATTTATATGGACAAACAGAAGGCCAAGAAGAACTAAAGCACTCTTAGAGGAAGAATGAGGTCGGAGGAATTGCTGTTCCAGAGTTCTCTAAAGCTATAGTAATTAAGAGAGTGTGGCATTATCTGGGAGTAGACATTTCAATGGAATAGAGATAAGACCACCTAAACAGACCTACACACATCTACACACTTGATTTCAGACAAAGATGGCAATGTAGAGCAGTGGCAAAAAGACTTGATAAACTTGATAAGCTTGGTTGGAATAATTAGGTATCCATATGAAAAAAGAATGAAATTGGACCCCTACCTCACACCATACATCAAAATGAACTCCAGGGGCACATGGACCTATATATAAAAGGCAAAACTGTAAAGTTTTGTAATAATAATGTAGAAGGGTATCTTCATAATCTTGGGTAAAGAAAATTTTTTTAAAGCTCAAAAAGCAATACCACAAGGGAAAGGTGGATAAAATGAAGAATCCCTATTTATCAGAAGACATTAAAGAGTGAAAAAGCAGACTACACAGTAGCAGAAGATCATTGCAACAGGTAAAGCTAACAAAGGGTTTTTTCCCAGATTATTCACAGAACTCATAAGAAATAATAATAAAAGACAATCTAATAGAAAATGGGCAATCCAAAGTCATCAAGTTGCATATATTAAATATTACAGCTTTTTGTATGTCAATCATACCTCAATAAAGTGGTTTTAAACAAACAAACAAACAAATAACCTGGTGATAAGAAAAAGAAAAATGGGCAAAGATAGTTTTAAAAAAGTAACCTAAAGAACAATAACATAAAAAGTTGTTAGACTTCTTTGCTAAGCAGGGAAATATAAATTAAAATCACAATGAGATAGCACTACACACTTACCAAATTGACTAAAATTTAAAAGCCCAATACCAGGTATTAGCAAAAACATTTATCCATATAAACTTATACAAACTTGTACAACTACCTTGAAAAACAGTCCAGCATTGTCCACTTGAGCTGAAAATAACATATTCTATGACCCAGCAATCCTATTCCTAGACAAATATTTTACAGAAACGAGTGCTTACGGGACAGAAAGCATGAACAAAAGTGGTCATAAAAGCTTTACTTGCAGTAGCCCTTGTCATGTATGGGTCAGGTTCCCAGGAAACGGAGGCTGAGATGGAGGTTGGGGTACAAGATATTTATCAGGGATATTAGGGATCGACACCTATGAAAGGAAGGAAGAAAAGAGGTGTTGAGCAGAAGTGGAACTGTGATACAGGTTCAGTGGAGTTTAGGCCAACTCGGCGGGGAACTCGGGAGCTCTATTTCAGCTATCATCCCGTTGCGGCTGAGAATGGTCTAGCCTCTAAATTCTTGCTTTGTCTGGTCACAGGACACAAGCTGCCCCGGGAGAGGGCGAGGAAGCTCAGGTGGACCCCGAGGAAGCTCAGCTGCAGGTTCCTTTTGACCACACTGCCTGCAGCTGGACAGCAAATCCTTTCTTGAGGGGGTCTCTGGGTGGCACATCTTTGCATCTGCCACAAGCACAAATGGGCAACACCCCAGATTTCTATCATCTGAAGAACGGTTAAACTCTGCTGTCTTCATAGGACATACCCACAATTCCGTTTCCTCATGCACCTTTGCGATCTATCCAACCCAGGGCGACCACTGATCTTGTTAAAATACCTGACTTGGTCAGGCTTAAATTCTAGTCCTTCCAGTTGGGTGTGCAGTTTTAATTTTATTTCCCTAACGACAAATGATGTTGAGCATCTTCTCATGTGTTATGAGAAGGTATCTAAATATCTTCTTTCATGAAGTCTTCTTCAAGTCTTTTGCCAATTTTCAAATTGTACATCAATTTTGTATAACTTTGCATAGGTAATTTTGTATATGGTGCATACATATAGGCCTATAGTCCATATCAAGTTAATTTTTGTGTGCGGTACGTGGTGCAAGAGTTGAAGGTCATTATGGTGATGCGCATGGTGTTCAGTAGCTCTAGCACCATTGGTTGGACAGATTGTTTATCCCCGTTGAGTTGCCTTGGCACCGTTTGTTGAAAATCAACTGATCATATACGTGTGGGTCTATTTCTATTTTTACACTAATATCACATTTTTTATACTAGCTTTTCAATTCACCTGAATTCATTTAGTGTAAGGTCTAAGGTACAGATCTGGATTTTTTTTTCTCAAATAGTTAACCAATTGTCCCTGGGTGGGGGGGATCATGCTTTTTATCTCTATTGTTTTGAGGACCGAGCTTATTATAGATAGATTTATTAGGCCATACACCAGAGTCTTTCTGGGCAATCCTCTTTCATCGACGTGTCTGTGGTTTCAGTATCAGTTCTATGGAGAACGTTCTGATGAATATTCCTACCTGGGACTGAAGAGACGGCCCACAGTTTCATTTTTGGGGGCGGAGGGAGAGACTGCCCCTCCTCGGCCCTCAAGCAGCCTTGAAGAGGGCTCCAGACACGCGCTCTCTCTCTCCCCCCACCGCCCAACTACCGGGCCTGGCCAGCACCCTCTGCCTTGGGCCCCTCGGGGCTGCTCTCATCAGACCGGTAATCCCTGTTCAAATCAGGTCCCATCGGAGCTGCACAGTACTCTTTGTATCCCTCCGCCTGGGCCTCTAAGCCCCGTGTGGCTCTGTATTTCCCTTTTCTGACCTCATCGGCTATGCTACCCCATGTCCAGAAATCCTTCCACTGGACTCTGAAACTCATGGTGTGGCATCATCCATAAACTCCCCCGTATCCCCAAACGCATTCAGAACGTCCCCTTTGCTCTCCTGCTCTAATAGAACACTGCCTCCCCCGTAAGCACTTGGCTCCCCTGCAGCCTCTCAAGTGATGGCTGTTTTCCCTCTCGTGTTCCCTTGTATTCCCGGGTTTAGGGGTGGGAGGTGCCCGTTCTGCACCCCAGTGCCCCTTCTGTTTGCTCTCCTCCTTACAAACACCCATGGTTGAATGCCACGTGATCAGACATTTTTGCAGTCACTTACAGACCTCCCATCGCTTGCCCCCATTCATTGAAATTTTAGATCCTGACCCACAGCGACGCTCTCCAAGGCCCCTCCTACCTTAGTTTTTTTATTTCATTATTCATGCAGATGAACAGGCCTCTCAGCCCCTTGCCTTTCCTTTGGGATCTTAGCTTTTGCAGTCTTTCAGCCTCTTGCTCCCATAGCCAGACTTTGAACTGTGTAGATGTTGCTGGTCAATGCAATTCCTTCCTCACCTCCATGCCTGGATTTCGCTCTCCGAAGAACACTGCCTCTCCCTCCAGCCCCCTCCTTTCACTCCACTCCACTCCATTCCACTCCACTCTAACAATTCTTCCTGAAACCTACCGATCCGAAAAAAATCACCATCCCCAGCTCCGTCGCGCCCCACCTCCCTCTTTACTCAGCTCAGAATACAGTCACCTGGCAAAACCACAACCCAGGTTTAAGTCAACCCTCTACCCACTCTACACCTGCACCCACAGGCTGCCCGGGGCGGACGAAAAACCCGCCAGGGGCTGACGAGTCTCGCTCCACTGAAATCTCTCCCTAGTTTGCTAAAAATAAAAACATAGAAGAGCAAGTTCCAGGGCCTCAGCCGCTCCTCCCCCCACCCACCAGCACCTGTGCCCCTGAGCTCCGCCCTCCGTCTCCCCCTGGTGAACCGCCCATGCTCCTATTCAAGAACAGCCCCCTTTTTCGCGCACAGATGCCATTCCCATTCCTCTACCCAAGGATTGCCCTCCAATATTTACCCCCGTTCTCACCCACGTCATCAAAATTTCCCTCTCGGGGAGTATCCCATTAACACATAAAAATGCCGTAATGTTTCCATCTTAAAGAGAACCCCCCTTTTGACCTTATATTCCCACAGGCTCCCACCCAGTTTTTGTAGTCCTCTTTAAGGCACAGCTTTTAGAAGGGATGGACTCTCCTTGCCACCTTCACGCCCTGTCCTCCCCTCCTTTCTCCCTTCCACTCTCACCAGGCTGTAGCTCCCACAACTACAGCAAAACCACCTTTGTCAAAGACTTTCCAGGCTGTTACATCTCAGGCCTCACCTTCCTTGCCTCTCCATAGCCTCTAAGAGTTCATCCCTCCTTCCTGGGCACCCAGATCCCCGCCACCCTTTCCTGGTTCCCCTTCCACCTGTCTGGTTGCTCCTCCTCTGTCTCCTTTGCTGGCACCTCCTCTTCTCCAAGGCTCAGCCCTGGGACCTCTTTTCACCTCTGTCTGCACTCACTCCCTTGGCCATCTCCTCCAGTGTCCCGCCTTTAAATGCCGTTCAGTTGCTGATGACTTCTGAAGTCATATGCCGGCCTAAGCCTTTTCCTGAATTCCAGGGCATTGTCTCTAGCAGTCTCCTGGAGCTGAATCGTGGCCACACCACTTCAATCAGGCCCACACCGCCCGCTCTTCCCAGTCCATCCCTGGTCCAGTTCCCTGTTGAGATCTGACACTTGAACTCTAGTCGAGGGGATGAAAAGTAAGACTTTCCCTTTGCACAGGCTATGGAGCGGGGGTGGCTGGAGTGGGGGCCTGAGGCTCAGCGAACGGGGCAGGCTGGTAGATTCACTCTCCACTCTGGGCTGGTCGGGCAGCACGGTGTGAAGCTCTCCTGGCTGGGTCAAGGTGGCCACCATGGCTGCATCTCACAGGCACACAGGCGCCTGCCCCTGTGCCCTCTGCTGGTGCTGTGTCCTCTCCCCACGTTCCTCCCCAGGTTCAGGGCACCGCCTTCAGGACACCACCCACCCAGCTTGTGGCCTCCTTGCCAAGCTGGGATAGTCTCTCTTCTGGGCCTCATAGCTCCCTGGGACCCCGCAGGGACCAGGCCAAGTGGGGAGCTCTGTAAAAGCCCTCCAAGTCTCTCTCCCACCTTCTCTGGACTCACTGTTCTGGAACCATATGTAGGGAACCCACGTAGGCTTTCATGGTGGGTTACGTCATCCGACCCAGCACACACAGATGAGAAGCTGAGAGTCCTGCTCACTGCAGCAGGGGACACTGAAGCCTCCTGAGGGGGCTTCTCAGCAGCACATGTGACATAGAGCAGTCTTTTCCCCACACCACTCAAGGCTGCAATTTTGCAAACCAAGAGTTAAAGGCTGGAACACCCAACACCCTACAGTCTTGCAAAGTGGGAGGATCCTAAAGGAGGACCAGCTTCCCTTAGAAGCCTGGCACATTGGCAGGAGGTACCCAGGTAAACAAGCAATCTCCTGGCAATGCTAATCTGCTTCTTTTCTCTTCTTCAGAGCTTCTGGCCGCATCTGAATGGAGTTATTAACCCCGTCCTGTGCGCCCGTGTCACTTTCCCAAACAACTACTTTATTCATGACTCGCCCACTATCAATTTCAACATGCAATTTGCAATGAAACTTGACTGATCAGCAATATCATAATTAGTTGCACATGTCTGTGCTTGTATTTGTTTGGTGTAGGGTCTTTTTCATTAAAGTGACGGAGGCCAGTAAATGCCATGACCTTGCTCTGGGTCATCAACTAGCAGTGGTTGTATCTTGGGGCAGGGGCAGGCAGGCTGGTGAAGAGATTGTGGGGACTGGAAGCTGTGGCACGTGGCACTGTTTTTCACCTTAACACTTTCGTGTTCACAAAGAGTAATCTGAGTTGGGCAGGTGATAACACTTGTCCATGAGGAAGAAGCCAGCAGGCGTTCCCTCCCCTGGTCTCACCCTCCCATCTCCCCAGATCTGCTTGCATACCTCCAGGAACAGGGGGCTTCTGACCTGATAAGCCCGCTCTACTTGTGAGAAAGTTCTTCTTTGCCTAGGCTCTCACCTGCCAGTTGTAGGTCTGTCCTACCTGGGACAGGGTCCTGGTCTCAGCTCAGAAGTTGTTACATTGCATGAGCTTGAGCCAGTCCCTAAGCCCCAGTTTATCCACCTGCAGAAAAGGAACCCTGTTGTCTTGTCTCAAGGATTATAATAGAGTTTCTAGCTGTAAGCAACAGAAATTGACTCCTAGTTTAAGTAGATTGACTTAATCGACTTGGCAAGAAAATAATGATACTGAGCACCTCAGAGACTCTCTGGGCAGAGCAGAGAAGCAGGCCCAGAGCCTGCATAGCCACAAGCAAGGCCCCAGGCCCTGCTGCAGAACTGGCTCCGGCAGGACCTAGCTGCCATCAGTGTCCCTGCCACCACCCTGCCCTGGGCGCCGCTGGCCGGGCTATAGCATCCTGTCCATCCATGCCCTGGAGTGCCACCAGTTCCCTGGGCCCTGCCCCTTCAGGCCACTAGCTCCAGGGTCACATTCTGGAGCCATACGTCTGACTGTCAGAGCCTAGGTCATGGGCCCCGCCCCCCGCCCAGCCACAGGGAGGCTGGGAAAAGCGTGCACGTGGTACTTTCAACCTCTACAGTGGAAGCGGCTCTGCCTCAGAATGCGGGGAATTCCCCACCACAGGAAGAGGGTTCAGATCCTGGGTAGCCAAAAAGAAGAACAGAGAATCAAATAAGGTAATAGATGTTAAAGAGGTTTGAAAACCTATCAAGTTCTACCCACCTGCCAAAGATTATTCATTCTGTAACTATTTCTGCAGATACAGAGCAGAGAATGTTGCGGTCCCTGAGCGCGAAGACAGCACAGCACTGCCAGGGAGTAAGGAGGCCAGGCCGGATGACTCCTGTTCCCAGCAGGGGCTGGTGGCCTTGGTCTACTTCAGGGTGCCCAGGTTATATGCTGATTCACTATGAAGCGCCAAGTCCCAGAGGGATGGGCAATATCTGGGACTTCTCAGGCAACCCAGTGCTTGCTTGGAGGTGGGTGGTGTCTCATATTCTCACTGTATTTGGGGCTGTGTATCAGGCCACCGATGTCTTATACAGATGCAGGGCTAAGGAATCCTCTCTGTACATGCCTCTCCCCTGTTGAGAACTTTTGTGGTTTCGCTGCTCAGTATCCATCCCCATCTCCCTTCAGGGAATAGTACCACAATTTTCACTGGAGGAACTACTCCTCTTGTCATTGCAGCTCAGGTATTTCAGGTGGAGGTAGTCCCTGGCTGCAGAGTCCTTCGTGGAGCAGAGCTGTGCAGCATAATCGCATTAAGCACTATGCAGGCTTGCGGAGTGGTTGGTTTAGGGAGGGGCATGTGACCCAGGCCAAGCCATCAGATCTGGTCAGAGCCAGTACCAGATATTTGAGTGGCTCAGAAAAAGATGTCCTTTCACCTGGACTTGGAGATGTGAGAGTGTCAGCCTGGAGCTGCTGGGTTCTCAGAAGACCTAAAACCTGAGGTCAGCAAGCAGACCTGTGGGGACACAGGCAGAGAGGGAGGTGGCCTAATGGGAGACTGTGCCCAGGAGGCAGCTGAGCCTGAAGGGTGCACAGGAGGCCTCTGAGGGCTCACCCCGGCCTCATGCGAGCAAACAGAGCAGCCCCCTGTGGGCCCAGAGCTGGGGCTCCTGGAGGTCCCCACGGAGGTCAGCTTCCCACAAACCTTCCAAGAACTGTGCTGCTCAGTTAACAACCACCCCCTCCACCACCACCCGGCTCTCTGGAAGAAAGAGGAGAGTGCCTCTTATTGTAGGGCTAGGTAGGGCAGGGAAGGGGTAGAGGGGCCAAGTTCAAGCCCATCATGGACTTGGCATTGGGTCCCAATTTCACTGGAGTCTTTTTACATTGTTCAAGCTGTCCTAGGGTGTTGACTGCCTGCAGGCTCAGCTCGACAGCATGTAGGCCCTGGCCTGGTGCCTTAGAGATTTCTAGCGATGTTCACCCGAGTAGCAGGCGTCATGGGCCGAAGGGCCCCACTGCGCCTTCCCTCAGGGAGGAGAGCCTCCCATCTCAAACGTCTGGATGAAAGGACAGGAGGGGACCATCGGGCCATTCCAATGTTAGGTGGCGCTAAGAGTGCCTTGCACACAGTAGGTGATTTTTACCTGTGTTGAAAAGCTGGATAGCATAGTTTCCAGTCCCGGGAGCAGGATCTTTGTCTGCCTTAAAGCCAGATAAGGACCCACTCTGTGGGATGCAAAAGCCTCAGGGTTGGGCCCTGAGGGAGCAGGACCTGCCCTAGGCCACACAGAAGTCCCTGAAGTGGCTGATTGGAAAGGACAATGTCAGCTTGGAAGACTAGGCACTGAAGTCCAAGAAAAGCAGAGCCTGCCTACCTTCACCCCAGGGTACAGATAGGCAAACTGAGTCTTTAAAAAAAATTGGCCCTGGCTGGTGTGGCTCAGTGGATTGAGCACAGGCCTGTGAATCAAAGGGTCAGCAGTTCAATTCCCAGTCAGGGCACATGCCTGGGTTGCAGGTCAGGTCCCCAGTGGGGGAGATGCAAAAGGCAACACCACAAACAGATGTTTCTCTCCCTCTTTTTCTCCCTTCCCCTCTCTCTAAAAATAAATAAATACAATATTTTTTCTAAAAAAGGCTAATTAAAAATAATTGGTGTCTTGTGCCCACCTCAGAGCTCATCTGCTCTTATGCCCGTCCTTTCATTTCTCCCTCAGTTTCCAGCTCCGAAAAGCATCACAGCCACACCTGGCCAGGGTCAGGCACCCGCCGTCTGCCTGCCTCTAGAACAGGGGCCAGCAGACCTTGTGAAGGGTCAGAGAGTGGGTGTCCTAGACTCCGTGGTCCACAGGTCCACACAGCTCTGTGCTGCAGCTCCTCAACTCTGCCTCCTAACCAGAAAGCTGCCAGAGACAATATGTAAATGAGTGGGTGTGGCTGCAGTCCTTTGTTTACAATCACTAAAATTTGAATTTCATATAATTTCCGCATGTCATGAAATATGACTCTTCTTTAATTTTGTTTTCCACCATTAGAAAATGTAAGAAACTATTCTTAGCTCAAAGGCTGTACAAACACAGGCAGAGGGCCAGATTGGGCCCTCAGGCCAGTTTGCCAACGTCCTGTTCTAGAATGTGCAGTCCGGGGACCCGGACTTCCAGAGCCATGGAGGCAGTAAATCCTGTCACACCAGAATAAGGGTGGTAATAGAGTGACGAACCGCTGTGGTTTCCCAGGACTGAGGGGTTTCCTGGGATGTGGGATTTTTGGCGCTACAACCAGGACAGCCCCAGGCAAACCAGGACGCTTGGTCACCCTAGGGGGTAATCATTAACCCAAGGAGACAGGCTTCAGGCCAGGTTCTAGCGTGGCCCCCGGGGGGCCTGCCCCATGCACTTGTGGTTTGTGGCAGGGCCTGTCCCGCTGGGCCTGGCCCTCAGCAGGGAGATGCCCCCTCCTCCCAGCAAGAAAGCCGCTGTGGTCTGGGTGCTCTTAAAAGGCAGGAAGTTGAATCATCAGCTCCGGTAACGTCTCCATCAGCCCGTGGGTCTGTCCCCAGGAGCTGGCTCTACACTTTGTTCGCTGATTTCTCTGGCCAGGAAAGCTCCAGAGGGAGGCTTCCAGTGAGGCTTCTGAAGGAAGGGAAGCCGTTGAGACAGGTGGGGAGGAGATCTGTTTGGCAGTGCCACCCCCTCTCTCCCCCAGCTCTGTCCTGAGCTCCCTGTGTGGTCTCCAGTGACTCCCTCACCCCCTCTGTTTCTCGGCTTTGGCTTCTGCTGCAGAAATGCTGATTCTTGAAATCCCCTTGAATGAAGAGTGTGCATGGTGACCAAAGTGAGAGCATCCTGGGTCCCTGCAGGATTGTGTCGGCTTTACCACCAGGGATGCAGGGTGCTCAGACACACATCCCTGTCTCCCACTCTCCAGGGAGCAGAGAACCTGATCTGGCACCCAGGTTCAGGATGCAGAGGCTCCAGGAAGCCAGCAAGTTTGGATTCCAAGGGCTGGAGGAGAGGGGCAGCAGGGAGAAGCCAGTTAGAGGGATGCTCATAACAATGAGAATCGGGCCATCTGTTGTTTATCCAGCACTCAGTATGTGCCAGCCTTTGGATGATCTCAGCTGATCCTCACGAGGACCCTTTAAGATAAGAACCGTTACTTATATTGTATAAGTAAGGCAAGTGAAGCCCAGAGAGGTTAAGCACTTTGCCAATGCTCACACAGCTACCAAATAGTGGAGCAGGCATTAACCATTTGTTAGACTGCAGCTTTGAGGCCTGGGGGGCTGTGGCCCACAGGTGGCACAGGGGAGGGATGAGCTTCCCAGAGAAGTCAAGGATGGGGTGAGGGGAAAGTGTTCTTCCCTCCTGGTGCTGCACGGCGACCTCCAGAAAATCCTTCGAGGTCTAGGGTTCACTGGGCTTGGGGATTGGGCCCCTGACGAAGCAGATCACACCTCACATGCTCTCCAGGTTGTATCTGAGGGCCTAGTGAGGACACCAAACACACAGCAGGATTTCGCTGCAGAGCAGGAGCTGAGCATTTACTGTTTGGTTCACAGGCCGGCACTCAGTCCCCTGAGCCACACCAACCAGGGCAGCATTTACTTTTTGAGCAAAGACAAGCCAGCCCTTCTCCAACGGTGCCCCTGGGTGCCTCTGTGCTCCCTCCTGCCCCAGCATCGATGCCACACTCAGGGGTCAGACTGTGGGCCACAAGGCCCATGCCATGTCCTGTAAGGGAAGGGACAATGAGAGCTCTGTAGGCTTAACCACACTTAGCATAGGACCAAGCCCACTAGGGACCTGTGGAGTCACTAATAGGGTGTGCTTTCTGGAACAGAGGCAGCCCCTCACTTAGCCTTCCTCAGTAACCAAGCAGGGGGACCACTCTGGGGAAAGAGGCCAACCTAGCTACCCAGGCCACGTCCTCCTTGTGAGCAGCAAGTTCAAAGCCAGGCTTAGGCAAACTCCTCAGCATTTCTTACCTTCTCTGGGGCACCATGAGATTCTGCACGAAGCCCTCAAGCTAAAAAGGGCTTTGTTCATGTCTGCTCTGTGGCTGCGGACTGGTAGGTAAGAATGGGGGTTTTAGAGGCTTCGTTAGCCTGAAGACCTACTAGGGCCCAAGCCTAGACTGAAGATTTGAGCCAGAGGTAGGGGGCCTAGAACCTGGGTACAGTGGCTGAGGCCACTCTCCTGGTCCCCATCTGGGCTTGCACTGGACACCCAGGCCTCAGGAGCCAAACCATCCTCGCAGACACTTAGATTCCATTACCTGGCTATTTTGGGCAGACCCAAGCTAGACTTGATTATGGCAAATCTGAAATAGTTCCTTATTAGATGTGGCTGGCTCTCCCTTCCAAATGAACTTTCTGGGGACCCTTGGGGTTTTGTGGTGAGCACATCCCCCATCCTACTGTCCAGTCCCTCCAGCAGGAAAGCAAGAGCGGTTCAGGAGCCCAGCCTCACCTGGGCCTGCGCACAGGGTGTGAGCTCCATGGGCACCTGTGGGGCTGAGGGCCGGGCGGCACCATGCCTCCGGTGAGGCGTGGGCTCTGCCTCTTCCCTGCCTGCAGCGCCTTCCCACTCAAGAAAAGGCTGAACAGGACCGGCCAGTTGAGGACACTGTGGGACTGTGCACAACGAATGACAATTCTGGGCCTCTCCCTACTCCCTGTGAGTGTCAGCCTGGGTGTGGGGCCTGGGAGGCCCCAGTCTTTCCCTGGTTGAAACACCACTAACAGCCCAGTGGCTGGGAGCATCTGGAGGGGGCACTCTTCAGCCAGGGAGGTGCAGAACAAAGGAGGGTGGGTGGGAGACAAGGAAGAGGCTGAGCTTCGTGTAGACCCTGGGGCCTGAGTGCATCTCTGTCTGGGCAGGGCTGGGCCTCCTGGGCCACCCCAGCTTCCCCTGCCACACAAGCTGCGCCTCTGGATGAGGCTCTGCAGGACGGCCTGCCCCTTTGACCCCTCCTGCTCCTGGGGGGCCAGTTTCCAATAGGACTTGACTGAGAGATCACCAAGCTGCCAAACTCTGGAGACAGGCCTGGCCCAGCTATGCCTGGCAGAGCCTCTGCTCTGGAGCGTTCGCCCTTGTCGGGGGTGGAGTCTGGCCAACTTGCCAGTGGTGGAATTTCTGACCCAGGGCAGGTGGGTGAGGGGGTCATGTGGGTCAGAGGGCCCTTTGCAAGCCCCTCAAATTGCATCAGGTGGGCAGGGCTCTACTGTAGCCCTGGTCGCTGGTGGGGCCAAGTGGGCTCAAGGGGCTCCCGAGTGGTGGGAGCTCCTGGGACATAGAATGTGGCCAGAGCAAGGGAGACCGTCCAGCAGTCAGGGCGGTTGGTGTGGGACGGCTCTGCCTTGGAGGTGCGAGCACATGCCTGTCACGGGGACACCCAGGCTGCGTGAGAAGGCTGGACAGGGCGGCGAGGAGGGAACCGGCACATAGGTGAGGGACTGGACTCCAGGCCTCCCTGATCCTGTGCTTGGCATAGAACAGGGAGGAGGCTGATGGGGGATGGGTAAAAAGATGCCCCCCACCGCCGGACACCGTGCTGTAGACTCAGTGAGCCCTGGGCTGCAAGTGTCTCGGAAGCCAGGGGAAGGGGCCAGCACTTCCGGTCAGTGTCTGAGAGCGCATGCCCCAGAGGTGGGCCCACTGACTGAGAGAGA
The DNA here is from genome assembly GCA_028533065.1 of Trachops cirrhosus. Taxonomy (NCBI): domain Eukaryota; kingdom Metazoa; phylum Chordata; class Mammalia; order Chiroptera; family Phyllostomidae; genus Trachops; species Trachops cirrhosus. The sequence goes on along the minus strand of CM052546.1, from coordinate 29,641,228 downwards.
GAAGGTTTCAAGACAAGGGGAGTGTGGGAGCGAGAGTCTGGGGCACCGCGCCAGGCAGGTGGAAGGACCAGTGAGCCCCCAGGATCCGTGTAAGAAGGCGGCGAGGGAGGAGGTGGCCAACGTGGAGAGCTCTGGCCCTGGGCTTCGGGCCCTTCCTGGACTTTGCCAACTGTTACAGGTTGAATTGTGTCCCCACAAAAGATATATCTTAGTCCTCAACCCCCTTATTTGAATGTGACCTTTTTTGGAAATAGGGTCTTTGCAGGTGTAATTGAGCTGAGATGAGGTCGTTAGGGTGGGCCCTAATCCAGTAGGACCGGTGTCCTTGTAAGGCAGGGCTGTCAAACTCATTTTCACCGGGGGCCACATCAGCCTCGAAGTTGCCTTCAAAGGGCTGAAGGTAATTTTAGACTGTATAAATGTAACTACTCCTCAACTAGGGGCAAGGAGCTCCACATTTGGCCCTTTGAAGGCCACCTCGAGGCTGATGTGGCCCCCGGTGAAAATGAGTTTGACGCCCCTGCTGCGAGGAGAAGGACATCTCGACACCAGCACAGGTGCACAGGGTGAAGGCCATGTGAGGGCAGAGGCAGAGGTTGGAGGGAGGCTCCTGCAGCCACCGAGCGCCTGGCATCACCGGAAGCTGGGAGAGGCCGGAAAGGCTCGTCCCCTAGAGGCTTTGGGGAAGCGCGGCCCTGCCAACACCCTGACTTCTAACTTCCAGCCTCCGCCGCAGTGAGAGAACGCATTTCTGTTGTTTGAAGCTACACAGTGTGCCCCAGGAGACTGCCACACCAGGCTGGTTCTTTTTTAAAAAAATATTTTATTTACTTATTTTTAGAGAGAGGGGAAGGGAAAGAGAAAGGGGGAGAAACATTGGCTGCCCGTCACACACTCATAACTGGGGACCTGGCCTGGAACGCTGGCGTGTGTGCCCTGACTGGGAATCAAACCGATGACATTTTGGTTTGCAGGCTGGTGCTCAATCCACTGAGCCACACCAGCCAGGGCCATACCAGGCTGGTTCTGCTGCCTGGAATACCCTTCCACCCTGTCCCTTCCACCAAGGCCTCTCGCCACCTTCCAGGTCCATCACCTGCTCCACACAGGCAGAGAGTTGAGTGTGTCTTCTCTGTGTAACACCATGCTGAGACCCCCTTGTCCAGCAGACCCATAAGGTTTGCTGGCAACCCTGCATCCCCAACTAGATGGTAAGCTCCCCAGAACGGGGTCTGACTGTAGCAGGACAGCACAGACCTGGTGCTCAGTGGGTGCTCAGTCAGTGTGGGGTGAATGGAGGCATAGTTGAGGGGTGCCAAGCCCCTCTCGGACTGGGATGAGCCTGGCCTATCAGGGTTGGGCACTGGACCCACCAAAGAGAGGTACCAGCATCATCCCACACAGGCCACCCCCAGCTTCTCCACTCTCCTGTCCCCTCCCAGCCCTGTGTGAGGCTGAAAGACTTGGGGAAATTCCTAACCTCCCTTTGCAGCGGGCCATTGGCCCTATGAATTTGCCACAACATAACTGCGCAGGTCCCTCCAACAAGGGGACTGTGTCTGTGGCTCGATGACTCATGCACACTGCTCCATCCCGCAGCCTTGGGCGGGACCCAGGGCTGGGGACAGTGCCAGCCGACGCAGGCTAGGAGCTTGGACATCCCTTTGCCCCAATCCAGTCCCCAGGAACAGAGTGTACTCATGGCTTTGGGACAAAAATCTGGAAGCAGGGAGGCCACTCTCATTTGAACCAAGATCTGAGTGATGAAGGGAGCAGACAGAAGAAATGGTTCAAAGGCCCTGAGGTAGGAATGAGCTTGGTATGATCCAGAACGGAAAAGAAGGCACGGGAGGCAGGAGCAGGATGAAAACGAGGCCCGAGGTAGGACATGTGGTTAGATGGGGCCCACTGGGTAACCGGACGGTCCCTCCATCTCACCATCCTTGGATCAACCATACCTGCAAAGCCCCTTTGCTGTGCGTGACTTTAACACATTCTGCGTTCCGCGCACACAGCACAGATAGCTTGAGGGAGGAAACAGCACTCTGCCTACCAGCGTCTCTCTCATCCTCTCGTCTTTCTCTCTCACACAGTTGCTGCGTTTCTGTTTTCCTATCTACCTACTTATGTGAATCTGTTGACCTTTTCCTCTGGCCACAGTTTATCTCTCTTCCTACCTCTTCCTCAAGTATGCACAAGTTACTGGGAGTTACTGATCAATTCTTCCTGGCTTTAATCTTTCAATCTGATCATTGCATTGCCCTTCGGTCATCTCATAAACTGACTTTGAAATGCCGCATCTGTCATTCAGTTGTCCCCTGTCCATGATGATTATCGATCATCTGGCTCCGTATTTGTACATGTGCCAGACATGGACATTCTTCCTCAATATACAAATAAATTAAATAAATTCTCTGTGAGTGCTTGCCATGTGCCTGATTCTGTGTCCCGTGTGGGTGAGACAGATGAAGGGCTGATGACCACCCCAGGAGCCAGAGTGGGTCCTTTTTCATCATCATCATCACCACCACCGCCATCACTGCCAATCCGTGCACACTGTCCAGTCTGGTTATCCACATGGGGACCATTCCTATATGGACTTTCCTGCCCAATCCAGGCTGTTCTGTGTATGCATAAATAATGCAGACTTATTTTAACTTGGTCTTAGATAAAGTGTGGGTAGAAATATATATCTGCTGGCAACCATCTTATGCATCAAGTAACAAACCCTAAATTTAAATGGAAATTATTTTTAGGTTGTCTGGGCAGATAGCACGGAAGATGGGGACTCCAGAGATGTGACATCAGGCATGTGTGGGCAGACACACAACACACACGTGGGCACACACAGGCACACGTGTGCCCTCTCTTCTTCCCTCTTCCTCCATGTAGTGGCTCCTTCCTGGCCCCTCCTTTTCTCCCCCACCCCCCACCCCTCACCAGGGCCAAAGCAGACACTTCAGCACTGACTCATGACCTACCTCATCTTGTTTCCAGCCTAGGAATCTCACCTCCCCACCTTGGCTGTGAGGTCTTCTGGGGCAAGAACGGTGCCTGCTCTTTCTTGGACACTCCCTGCCCCTCGCAGCCTGGCCAGCCAGAGGGATGAACGCCCAAGAGCTGCTGGCCTTTCCTTGAACTCTGAGGGCAGTTAGGGAACAGGGAGGTGAGAAGTTAGATGCCCAGTAACAGAGGCTCTCCAGAGAAGCCCCCACCCCCACCCCGCAAGGAGCCTGCCTCTCTTGCCCCAGCTGGATGCCAGGGTAACGCAGGGCTTTCCCCGGTAGAACTCTCCTGGAGGAGCTGTACCAGCTGGATGACCTGCCTGGAGGTGGCCTCGCTGGGGATCAGCTGGACGAGAACTCCCTTGTTTCCAAGCATCCCCACTGCACAGGCCTCCAGCACCAGTTCCTGTCCGAGCCTCTCCCCAGAGCCCTGGCTGGAGATCCAGCACATGGGGAAGCAGCTTACTGCCTGCCAGAGCCGCAGGTCCTGCAGTTGCAGTGCCCAAGACCAGCCCAGGCTCACAAGTCACTTTGGCCACGGCCCTAAGGGAGGAACGGCTAGCTCACTTGTGCCCGCGGGAGGCTCCCAAGGCAAACACCTTGGACCCTGGAGCGCTTCCCAGCAGTGGAGGCTGGTCAAGGCCAGGACACCATTGAGGAAGCCTTGACTGGGGTGAGGCATTTCAGGGCCAGCTGGCCTTGTCACTGCTGGTTCCATACTGTACCTGGGTCCCTATCTGAATACCTGATCCCATGCACATCCAAGGTATGCCCCTCTCCCAGTCCGTGGTATCCTCAGGACAGAGGTCTCATCTAACACATCTCTGTAGCCTGAAGCTAGCCCAAAACAACCATGGGAGTTGTATGCAGAACATATCTGTACCGGTACACAGCCCACACCAATATCCTCGGCCCAGAGCCCTGGCCTCACACAGTCTCCAGCCCCATCACCCAGCCCAGGGCCCTCACTCAGTAAGTTTGGTGAACTGTGTAGGGCCCACCAGGTGATGAATTATCCCCACACCTGCTGCCTGAAGGAGCCAGGCTGGGCCAGACGTCCTCAAGCCAAATGTGCTGGGAGGAAATGGCACTCACCTGTAGGAGGAGGGTGCCACATTGGAGGATGGGTTACTTGGAAACTTCTCTCTTCCTGCACTGGCTCCCACCCCGACCGGGCCCACGCCCACGTCCCAGTGGACCGAAGGCCCAGTGGGGGTCTCCATGCCCTGCTGGATCTCAGCCTCCATGGGAAGGCTCCGACAGGGACTTGGAATCTCAGGCTGGGCCAGCTACAGAAGCCCAGAGGACCTTTCCACGGGCTCCCAAAGAGGGTTCAATGGGCTCCAGGCCACCCCGGAGTCAGCACTGGGGCTCGATCAGACAGCAGGCTTCTTGCTCCTGCCCTCCAGGGTGACACTCTGTCCACCCCTGGGTTGGGGAGCACGTCCTTCCACCCCAGCGATGCTCCTGTCTCTGCAAAATTCAAGCACCTGTGGGGCAACCAGCACCGCTCAACTGCAAAGGGCTTGGGGGGCCCCACTGCTCCCCCCATCTCCACAGCCCCTACCCCACCCTCTCGGCCCTCCCATCACAGGCAGCCAGTCATCAGCTTGATGGGCATCTTCCCACACACTTTGTTTTTTTCCCGTAACATTACATGTAGCTGTATGTCTGTCTCAGGATAAAAATGTAGACTTTCGTAAGTCTTTTTTAATGTGAATGATATCATACTGTGCATATTAGCCTGAAACTCGCTTTATTTTCAGGTGTACGATGAAGTGGTTCAATATTCATATATTCTGAAACTTGCTTTCCACTGCACACTCTTACTGGGGTTCTTTGTGCATCAGACACACAAAACCACACGATGATTCTTCTTTGTGTTGTCTTCTTTTTGCACCATGGCGGACATTCAGCCTCTTTCCAGTTTTTCACTGTTACCACCATTGCTGCAACGACGTTCCGGAACAGCTCTTCTCGAGCCCACGTCAGAGGGTCTGTCAAGCGAGGATTCCCGAGAGTGGACTGAACGCCATTGTCTCCTCCTTCGACTCGGGGCAGTGGCAGGGGCTCACCTTCCAGCCTTCCGAAGCTTCCTAGTGCACTTTTCTGTACAGAGGGCGGTCCCCTCTGGAGGAAGAGCCCTAGAGCCAGCAAGGAGTGGCACGCTCTACAGCCCCCTGCACTGTGGTGGCCCAGGCAGACCCCGCCCATCTCCTGGAACATCCTCCACGTCTCCTCACACCTGAACTGCCATCTATCTGCAGGTCCATCCAGACGCCTTTTCAAGAAACCCTCTTGACCATTGCACCCCACAGGCTCCCAAGATGGCTTGTTTGACCTTGACTGTCCTGCACAGGCTTAAGGACTCATCTACCTAAAGGGGCCGAAGTCCCTCGAAGACAGACTGCCCTAAGACAGAGCCTTGCTTGTACAGGAGCTTGTTACATATGTGCTATTTTTGATAAAACCACGTTACCCCCAGTGCCACTACGAACTCCTCAGCAAATGAAGGTGAGGGTCTTTGTAGACTGCCAGACGGGCAGGATCTGCTTTGATTCATCGGAAACCCTGGGAAAGGGTTGAGAGGGTTTTGCTTGAACTGTTCAACTTGACTTGGAGCCAGTGCCTTTGGTTCTTGGTGGTTCTTGGATGCGGTCAGGCCCCTCAGCTCCGAGTGGGGCGTCTCACACTTTGAGTCTCGCCAAGCTGGACTCTGACTTGGCTGGAGTTACCGTCTGCTGCCAGTTTCCGGGGAGGCATTTGGAGGCCCCAGGGATCTGCAATGCCTTCTGCCATCTGTGGCCACTGGGCCGGGTCTGAGACTCTGAGGAGGGACAGGTGGCCTGGCTGGCACATCATCCAGACATCTCCTGGGGCTGGTCAGCACCACCTCTAAACCAGTTGGCACAGGCTCCGGAGGGGCGCCTCTCCCAGGCGTGCACTTAGAGTGCGCACAGAGAGAGCCAAGGCTGGGTCTTGCTAGGGCAGTGTCTGCAGCCACAGACACGGCCCTGGGCAGCTCTTCTCTCTAGCCCAAACCCTCGCTGCTGCCCCTGCCTGAAGACTAGGAGGCAGAAGCGGATGGATTTGCCCTCTCTTAAATGTTAAATTATGTGCTTTGCACGGAATAGGCGGCCAGCAAATATTTACTGAACAACCAACACAATGAATATTCTCCCTTTCTCAGAGAGGCCACCTAAAGCCAGACCGTATGTGGGAGACAGAAGAGAGTGTGACAAGCCACACCTGCTGCATCTGTGCAATCTTCCCAGGTTCCGCTCTCTCCCTTCGGGACTCCCCAGATTTCTCCAGGAGCTCTAACGTGAGGGCAAGTGATCCAATGTTCATAACCCTGGAAACCGGTTCTATTTCAAGGGCGACCCGTGGACCAGCAGCATCAGCAGCACGTGGGAGCTTGTTAGACATGCAGGCTCTCATGCCACACCCCAGACCCAATGAATCAGAATCTGCACTTGAACGAGACGCCAGGTGACTGTGATATGTTGTCATTGGACAGCTGTGGCCTTAAGCAACTAGTGATTGAACAGAGATTGGCTGCTAGAAAGTGTGGCAAACTGCATGTGTCCACCTTGACGATTCAGACAAATTACTGAGTCACATATTTTCTGTCTCTCCAGCCCTTGAATACTGTCTAGAACATAAGAGGCATGCAGGAAACATTCAATGGATACATGTTGAGTGATTTTTGTGCTATTTTCTCAATTTAGCATGCTGGACTTCTGCTTCTGGACATAAATTACAAGTTATTGGAAAGAATTTTTGTTGCCAGTAGGGACCCCTAGAAGAACAACTATTGTTTTTTTTTAAACTTTAGATTTTTAAAAAAAAAATTATTTATTTTTATAGAGAAGGGAAGGGAAGGGGAAAGGGAGAGAAACATCAATGTGTGGTTGTGTCTTGCACATCAGGGGACCTGGCCCACAACCGGGCATGTGCCCGGACTAGGAATCAAACCAGTAACCCTTTGGTTCGCAGGCTGGTGCCCAATCTACTGAGCTACACCAGCCAGGGCAGAACAACTATTGTTAAATGAGCAATTACTGAGTGCAGGCCAATAATGTACCGTATGGATAAGCTCTCAGTCTTTTACAGAGTGTGGTTCAAGGCCAAGGGCATCAAGCATGACCAGGTGCTTGTTAAAAAATGTATATCCCTGGGCCCTGCTCCAGACCTGCTTATTGAGAACCTTTGGAGGTGAGGCTCAGAAATTTGCTTTTTGTTTTGTTTTTTAAAGATTTTGTTTATTTATTTTTAGAGAGAGAGGACGGGAGGGAGAGAGGGAGAGAAACATCAATGTGTGGTTGCCTCTCATGCGCCCCCAACTGGGGACCTGGCCTGCAAGCCAGGCATGTGCCCCGACTGGGAATCAAACCAGCAACCCTTTGGTTCACAGGCCAGCACTTAGTCCACTGAGCCACACCAGCCAGGGAAGATACTTGCATTTTTAACACACATCCCAGGCACACTGAAGTTTAGAAATTATTTCATCCCCAGTTTACAGAGGAAAGATTTACTGACGTGCAAATTTACACAGTTGGTGAATGGTGGAGATAGGACTCAGACCCAAAACCCAAAACTGCCCAATACCAGATCCACGGTTTTGTGGGGTTTCTTAAAGATTTTTATTTATTTATTTTTAGAGAGAGGGCAAGGGAGGGAGAACGATAGGGAGAGAAACATCAGTGTGTGAGAGATGTTTCCATCAGTTGCCTCTCACCATGCTCCCAGCTAAGGACCTGGCCTGAAACCAGGCATGTACCCTGACTGGGAACTGAACCAGCCACCTTTTGGTTCGCAGGCTGGTGCTCAGTCCACTGAGCCACAGCAGCCAGGGCCAGATCCACAGTTTTAACCACATTGACTATGACAATGGAAAAACTGATGCCGGGGCTGACTGTATATTTGTGTGAATCTCACGTGTCCACCAAGTTTGCTATATTGTGAACTCTTGGAAAGCAGCAAATGTGTTTCATTCTTCCCAGTATCTGTAGCATCCAGCACTATGCCTAGCACCTGGAAGATCCTCAACACAAATCATGTGAACTGAATTTCCACAAATACATGATTACCCATCTCTATTAACATAAACGCACAGAGGACATCTCATTTTCAGGTAGACTCTTGGAACAGGCTATGACACTGTCAACCTCCCTCCTTTCTCTTGAACCCACTCAGTCAGACTTGTGATCACATCACTCCATCGACAAGGCCACTGTGAGCATCACCAGTGACCTCAGCCTGGCCGAACCTGACGATCCGCTGTCAGCCCTTACCTCACTGACCCCTTGGCAGCGTGGGACACAGCACTTTCCTTTTTCCTGAAATTTCCTTCACCTGGCTTCCAGCACATCCATCCCATCTCTCTGGACGCTGCTGCTACTTTTTTATCTCCCCCGTCCCCCAATTTTGTTACTGTGGTAAAATATACAGAACGTCAAGTTTATTACTGTAACTATTTTGAAGTGTGCAGTTGCGTGGCATTAAGCACATTCACACTGTCGTACAGCCATCACCACTGCCCCCCTCCCGAACTCCTTCATCTGGCAAAACTGAGACCCTCCCCATGGAACAGTAACTCCCCACTGCCCCCCGCCCCCAGTCCCTGCAACCGCCACTCGACTTTCTGTCTCTACGAATGTCACCACCCTAGATAGCTCATACAAGGGGGATCATACGGTATTTATCTTTTCAGGACTGACATTTCACTTAGCACGGGGACCTCAGGCTCCTCAGTGCTGTAGCATACCGCAGAGTTTCCTTCCCTTTCAAAGATGAATCATACCCCACTGTATGTATCTACCACATGTGGCTCATCCATTGGCCCGTCAGCGCACGCCTGCGTTGCTTCCAGGTGTTAGCTGTTGTGAACGATGCTGCCGTGAACACGAGTGTGGAGATACGTCTTCAAGACTCTGCTTCCAATTTTGGGGGAATGCACCCAGACATGGAATTGCTGGGAGATACGGTTATCCTGTTTTTTAATGTTTTGAGGAATGGCTGTTTTACTTTACATTCCCACCAGCAATGCACAAGGGCTCTAACTTCTCCACATCCTCACCGACACTTGTGTTGTCGGTTTGTTTTTTTTTGTCCTAGCCATCCTGGTGAGTGTGAGGTGGTATCTTGCTGTAGTGTTGATTTGCATCTCCCTGTGATTAGCGATGTCGAGCATCTTTTTTGTGTGCTTATTGGCCCTTCGTATCTCTTCTCTGGAGGGATGTCGGGATACTTCTTTTTCAACAACATCACGCTGATTCCTCCTCCCCTGGTCGCGCCCAAGGGCACCATCCTTGGACCTTGGACCACTTCCCTTTCTCCTCTCACTTCCTCAGTGACCTCAGACAGCCGTGTATCTTTAAGTTGCATCCCCTGCTGATCGCTCTCAAATGATACCTCCAGTCCAGACCTGGCCCCTGAGCTGAGGCTGCTGTTTCTAGCTGCTTATGGGATGGCTACCCTTAGACGTCTAACAGGCATCTCAAGCTTACCACGTCCGACACCGAGCTCCTTATCTCCTTCCCCCAAAACCTGCTTCTTCCACAATTTCCCCATCTCAGTGCATGACAGCTCCATGTTTCCATCGGCCCAGGCACAACTCTCGTCCCCATCCTTGACTTCTGGTTTTCTCACACCCCATCGACAAACCCTAACAGAGCTATCCTCAGAATGCACACAGGAGCTGACCACTGGCGCAGCTACCACTGTGGTCCGAGTTAATGTCACATCTTACCTGGCTCATTTCAGTGACTGCTCCCTGGTCTCTTGCTTCAGCCTGTCCCCCATCTCACGCCAGAGTAACCGTAAACTCCAGGAACAGATCACACCACACTTCTGTTCAAAACTCTCCATATTACTCCTCGCAAAAGCCAAATTTCTAATCATGGGGCTAATAATGCCTTGTACAACTCTCCTTGTACAAGCGCATATTAAGGACCTTCTTGCCTCAGGGCCTTTGCACTTGCTGGTCTCTCTGTAGACACAGGGGCTCTCAGCCTCTCGCTGTGCGCTGTGGACGTCCGTGGTGTTTGTGGACTCCTTCTGAGTATAATGTCTTCAAACCCATAAAAATGAGTCTCATAAATAATAAAGGAAATGAATTATATTGAAATACAACTCTCAAAATATTTTAAAATGTGTAAATAGCAATGTTTCTTTTTTTAATTTTTCATTTTAGTTTATTCAGTACAGTTTCTATCCTTTATTCCCATTCCAGCCCACCCACCCATCCCTCCCCTCCTCCCTCCCATTTCCAACCCCCCTAGTTTTGTCCATGTGTCCTCTATATTTGTTCCTGTAAACCCTTCCCTTCTCCCCTGAAATTCCCTCCCCTCTCCCCTCTGGTCACTGACAACTGGTCCTCTATTTCAGTGTCTTTTGTTATATTTTACTTGTTTCTTTGTTTTGTTGTTTAGGTTCCTGTTAAAGGCGAGATCATATGGCATTTGTCTTCCAATGCCTGGCTTATTTCACTTAGCATAATGCTTTCCAGCTCCATCCATACTGTTGCAAAGGGTATGAGCTCCTTCTTTCTTTCAGCTGCATAGTATTCCATTGTGTAAATGTACCATAGTTTTTTGATCTATTCATTTACTGATGGGAGCAATATGTTTCTTATTAACTCATTAAATGATAAGAGCTAGCAGCATTTTGAAGCAGTGATGAGTATAATGATATTTTAAGATATTTTCAACAACTATAATGTGACATGAAAATATCTGTGATTTCAACTAGCAACAATGTCACAGGTGCTGCTGACATCGCTGTGATTTGCGGTCTGCATTTATAATCGAAGAACATGCGGAATTTTCACTAGTGAAAATATTTTTTTTCCCTTCTAAGATCACCACCCCCTGCATTCTATCCACAGATCCCTGGAGGGGGTGTGTGTGGACTCCAGGTTAAGAACCTGGGCTTAGGATGCTCTTCCCGTCAGCCCTCACAGCTCACCCCTTCACGTCCTTTACTCAAAAGCCACCTTCCCAGTGAGCTCTTCCCCGAGGACTGTATTGAAATTGCATCCCCACAGTCCCTCATCGCCCTTTCCCACTTATTTTTTCTCCATAGCAATTACCCTCAAATATATATTTTTTACTTTCTAAGAAAATGTGTAGCTCCCTGCACTAGAAAGTGGACTGCATGAGAGCGGGCACTTTCGTGTGGCCCCTGTGTGCTGCGTCCCCAGTACACGAATGACCCTGGGCACACTGGAAGCGCTCACTAAATATTTGTTGAAAAAGAAAAGACTGATTATATCTCTAAGAACTCTATGCTTTCCATTTTTTTCTGTTAAAAGTTAATGATTTGTGAGACTTTTAATAAACATTAAAGAGTTATAATTAGCTTTACAGTTATCGTTCTGTTAACATTTCCAAGGTTAACCTTAAACAGTAGCAGAGAGCTGTAGAAAGTCAAGGATTCTGATGGAGCTTCCAGTCCTAAACAAGAAGTATCTTCCAAGGGCTTTTTAGGGGACATGGGTCATACCCAAACTCCGGGAAGCACCTCAGAAGCAAAGTGCTGCCCATAAAGTTCTTTTTTACCTCTATAGCAACCAGGCTCCCATCCGCAATCAAGCCAACAATACAGATACTTTTTATTTATGGCAGTGTGGTTAAATGGAAAACACATGGGTTTCAAGGTCAGTTGGGCTAGGTGCCAATTCTGTACCACTTGCTAGCTGTGTGACTGGGGGTAAGTTACTACACCGCTCTGAATAGTAAGAGGATGAAATGGGGCACAGCGCAGAGCAGGCGCTGTCGACGGCCGTTCTCTCCCTCTCCGTCTCTCTAGGACACCTTTTCACGGCTTGCCAGGGTTCGAGGGATCCTGATGGCTAAGAGGAGCCTGTCCAGTCTGCTCCTTGCACGTAAACGCTCTGCAACTAGCCCTAACCACAGTGGTCTCCTTGGACTGCACCCTCTAAACTGGTGCCCTCACTCCCACCTCAGATGTGTGGCTGAGGCTGACGTCTGGACCATGACCAGGAAGCCCACCATCTGTCAGTTTCTTCTCCCACCTTTTCCTTTTGCCCACACTGGGAGATCCTGTGTTTGTTCTCAGAGACAATGAGACAGAAATCACTGACCCCCAGTTTTCCAGGGTGAAGAGCTTGCACATTCTCTCCTCCAAAATGTGGGCACCAGGGAAGGTGCTCATGTGCACCGTGCACCCTGAGCTGGGCCTTGTTTTATACATATAGCATGTGTGTGTACATATGGTAAATACATGTGTGCGCATGCACATGGCCTGGGGAACCCAGCCACCACCCCGTTCCACAGATGAGGAAAAAGGGAGCAAGAGAGGAATTTACTACTGATGTCCACATCAGCAGCTGCTGAACTGAAGGGTCAGGATTAGAACCCAAGTATTTAACCATTTTGTTACTCCGTCAAGACCTGCCATCTCTGTCTCTAACCACTGAGCTTGGGGCTGGGCAGATCCTGCCAGCTGGCTATGGAGAGTGAGTGAGGTCTACCCCAGAGGCGATACCCGCCCCTCCCTCTTGCCAGACAAGCCTTCCCAGACTTGGTGAGGGAAGTCCAGGGAAATGTTGCACTGACATCCTTTGAGCTCCTATTTCTTTCTTGTTGCAAAAAGTGCTATTTCAGACCCATCATGCCCCTCTTTGTTGTGTAGACAATCAACCCCATCAGAAGATGTGTGCTACTGAGTTTATTATTAGATTTTATTTCTCCTATAAGCAAATGTGTTCACGACATCAGGAATCTTCTTGTGACATAAATGTCACCTTACATAAATTGAATATTTATCTTCCCATGGAAGGGGGTGGAGGGGAATGGAAGAATAAACAACCTTCAGTCTTGGAGAGGGGAGGTGGTTGCTGGCCTAGTTTATAACTCAGCCAATGTGCCTTCAGAGTCAAAGGTGAACTGAAAAAATGATTGGATCATCTTTGAGGGCTGCCAAAAGGTAGGGGTTAGAAAAAGTTGGCAATGACACCTGGGGACGTTGGGCCAGGCTCCCAGGTCTCCCCCACCCCCAAACCCCACCTGAGGCCGGACCACCTCCTCCGCAGCTGGGAGCATCCGGACAAGGCTGCAGTTGCCTCTCACTCCTCCCCGTCCAGGAGGCTAGCCCTGCTCCTTCCTCGAGAGAAGGTGAGCGTGGCGGGCACAACGGGTTGAGTGGGTGTGGCCCGCGGCTCCGGGAACAGACCCAAGGTCCCGCCACCGCCAGCGAGCCGCCCCACAGTCCGCCTGCTGGGCGAGCGCAAGCTCTTCTTCCAGAAACTGCAAGGATCCGAGCGCACTGTTTGTGCACCACAAGGTCAAGTCGGGAAGTGGAGCCGGAGGAGGAGGAGGGGCGAGGAGGCAAAGGGTGGGGAAGAGGGGCGCCCCGCTTCCTCGCCTAGTGCCAGCCTTTGGAAGTTGCCCCTCGGTTTTTAACCCTTTAGGGGGAGTGGGAAGGACAACCAAGGGGGAAGCTCCTCTGGGGCCAGGACGTGCAGCCAGCCAGCCAGCCACCCATCACTGCGTTCCCCACCCCCCGGAAATGCGGGGCAGAGCTGGGTGCCAGGAGGCACCCGGGTGGGAGGAGGGGGCGACGAACCCGAAAGGGACCCTCCCCATGGACCGCCCCTCCTTTCCAGAGGTCGCCCACAATTTCGAGTTTCCCCTGCCCGAGATGTTAGTTTTCAGCTGCTGTGGGGGGCGGGGGGAGGGCCGCGCCCCCTCCCCCAGACTCGCGCGCGCCCCTCCCCTCCGCTCCTGCCAGCACTTTCTTCTCACTTCTGGCGCTTTAAAACGCCACGCGATTTATTCGATTCCCATTTTTAAACCAGCGATTCAGGAGCAGGGCCTAGGGCGAGGGTCTTCCAACGCTGGAGCCCCGGGAGGCGGGTGCTCAGTGCAAACCTCGTTCCCTCCGCGAGTGTCGCCTTCAGGCTATTTGCAAAGAAACGTCTTTTTGACGCAGGGAAAAAATGGCAAATTTTAAGTACGTCATTAATATGGCGCCAAAAGATTTTTTTAAGTATAAGCTTGCTTTTTTTTTTTTTTTTAAGGTTGCGGGGGGCGCCGCCCGGGTCTGAGGCGAGAAGGGGGCGGGGTGTGAGCAGAAAGTGTGAGGGAGAGAGTGGAGGGGCGGGGTATGTGTGTGAGTGTGTGAAGTGTGAGCAGACCTGATGGGACTTGCACGGGCGCAGCCGCCGCTCGGGCCCGGCCCTGGGGACAGGGCGGGCTGGGGGCGCCCCAGAGCCCGTGGGAAGTCCGGGCTCGAGGTGCAGGCAGGCGGGCGGCCCGGTAGGGCACCCTCCCTCCCGAGGCCTGCAACGCTACCTGGACCCGCTGCTGAAGCCAAACAACTGGGCACAGGGCGGGGGAGCGGGCAACGGGGGGTGTCAGGAGTAGAGATCCGACTGAATAAGAAAAAAGTGGCTACTCCCCCTCCCTTGCTCCTCCCGCCTGCCCCCACCCCCACCCCAACACATTTTTTTTTTCTAAAGAGATCACAAGGAAGTCTTGGTTTAAAAAGAAACAGAAACATACACAGGGGTTTGGTGAATGGTGCCGACCGCGGCCATCGCAGTTGGAGGCTATTGGGGGGGGAGGGTGAGTAGCGTCCATGGAGTTACTTTGCGCCCACTCCTAGGTGGCAAGGGCTTGGGTCCCGTGGGCTGAACCGTCCCCGGCAGGGGTGCGGGAGCGGGGACGCCGCGGGCCCCGCCGCCTCCTTCGCTGCGACCCCGGATGGATGCGCGCCCCCCACCCGCCCGCACCGGCCCCAGGAGCTCCGGATTTCGGGAGCATCCTTCCCGCGCCGGCCCCTGCCGCGGCGCGTAGCCGAGGGCAGCGCCCCTCGGAAGGGCACCACCAAGCAAGGTAAGATCCAGCCCCCAGCGATGGGCCCTGCGCATCTCTACAGCGTTATTTTGTGTTTTTGCAACAGACAGATCTGCCAGCGCTCCTCGCTCTCCCTCTCTCTCTCTCTCTCTCTCGCTCTCTCTCTCTCTCTCTCTCTCTCTAGCTCGCTCGCTCCCTCTCTCTCCTGCTGGCTGCCTGTTCTAGGAAGCCAGCGCGCGGGGGGAGGGGGGATGCACAGCACAGGAGAGAGAGATTGCGCATGTTGGTCAGTCGTGTTTTAAAGAGTACATTGCGGGGAGGCTGAGAGGGGCGCATGCAACAACTTTTGGAAGGGTGAGTTTGGCGACCTTCTTTATTAATGACTGCGGCAAAGCGCCCCCGGGCCGGCAAGGGGGCGCGGGCGGGCGGGGGCGCGCCAGGGCTGCAACTTGCCCCGCGGCTCCAGCGGGGCAGAGGGGCTGCGGCGGGAGACTAGTGCTGAGGGGAGGTCGCGCGGCCGGGGACGAGGGTTCGGAGGAACCGGAGCTAACTGCCCTCCTGTCGCCCCGAGTTTCATTTTGTTGATACGCAGCACGTCCGGGCGCCGAACCGGGCTGAGCCGGCGCACATGACCCGCGCTGGGCTCACGTGCAGCCGGCCGGGTCCCAGACACCTTCCGGGGGCCACCGCCTCCGCCCTGTCGCCCCCTCTCTGGGCTGGGTGCACGCGGGCGCTGCACGCGGGGGCAGCATGCTCAGCTCCCGGGCGCGGAGGCTCTGCACAAATTAAACAGTTTTTGGTAGGGGCGGGGGACGCCCTTTCCAGGTAAGTATGTAGGGTGCGCAGCCCCGGCCCGGGGGATGCGGGCTGGGTCAGGGGCAGCTCCCCCCCTCCGGGGCTGCGCGGGAGTCCGGCGGGGGAGAAGCGCCCGGAGAGTGGAAATGTACCCGCGGCGGCCGGAGCGGCGGGTGCGCGCCCGCGGGGCGACGGCAGGGGGCGTGGCCCTTGTTTACCTTCTCCCAACTCAGCCGGTTCGCGTCCCGCTCCGGGGATGGTTCTGCAGTCCCTGGCCCTCCGCCTCCGCCCCTGCGCCCTGGGTGGTACCGGGAAGATGTAGGCAAGTGGCAGCCCCAGCCTGGACTTAACACACCCGACCCCCAAATGAGTGACACTGCAGCCCCCGCCCCCACCAAGCACCGCTGCAGTCCCTCTCCCGGATCCCCGGCCCGGCCCCGCCCCCGGCAGTGGCATCTTCCCGGCCTCACCTCCTTCCTCTCTTCCTCTCTCCCTCCCTCCTTCCCACCCACTCGCCTGCGCCTGCGGAGCGGCTCCCGCCCGCCTCCTCCGGCTTGTGTGCAGACTTGTGGCTCCCTCCGGTCCCTTCCCGCCCATCCTGGGCCCTAACACACCCTCTTCTCCAGACCAAGGGATGAGAGGGGGTCAGCCTGACAATTAGTAGCTGTTCTGTCTGAAAATGGGGATGTCTGTGAGGAGGCAGGAAGGCTTCACTGTACCTTCCAGAGGCCCAGAACACCCCCCTCCCAACACACACCCAGTTCCCTATCATACACAGCTGTCCACCTCGCAAGGGGCGCGGGACCCTTACCCGCTTCACCTAAACCCCTTCCCCTGCCCC
>CM052546.1:29504786-29624662 GCA_028533065.1 Trachops cirrhosus | reverse complement strand
CCCCCGCCCACTTCCAACCCCGTAGCCTCTGCCACCCGCCAGGGCAGTTGACTTTTCTTTTTTCTTTTTTTTCTTACCGTCTTTGCTGCAAGTCCGGTGCCCAGGGCTGGTGGGGGCAGGAAGGGCCATGTTTCCCTTTGCCCGGTGCCAAGGGCACAGTGCTGCCGGAAACTGTTCTCTGCATATTTCCAAACCTTGCCCCTGCACTCAGCACACCCCCTCCCCAACCCCTGCACATGTGCAGGATTCTGAGACAGTTTCACCCAGAGGCTGAAACTCTGCAGGGGGGTCATCAGGGGGGATCATATTTGCACTCAGCGTTGCCAAAGGGGGTGGGGAAGCGCTGAGTAGGCGTGCCTGGCTTCCCCTCTTACCTTTGCTGAAAGGGGAGGATCCCTGACCTTTGAGCCCAGGCAAGCTGTCAGGAGGCCCCCTTCGCGGTTCTGCTTGCAAACTGAGTCCTGGGCCCGGTGGTGGTAGGGCCACCTGGCCCCTCTTCCCAGGGTGGCATTAACTCCCTTCACTGGTAAAATTCCCAGTAGGACATTTGGCAAAAGGACCTGACAGGGAGCTGCCAACCAGGGCTGGCCCTGTTTCCTGGGTTCTCAGGGTGCTGGCTTCTCCCCTACCCTGACTTCCTCTCTCACCTCAGGGCCCCAAGTGAACGCACCATCCCTCCTGTCCCATCTTCCTGGGGCAGGTTGGGACCCGCCAGCAGAGGAGGGAAATAACAACAGAATAACTGTAAGGGGAAGGAATGAGTAATGAAGCCGACCCAGGCAGGGAGGAGGGCTTTCATGTTTAAGAGATGCTATTTGCTTTTTAGGTCACAGGCTGCAAAAACAGGCTTTGATCCGAAGTGGGCGAATAATTTATTGAGAAAGTTTGCATGGTAGAAAAAAAGGGCTGTTTGTTTGATCTGGAGCCCTCTTAGTTGTCCGAAGTGCTGTTGGCCGTTGTTTAGAGTGGAAAAGCATTTGGTTCCACAGCAAATGCCTCGCAGAGGGAAGTCCTCGCCCCAGGCAGCGGGACTTGCAGGGAATGTTGGATGTGAAACTGTTTGGCCAAGGGTCTCCCAGCACTTTTGGAGATGAAGTGTTTAAGGATAAAGTTGTTTGGGCTTGAGATGCAGCAAATGTTTCCAGAGCGTTTCCCATCCAACAGGCTTTTCCTTTCCCTAAATTGCCTGGCTGAACAGCCAGTTCAAGGGGCTGTCAGAAATCTCACTTAGCTTTTATGACAGGTGAGGTGGAATGGCTGGTCCCCAGCCCCCAGGCGCACCCCTGAGTGGAGGTTAGGTCTTTGACACCGACTTCCACATCCTTGAGGTGGGAGGCAGGGTGTTCTGGTTAACTGATGTTCCAGTTAACAGGGCGACGTCTGTCTCATGCCCGAGACCCAGGTTGGAGGCCTCTAGTCCAAATTCACCCAGTTCATGCAGCAGGCTCTCAGTGGGCCTCACGCTCCTCCCTTTAGGTTCTCTGAGGGAGGGCCAGGTCAGAGCTGTGACGAGGGGAGTACAGCTTGCTTTCCCTGCCCTCCACCTAGGACCCTTCCCGTGTGGCTCAAAGCCTAGGATTCCAGGACGGTTCTCAGGCAATCCGTGGGAGCCTGGAGTAGCAGCCGCACTCAGGAGGGGTCGTCCTGTGCACGGTCGCCCAGTGGGATGGGGTACCCCACGTGGGGTCGGACCGCTTAGCTTTGAACGCTGGCTGTGCAGTCACCAGTGTGCCAGTTATTCTGTGCCTCAGTTTCTCATCTGCAGATAGGGTTAATAACAGTACCTACATAAAGAAGACTAAACCCAAAGCCAGGCATGTGGTAAGCACTTGATTAGTATTAGTCATTCTAACTGCTATTATTAATGACCTGGAGAGGGTCCAAATGCAGCTTTGACCTTTGATCTCTCCCCTTTAGGCTTGGCCGAAGAGCCAACCCCCTTCTCTGAAGAAGGGGTCAGAAGGACCCTGCAGTTGCCCGTGGGCAGCCATCTGTGGGAGCAAGCGGACTGAGCTCTGCCCTCTCGAGGTGGAGAGTAGGGTGAGAGGTGCCGAAGGACAAAGTAGACAAAGCCCCTTTCACTCTCCCAGGATCCCCTTGGTATGTCCCCAGAACTGGGCCTGGAGGGCGGGTGCGGGCCGCATGTTCCAGGGGAGCTGGGTGCACTCTGGGACTCTGGGTGCACTTGGAACTGCAGGTGGGCAATGATGGGTGTCGGAGGAGAGCTCGGGCTTCCCTGCGCTCGGAGAAGCAAGTGTGAGGGTCTGTGTGTACACAATCATTTCTGCAGCGGCAGTTACTGCCCCCGAGAAGGCATTAACGTTAATGAGAGATAGGAAGGAGCGGGGCCCTGACCCCTGTTTAAAGCTGTTTAAGACTAGCAGTTCTTGTTTTCTGAATGTCTGGCCTTCCCGACACAAGGAGGCTCTGAGGACAGGTTTTCCAGCCGAAATATCATTAAATTGTATTAGCATCTTATTACACACACACGCCTTAGTGGTCTGCCTCAGACAGGGAGAGTTTTTGTTTCTCTTTGAAAGATTGTGTCTGGAATGGTAAATTGCCTGCCTGAGAGCCTCCCCCACTCCCCTTCTCTGAAGGCGGAAGACGAAATCCTGCTGTGTGTGGTGGCGGTCAGGGCAGGCCCGGTGGCCCCCAGAGAGGAGCAGCCGGAGGCCAGGTTGGGGTGTTTTAACTGCCCGGGGAGCGGCTGCAGTAGCAGGCCTGAAAGGCCCACTGTTCCCAGGGTCAGCTGGAAGGGCGTTAATGGAGGCCCGGGGTGTTTATTTGAGTTTATTTGCAGAGAGGTCTTTAAAGGGGGCTGGCACTGGGCATTGGTGTTTCAAGTCCAGACCCGAGGCCCCCACTAAGACCAGTGACCAGGGCTGCCAAGAAAACATCTGCCACCAAATTGCTGCCCTATTACTGAGTTGGCACTGATCGTTAGCCAAGAGCCCGACCAAATAAAGAGCCCTGGAAAATGTGTGAGGTTAGGATGGGGAAGAGGGCTGTGAAAACAGGGTGAAATCTCGGGCCGGGGTGTTTGTTCCTGCGAGCTCCAGGCAGGCCCGCTGGGCTGCGTGGTCTCCGCACTTCTAGAGGGAGGGGATGAGAATATCCTTGGCACTCTGCACGTATCGAGCCCCTGTCACGTGCTGGGTGCCGTGCAAGCAGGGCTCACTTCTGTGGAGCATCCGTTCTGGAGGACAAGGAGGTTTAACAAGTAGATTAGCAAACAAACTGGGGTGGGTGCCCTGAGGACGCTGAGTAAGGGCACTCTGCGTAGAGCCCATGGCATTTCAGCGGAAGCCTGAGAAATGAAAAGTCGGACGTACCCTGGCTGCCGAGACCATTACAGGCAGAGGGCACACGTGCGGTGTAGGGGTCCCAGAGCGCGGACGGTGGGGCTCGTGTCAGGAGATGCGAGGAGGCAGGTGTAGCTGGAAAGTGGGGGGAAGGGCTGCTGGACAACGTGCACTTGTGAAGGTTAGGGACAGTCATGGGGTCAGGGGCTTGAGTGTTACCTTTTGGTCAGCAGGAATCCTTGGAAAGATTTTAAGTAGGGGCGTCACATGGCCTGATTTATACTTTTTGAAGATCGTTCTGGCTGCTGCATGGTCCTGGATTGTGAGGGAGCGATAGTAGAAGGTGGGAGATCAATGAGGAGTCCAGGCGGGAGACCAGAGGGCTTGGACCCACTAGGTGGCAGGAGAAGTGGGGGAAGGTGGCTGGGTTCATGGTGTGTTCTGCAGGGAGAGCCCGCTGGACTTGCCAGGGGTGGCTGTGAGGTAGAGGACGTACAGAGAGGCTGTGGGGATGCTGCTGCATTGAGGTAACCTTTTGACACCCACACTCCCAAAGGAGAGCTTCCTGTCTGTGTCTCCATGCTGGGGACAGTGTGGGAGGTGCAAACGGAAGGAAAGGGACCTTTCATTCCTTGAGTCTCCCTTGTAGGTGGGAGGAACGGGCCTTTGTGACACACCTCCCAGAGCAGACCTGGCTTGGGGAGAACTTGGAGGGCCAGTGGAGAGGGAAAACCCAGAGGCCAAGATCAAGTCTCAGCATCCCCAGCCCCCACCTGTATTTGCTCGGACGTCAGCTTTGGTGAAGGAGTCCTCCCTGTCCCCTTTGCTAGGATGGATGGTGAGGGGGTTCATGGGGCAAAAGGCTGTCCCCTCAGGGGAGCCCAGGCCTCATCTGGGTCTTCATTAGCCACCGACCACAGAGGCTCACCTGAGGCAGGGAGGCCTTTGGAACAGACTTGGTTCAAAGGCGAGAAGCTTCGCTCACCGACAGTGACTTTCCTCTGAAGCCTAGTCATTGTTTCAATCAGGCCACCACCAGATCTGCTCCCTTAATAACACCTGCCCAGGAGGACTCTGGGCTGTATGACAGAGGGCAGGGTGGACGGGCACTGGCCGAGGGTGGGGTGCAGGTCTGCACCCTGGCAGGTCCCGGGCAGCAGGACGCAGCGTTATGAGAAGAGTGCTGGCAGTCGGAATCCTCGTACAGAGGACCTTCCCTTCTGTGCAGCGTCGCTGCTGCCTCTGCGGAGCCCCCCAGGTGGGCACCGGTAGGAGGTCTCTACCTGGCCAGGGCCGCCGTGGTATTCATAACTGACACCTACGTGGAGAGCCAACCACTGTGCTCAGGGCTTTCTGCTGCTCTCATTTACTCTCACCAGCTGATTCTGGCCCAAAGACGTGTTTAGTTTGGCCCTCTCCAAGTGTTTTTAAAGTTCTGAATCAGTTGCCAACATTTTAAGTTCAGGAGATTTATGTAAAAATCCAGATCCAGTGTGTGTCCTCGGGGAGGTATGTCTTTCCCGTGGTCCCTGGTCTGGTGCGGGCTGGTGGCTTGTACGCTATGTGAGAGCCAGGCTTGGAAGTGCCCTCTTGGCTAGAAATGAAGAGAAATGCAATTCCTGGACAGCCCACTGCAGGGGAAAGCAGGTGGGTGCATTGGTAGCGCCTCTCCCCAACTCCTGCCCGACCAGTAGGGTAGACAGCTGTAGGTAGGCAAGGCTGGGTAGGCAAGATGCAGGTTAGAGTCAGGGCTTTGTGTAAACTCATTCTCAGACCCCAGAGGACAGCGAGGATGGGCAACTGTGGGTGGTAGAGCGTCACTGCCTGCACGTGCTCCGCTGCACGGAGGCAGGGAGAGGGCTAGAGGACAAGAACGTGGCCTCAAATCAGATTTCTTAAAGCACTGCGATCTTGGGCAAGTCACTTCACCTCCTTGCTTCGTTTTCCTCACCTGCAAAAGGGAAGCAGCCCTCATGCCCGCCTGTACCCAGGGTCTGTTGTGGGGGCTTCGTAAGGTCCCTGTGTACCATGGCGTCCCCCACCCTGGGCACAGTCAGTTGTCCCTGCCTCCCGGCCACCCGAGCAGCTCATACTGCCGGGCATCCCTCTGTACCTGCATCCCTTCTGCAGAGCCCTCATCTGTACCTTCAGAGTCGGGCCACACACAGCCCCAGGGAACCTCCCTGTCATCCCGATCTCGATGTTGGGCGACATGGGGGCAGGTCTAGTCCGAGGCAGGTGGGCCGCCCTGGTCAGCTCAGAGGTCTGCAGGGCTGCATGCAATAGGAGAAGGGGAACCCCAGGCCTGGCACGGACAGACTTGGGGTGTTGGCAGGTAGCAGATAGGATCATAGGCGGGGCCGGGAGCCTGATAGGCCTGAGGCTGGGTGGGGCAGTGGGGCTTTTCCCTGCTGACACCGGCTGCTCGTCGTTTGCCGTGAGCAGGGAGGTGGCCCAGGTTCCAGACTGGAACGGGGTGGAAAGTGCTCTAGGCCTGAGACCCAGGGCAGGTTAACCAGCCACTCGGGGTACTGCCCTCCAGAGGGGACAGGAACAGACTCAGCCACCCAGGTCTGCAGGATTAGAGGAAATAGTGGGGGTGGGGGGAGCAATGCCAGTAGGTGGGAGCTGATGAGGGCAGCTTGGTGCGGGCTTTTAGGGATCAGGCCAAGTGGATTCAAATCCGAGTTTAGCCAGTTACTAGCCAGACAAGGCACTGAGCCTCCCCAGTAAATGCAGCTAATAGCTCACAACTCAGCAGGTTGCTAGAAACTGGAGGCAGCTGAGATACTGTGGGGAGAGGAGTGGGCTGCCCTTCTTAGCTTGAAGTTAAATACCGCAGTCGCCATACAGTTGGTTTGTACTTTTACCTGGAGAAGGGCCCTGGGGGCGGGTGTGTCTCGGAACCAGCTTGGAGCCTCCCTGTCCCCACCCCCATCTCCACCCTCCGGGTCACCCCTTTCAGGATGTGTCCTCGGCGCTGACTGGGATGGCTTGTCCATAAATTCAGGCAGCATGGTCCTCCTGGAAGAATCCATCTTGTTTCCTCTGCCCTCCCCTCCTCGGCACCCAGCGAGGCACCAGCCACAGCTTTTGGACAGGGGTGGGTTCTCTGCTGGGCCTGGGTTTCCTTGAAAGGAAGCTGGTTCTGGGCAGGTCCTGTTGTCTTAGACTCCTGTTCTTCTGAGGCTCTGGGCTCAGGAGATGGGAGGTGCAGCCTCCTCTCCCCTCCCCCACCCCAGGGTGGGTGGGGAAGCGGTGGGGCTGGCCAGGGCAGGGTGAGTGTGGGGAGGTAGGTTTCTGGTGATTTTCAGGGGGATCGAGGGTTTCCCGAGCCGACTCTGAGTACAATGGGGTCTGCCTTTGTTACAGATGGAAGAGAAGAGGCGAAAATACTCCATCAGCAGCGACAACTCTGACACCACTGACAGTAAGGCCTGCCATTTGGGGCTCCTCCGGGGAAAGCCCGTGAACAGTCACCGGGCCCACAGCCTGAATGGGGAGAGGCTGCCTCGGTCTCGGTGGTGACGAAGGTGTACATCGGACCAGGTCCCTCTGCTCCTGGGAAAGTGCCCACGCCCCCTGGCCCCCGGGGCCTCGAGGTCCTCTTCGCTCCACTCCCTGTACCCTGGCGGTCTCAGCTGCACCTGTTTGGCTCTGGTGGGGACAGACCTGCCCCCCTTTGGGACTCTGCCTCTGTGGCTCTGGCTCCCAGGGCACATCCCCTCCCTGTGGCCCTCCTGTCCAGTCAGGGTCCTGAAGAAGGCCTCTACGCGGCCCGTAGAAAACATGTCTCTGTCATAATTACCTGATAAGTACGGTTACCTGACAACTGGTAAGCTCCTTGTTCAGACGGATCGTGTCTTGCTCGCTCCTCATCCCCAGCTCAATCTGGCGCATCGCAGGTGCCCAGAGAGTGTTTGCTGAAGAAATGAGTGAAGGGGTCTGACCTTCACGGGGTCTCTGTGATAGGCTCTCCGAGGTAGGCTAGTGTATGGGCTGAGGGGTGGGGGGACGTTGTCGGGGAGAAAATAGGGCTCCCTTTTCTGAGATTTGGGGGGGCGGTGTAAGGTGAGAGCTTTTCTGTAGCAGTAGCAGGCAGCTCTTCTCAGCTGCCCCAGGAGCAGGGAGGGCCACACTGCCCTGTGCAGGAGAGACTCGCTGCCAGGAGGACCCCGCCTAGTGGTGGCTGCTGGTGGAAGCCCAGGCTGAGGAAGAGGCTGCGTGACCAGGGAGGCGGGGCCTGGAGCCCCACCGCCCCAGACCTCAGTTTGTTCACATACGTGGTGAGCACCTGGGATTGAGGAGACCGCCGAGGACCCTTAGAGCTCCCAAGATCCACACCTTCTCCCCCAAGGGCCTGAGGCCGTGCACTAGTTTGGCAGGTGTGGTCCCAGTCCCTGCCCCCTGCCCAGGTCTCACTCGCTGTCCTCTGGGGTTTGTTGGCTGAGCTTGGCTCTGGTGTCAAACCTGGCCAGCTCTTCCTCCCTGTGGCAGGAGATCACAGCATCCCGCCCCCTGTGGCTCTGACCACACTGCCTGTGGCCTGGCTCAGCAGAGCCAAGAAGAGCAGCATCCTCTCAACTTCACTGCCTGCAGGGGAACCCTTGAGGGCCGCGCACCTGCAAGGGGTGGGCGTCTGGGCCACTGAGCCCTGTAGCCACATTAGACCCGGGCCAGGCTGGTGCACACTCTCTTCTCAGCAGCCCCCCACTGCTGTGCCCACCCACGGCTGCTGCCCCTTTGACCCACATGATGGAGGCCACAGCCCTGTCGTTCAGCGAGGGCCTTAGGCCCTTGTGACAGTAGCTAATGTAGCACTGTGTGCTGAGACTGCAGGCGTGATAGCCTCCAATTTTCATGACCACCCTTGGAAGGCAGGCAGGCAGTCTCCTGCCTCCCATTTTATAGAAGAGCACACTGAGTCTCAGAGGAGCTGTTACTTGCCCAGGGTGACAAGCTAGTAGGTGGCTGAGCCAGGGCTCAGGCCTGGTCTGTGGGTCTGCGGCTCCGAGCTGCCTCTGTCTGTCTGCTGGGCATCACGCCCAGGAGGAGGGCAAGGACCTGAGAGCGCGAGGGATTTGTTGTGGGTCACACAGGAAGCTGATACTGAGTGCCAGTCACTGCCTTTTATTTCCCTAGCCCCTTCTGGTTGGTGAGCAGAAGGGAGGTTACATCCTTGTAGATCATTGGAGAGGCCCAGGGTGGGGACAGGCTACCAGATGCTCACAGTGATGCCACCTCCTGCACCTTCAAGGACAGGCTTGCTGGCCTTGGGGTGGGTGGGTAGTGTTCCTGGCCTTCCTGGGGCCCCTAATGGTCTGTGTTCTCTCTGCAGGTCACACTACATCTGCCTCAAGATGCTCCAAACTGCCCAGCAGCACCAAGCCGGGCTGGTCCCGGCAGAACGAGAAGAAGCCCTCGGAGGTGGGTAGTGACAAGTGTCCTAGAGAAAGGTGAAGCAGGGATGGGGAGGCCAAGGCGCAGAGACCTGGGGGGAGTGAGCTCCGCGGACGAGTGGGGGAAGCGCTCCTGGCAGAGGGCACAGCCGTCAACGGGCCAGGCCAGTGTGGCCGAGTGGAATGAATTGGGGGAGTGTGGTGCCTTGTAAGTTGTAAAGATGTTTCTATTGATCTGAACAAGAAACGAAGCCTTTCCAGGATCATCAGCAGGGTAATGACATAGTCCAGCGTTTTAATGAAAGGAAAGTCCCACTGGCTGCCGGGAGAAGGGTTTCTGGGAACACGGGTGGCAGCAGAAAGGATTGTTGCAGTTGACCAGCAGTTGGACGCCGGTGGCTTCGAGCCCAGTGGGGGCCGTGGAGTAAGAAGCCGTAGGAGTCAGGACACTTTGGAGGCTAAGCAAGGGTGACAGGATTTCAGATGAAGGGCAGAAGGATGTATCCTCAGAATCACCCAGTTATCTGCTCCTTATTAGGCCCAGTTCACATGCGTTTGCATTTTAAGCCTTCCTTACTTTGACCTGTGGCAGACAGAGTGTCTTCGGGAGCTGCCGAGCGGTGGGGATGGGGATGGGGGTCCTAGAATTCCATCTAGGGCCTCATTGCTCCCTCCTAGGTCTTCAGTGTCTTCCTTTCTCTGGGCACAGAAGAGGCCACGGGAGCACTGAGTCTCTGAGAAGGTGGGGGTTTTGAATCAGGCCTTTAAGAGAGGCATTGTCTGCCGCCTGCATACAGGGTAGCCAGGCACTGGGCTGGAGGCTTTAGTTTTTTAATCCTTAGAGGTGCTGGCCCAAAGTTCTCAGTCCTGTTATAATGGGGTAACTGAGATTCCCAAAGTTATATAGCCAAGACCTGAAGTTTGGGGGGCCAACAGTGCCCAGGGCGGGAAGGCCCTTGGCTTGGGGGCAGGGGCAAGGTATCTATTCTAAGCCTGGGCCCTCCTCTCCCCTCCCTCACCCTAGGAGCGGTCTTGGTGCGCAGGGTCATTAGCCAGCCCCTGGGGTGGTCTTCCGCAGAAACTTGCATTTGAAAAAGGACTTCCCGCCTCCTGGAGTTGACGGACCCTGGGACTCTCCCTTTGTGGGGGGTGGGGAGCCTTTGAGACCTGATGCCTCCCACACCCATCCCCCAACCTGCTGTCCTCTTGGCCCAGTGGAGGAGGGGTGGAGATGGAAGGAGGGACCTCCAGGAATGCAGTCAGGACTGGACCGGAAGCTGGGAGGAGGATTCTGTTCTTCAGGCTCAGTGTCCTCCTGGACTAGCCCCTGGGAGGAGCCCTCCTCAACTCTACTTGCCCACCTCTTCCTCCTGCCCCCCATCTGGAGACCTGCAGGGGCTCCCCTATTGTTATGGTTGAAATAGTAAAACAATAGCTACCTTTGTGTGCTCTGCTGGTCCTGGGAGGCAGTGATTGTCATGCCCTTTTTGGAGAAGAAGAATCTGCCCGCTGCTTTCCATGGCTATTCAGGTTGGAGAAAGGTGGAGAAATTCTGGGGAGCTCCATCCTCCCTCCAGCACCAGTGGGAGGAGGGGCCTGCTGTCCGGAGAGAGATCCCGGGGGCCGGGTTGTCGCTGACACCCAGGAGGGGCTGGTGGCAGGGAGGAAACAGGTGTCAATGCAGGTCGAGGAGAAAGAGTGATTTGCATGGGGCTGAAAATTCCCCTGCCTCTCGGGTTTTCCAGCTCAGAGCCTTTGAACCTTTCTCCACCTAAAAATAGAGCCAGGCCGTCGTGAGGGTATTGGTGCCGGCCCTTTCGGGGGGCTGGCTACATGTGGCCCTGTGTGGAACACAGGAGGCCCCACCCTCAGGTCCTGGGCTCCGGGAGGGCCGAGGAAGTCCTCTCCCCCTTGAACGATGGCCAAGGACAAGCTTCCCTCCCACAGAGGCTGGAGAGCAGCCTTCGAGGTTTCCCTCGTCCCCTAAGTGAGGAGGCTGAGCCATCGCCACCATAAATTCCAAGCTATCTCGGGGTGGAGAGGAAACCGTCAATGAAAGCTTCCAAATTATTTGGCTCACAAGAAGGCGGAGATGAAAGCGAGGATTTGGCGGCAGAGAACGTTTGCACTAAATCTTGCTGGGCTGTAACCTTCTCCTTCTGCGACTGGTGTGGAGAGGAGGGCCTTTCCAGTCTGCTGGGCCTGGGGGCTGAGAGCCCTGTCCCCGAGAGAACGAGAGGCCTGTGGATGGGGTGGCTGTCAGGCTGGTCACCGGGTCTGCTCCCAGTCTGGTCCAAGTTCCCAGCCAGAATGTTTGCAGAGTGATGCCGGTGGGACAGGGCCCCCTCCCTGGTAGCCACACGGTTCACTTCCTCTCCTCACTCTGAATGGGGAGGGGTGGGCAGTCTGAGGACCGGCAGTACTTAGCGCAGCAGTGCCGCTGGCCCATAGTGAAGTCGGCAGCTGTGGAGAGGGCTGGGGTTGGGTTTCCTTGAGACCTGAGGGGCTGTCCGTGTGGTGGTGACCTGCCTCGGCCCTCCCTTCCCAGTGCACCCCGAGGGTGCAGATCAAGGGACACCCTGCACACCAGAGTGAGGGGACCCCGGTCGGGACAAAGTGTTCGGACCAGGAGTCAGGACCCTGGACAGGGCTGAGGCCTTGAGGCCCGGAATCTCATCCACCCTTAGCCAGTGGGTGGCCTTCCTCAGCCGAGTGAAAAGCGGGTGTAGGCCTCAGGCCCCAGGGGCTGTCGGTATGGGCCCTGAGGGCCTGGGAACCTGGGCCAGGGTTTCTGATGGAAGTCCACCCAGTCTGAGGCCGACCCTGAGGACACAGGCCTAGCTGCCTTCCTCTGCTTTGCCTGCCAGCAGCATCCCAACAAGGCAGAGCTCTCTCGCTCGGGGATTAGGTCGGCCAGGCCAGGCTTGAAGGAGGAAGCAGGATTATTAGTCTGGCCCGGAGAGGCATCAGTGTAGAAATCGTGCCAAGGCCTCAGGTCTCTGACTTGACGTGTCTCACCAAATTGGTTGTTGGTACTTAACACTTTATGAGTCGCATCTGTCTGAATCTGATGGAGATCACAGACCACCCCCAGGAATTCTGACTTAAACGGTCTGGAGTGGGGCCCAGGTACCTGTGCTTTTTAAAAGCCTTCCCTCTAGAAGCCAGGATTAAGAACTACTGCCATAGAACTTTCTCCTTAATTTGCTAAGACAGGAGTTGCAGCCTGATTGGGCCTTCCTGGAAGATCCTGAGGTTGCAGGGAGGAGGGGAGGCTTTCTAGCCTGTTGCAATGACCTAAACAAAGGCAGAGAGTGTGGGTGGGGGCAGTCCCCCAGCTCACCCCAACCCCCCTGGAGGCTAGGGGGCTGACAGGTTGCTGCCAAGCCTTCCGCCTGGCAGGGCAGTTGAAGAAGAGACCTGCAGCCCTGGCTGGTGTGGCTCCGTGGGTTGACCACCAACCTGTGGACCAGAGGGTCGCTTGTTCGATTCCTGGTCAAGGCACATGCCTGGGTTGCAGGCCAGGTCCCTAGTGTGGGGTGCACAAGAGGCAATCACACATTGATGTTTCTCTCCCTCTCTTTCACCCTCCTACCCCCTCTCTCTCAAAGTAAATAAATAAAATCTTTTTAAAAAGAGAGAGAGACCTGGAAGCTGCTGTGAGGCTGTCTTCCCCGGGCTAGGGCAGAGCGGCAGGTAGGGGGGCCGGCCACGCAGTGGAGGTTTCCTCCAGGGAGGCCGCTTGAAGTAGGAGGCTGTGCTTTCAGGAAGCCAGAGGCTCAGAACTCATCCAGTGGGCAGGCCCATGGATCTTCACTTAGCATGAAGATCCACATGGATCATCAGGGCCCAAGGGCTCCTGGTGCTGCTTAAACTCAGCACACACGCAGGGGCATCTCACAGACCCTGCCTGGCGCTAGGGGCTGAGGCGGCAGGCCCCGTCCCCGGGGAGCTCGTCCTCCGGCTGCAGCAGGATGCAGGTGTCCACACAGGAAAGTGTCTGTTACGAGGGGTGCAGCCAGCTTGGCCACTGAGGAACTCCGTGACCTTGGGCGAATGACTGTTTCTTTCTGAGCTTCAGCATCGTCATCAATAGAGTCCCTCCCTGCAGCCTGTATGGACTTTCTGGTCTGTAGATGTGACGGTCCTTTCCTGGAACCTGCAGAGCTGTGGGTGGGGGTGATCCAGGAGTGAGTGGAGGTGACGCTGGCCTCCCTGGGACAGAGACCTGGGTGGCCCCAGAACAGGGTGGGTGGGAGCTGGGATCCAACTCTCAGCTCCTGTGTTGTTGTTTTTTTAAGTTGATCTTATTTTTATATATATTTTTGTTGTATTTTTCCACTACCATTTAACCCCTTTGTACTCCCTCCCCACCTCACAATCACCACACTGTTGTCCGTGTCCATGAGCCCTTTTTCCTTTTTGCTCAATCCTTCCACCTCCTAACCTCCTCCCCACCCCACTGGCTGTCATCTGCTCTCCATCTATGAGTCTGTCTCTGTTTTGCTTGTTAGCTGAGTTTGTTCATTAGATTCCACTTATGAGTGAAATCACACAGTATTTGTCTTTCTCTGACTGGCTTACTTCACTTAGCATAATGTTCTCCAGGTCCATCCATACTATCACAAAGGGCAAAATTTTGTTTTTTACAGCTGAGTAGTATTCTATTGTGTAAATGTCCTATGGTTGTTTTATCCACTCATCTGCTGATGGACGCTTGGACTGCTTCCATATCTTGGCGATTGTAAATAACACTGCAATGAACATAGGTGCTTATATTCTCTCAACATATTCCTTCAGATATATTCCTTCAGATATATTTTGGGTTCCTTCAGATATATTCCTGGAAGTGGAATTGCTAGGTCAAAAGGCAGATCCGTTTTTAACTTTTTGAGGTATCTCCATACTGCTTTCCCCAGTGGCTGCACCAGCCTGCAGTCCCACCAGCAGTGCAGAAGGGCTCCCCTTTCTCTGCATCCTCGCCAGCACTTGTTTTTTGTTGATTTATTGATGACAGCAATTCTGACAGGTGTGAGATGGTATCTCACTGTGGCTTTAATTTGCATTTTTCTGATGATCAGTGAGGTTGAGCATCTTTTCGTATGTCTACTGGCCATCTGTATGTCCCCCTTGGAGAAGTGTCTTATCAGCTCCTCTGTAGGCCCTGGTGACAAACTAGTACATCTCTGAATAGGACCTCTGTGCAGGTTCACCAGTGCTCAGCCTCTGCCCCTGGGGGCAGAGCCTGGGAGAAACAGGTGATCCTTATGGACAGCCTCTGCCTGCACTGGGGTGTCCCCAAGACCCCCAGTGTTGGGGAAAGTTCAGTGAGTGAAGGGTGAGAATGCAGGTCATTAGCTTGACCCTTTGCTTTTAAAATGAGACTCTTCTGGCTTGGGGGAAGGCAGGGGTGGCCCAATGGTGTTGGGGCACAAGACCACCGGCTCAGTAAGATGCTTTCCTGGAGGAGCAGAGTTGGTGTCCAGATGCTGAGCGTAACCTATTTCATGTTAAAACAATGACAGCGTATGTTGTGCTGACACGCCAGGTGCCCACCAACTTGGGAGAGAAAACAGGAGAATGCCCAGAAAGGTTCTGGGCTTCCCCCGTGGTTTCGAGCCCTGTTTGCAGCTGCAGCCCCTGTGTTGCCCCGAGCAGGCGCCGGTGAGGGGAGAGCCCCGCCGCCGAACTCAGTGCCTGCTACGAGCCTCCCGCTGCCTTCCTCTGGGTCTCGTGTAGATGGAAACGGTGCTGCTCCCGCCAGCTGGAAAGGCCTCCTGGCCTCTGGGACTTGTCTCGCAAAAGAAATGTGTGTAATAAATTCTCTTTTAAGAGCAGGAAGTGCTGTTATCCTTGTGAGAGAGAAAGAGATGTTGAGAGAGAGAGAATGTGTATTTGTGTCTGTGTGTTTTTAGTGTGTGACCAAATGTGGTACCTTGGATGAGACTGAGCTTTTCTTTTGCTGGTGTTTTATGCCTAATTTTTAAGTATCTTAACTTTGCTCTTGGCTGAGATACTCATAATCAGGCTCCAGCCCAGGAAGGAGATTTTTTTAAAGAGCGAATACCTGGCAGGTTTGCAGGTAGCATGGCAGTGGCTAAAGCACAGTGCAGACCTGGAACCAGCATTAACCTCCCTCGGTGCGTCTCAGTGTGCATGTCTGTGGGAGGAATGCTGCGAATTAGGTGAGATCGTGGTGTAGGGCTTACTCTGTCACTGCAGGGCGGCCACTCCTCGCCACTACCCATTGTTTCTGGTGAGACAAGGTGCTCAGGAAAAAATTGATCAAAATGAGACATGTGGTAGGAATTTTGCTCGACTTTTCAGGACAGACCTTCAGACATCCTCAGGAGGGCAGCGGGGAGGGTGCCACTCCCAGCTCTGCACTGGGGCTCCGTTTCCCTTGGCTTTGGGACCGTGACCAAGACCAGTTCCTGAAGCCCACTGAAGAATCTTCAGGGCCCGCCCATCCGCCAGGCAGGACAGGGCATTTCCAAGTGTAGTCACACTTCAGGTGGATCCGGGTTCATCCATCGATTCGCTCACTTGCACCGCAGGCATCTCTTGAACCCCTGCAGCGTGCCCAGCCCGTGCCACCGACGGCGCCCTGATCAACCGGGTACAGGTGGAGGCTCTGCCTTTCCCAACTCGGTCATCAGAGCAGATGGACACCGAACAAATACTGACACAGTCATATTCAGTGATTGTGGCAAGTGCCGGGGCCTTTCCATAAGTAACTGACTTCCTCTTGGTCTGAATACTGTGCTACAGTAAGTAATTCACCCTGGAGAAAAGGAACCAGAGTCCAAGGTCCCGGGATGAAGTATTCAAATAATATCCACAAGTCTTGTGGTCATAGTCGAGAGCTCACTACATGGCACGGTGAACGCTGCCCGTTGTCATTGTCTTCATTTGCTTTTGGAGGTCATGTCAGACTCCACTGATATTTTCGGGCAGAGTCTGCTTTGGGTTCTCCCTGCAGAAATGGGGGCAGGAAGCTAGACAGACTCCGGTGGTTGCGAAGGGCCAGGCCGTGAACTGTGTCCTCACTCCAGGCGGAGCAGGGTCCACAGCTCCCTCCAGAGCTGCGGCGGCCCCTCTGGCACTCAGATGGGCTATTCCATTAGAATTTTAGACCTTTGAACGTTCTTCCCACTGTTTGAAGAAGCTACAATTAACATCTCCTAAGCAGCTCAGCAGAACTTGGTTGCTAGGCAACAGGCCTTTAACGACAATTTGTCCATTTCTGCCAAAAAGAGAAAAATAGTAAACACTTACATTCTTAGAAAATTGCTTGTTTTCCAGCTTCTAACTTTCTTGCCACAGCGAGGCTTCCAGTTCATCAGTGTCTATTTTATTCTTTATTTAGCTTTCATAAATCATTTAGAGACATATTAGGAGAATAATTGAGGCTTTTTTCCGAGCCTAACCTCTGGCAACTCAAAACAGAGACATCTGGGTTACAGTGAGTTGCCGTATTTGTGGGCAGGTTTGACGTGGATGGACAGAGGCTCCTCTGAAAGGTGGCGTGCCTGGCAGTAGCCCCGCTGCAACCCAGGAAGGCGGTGCAGATCCCCGGGAGGCTCCTGAGTCCCTCAGCCTGTGTTGGCACCTGGCACCTGCCAGGCCCTGTGTGCACCGCTGCGCTCCAGCCTGCTGCTGGGCCAGACCTCACTGAGATGGCCTTCTCCTGGGGAGATATGGCGAGAAAACAGGAGATTCCACACTGGGGCTGTGGGAGTTCCGAGGAAACCCGGAACCCAGCCTGGCATTGGGGAAGTCTTCCCAGAGCAGGTGTGGGCTGGACTGAGACCTTGGGGCTGAGGCAGACCGGCTCCACTTTAGCAAGGGGCGGTGTCCCAGCAGGCCCCTCCCCTGTGCCAGCAGAGAAAAGTGCTCTGAATGCTGCATGGGAGAGGGCTCGGGGCTGGTGAGGAACTCCGTGCAGCTCCCCTGCAGCTCTGCTTGAGGGCATTTGCAACTTGCAAAGCCTCTGTGTGATTTGCATAGTACAGCTCTTGCAGAAGCCACCTGATTTGACTTCGGGTTAACGCAAGGGAATTGACAGAAGTGACAGTGAGCCCTGTGGCCAAAAGGGGCTATGGGGTGGTCACAGCCTGGGTTCCTTTGCCACTTCTGACATGTGGGACCTTGTGTAGGTTATTTAACCCAACTGAGTCCCAGGGCTTTCAGCGGTAATGTAGGGATATGGCAGCTTCTCCCTCAGAGCTGGTGTAGAGACTAATAATAAATTAACCTAAGAGCAGCTGGTACTGGGCATGCAGCATCCATTAAGTGTTGCCTGGCACCATGCGATAGTGCTGCCCTACTGTGCTTCCGTGAGTCCTCAATCGAGAGGGCACTGGTGTCCCCATCTGCCACCTGTTCCCTCAGCGGCCCAGGACGAAACTTGTAACTGTCTTGAGACCACACTTCTCTTGCTCCTGGATCCCCCTGGCCAAGTTGAGCCCAGGGACCCTTCCTGCTCTGTGTCCTCTGTGCCAAGCCTGTCCCTAGGTCAGGGTCACTTCTCCCAGCTGGTGTGGCTGGCACTCTGGTCTCTCTAACTCCAGCATGGACAGCGTCTTGGTCCTTAGGCTTTGAACCCTGCACACCAGACGCTGCGTGTTGCTTGTTTTGGGTCCATGTGCTTGGGGATTTCAGATTTGGGTGTATCTACGAGGTGTCGTGCCCTGTTGACAGGTGTTCAAAAAGTACTCCCAAGAGCTGACTGGGGGCCCCAAATTCATCAGAGAAGGCCTTTCACTCATTCGCTGCTCAGCCACTGTTTACTGAGCACCTACTATGTGCCAGTCCCTGTTCACTGAGAATGCAGCAGAGAACAGGACAGGTGTGGCAGGGAGAGGATGTGACACAAGCAGCATGAGGACACCAGTTAATCATCAGAATTGAGAGTGCCTGGAGGTGAGGCAGGACGATGGGATGGGAAGTGGCTCCATCCCGCAGTCCGTGCTCCCTGGGTCGGGTGATCAGGGAAGGAATCCCAGAGGAGATAGCATTTAAGCTGCAGCCCATGGTGAGGGAACAGTGAGAGGTTTCACACTAACCCATGCCTCCCTGGAGGGGCGCAGAGTGACACTGGGCTCTTGAAGTGTTGATTCCTGGGGTGGGGAGATGGGCTGACAGGATGGGCGGCTCCCCGTGGTGGCAGATCCCCGGGCTTGACGGGCGTGCCCCCTGGCCTGCCTCCTGGCCTGCCTAGGCTGGGGGAACTTGGAGGCAGTGATGAGTCTCCTGTGGGCTGCGATCGCCCACTGGGCTTGGCCCAGGCCACAGCTGGGAAAGGCCCCCACAAAAGCACCAAGTGCCCGAGTTTGTGTTCTTGTGTCTGTGGCTCACTGCTTGCTAATAAGATATGCAAATTATTGGGGCTGTAAAATCACCACCACATTCCATCTTCTGTTTAATTAGCATTTAATTGTAATCTCATTTTAATTTTTTCACACTGGCACCCTAATTAAATGTTAGGGTATTCGTCTTAACGATTAAATTATATTGGCAAATAGAGTCTTCAAGAAACTTGACCTTTTTCAAGCCAGGGTTTTCTCTAGCTAGGTGCAGCTGTTAATTAGATTTCTGCAAGATGCTGCCCCCAACCCCCTTGGTGCAGCCATTTCAGTTGTTTTCTTGCTGTTCTGGCGCTAGATTCGAACGAGACAGGCACAGCCAGTGCACTGAGCCCCCGTCAGGCAGAGGTTACCGTGAGTGAGTTTGTCTCGAGCCTCGGGAAGACAGCAGATGCTGGCTTTTCCAGAGAGGGACGGATTTGGAGTTTGCTCCGAGTCTAGAGCACTCCTTGAACTGGTTTCTCTGGTCTCAGTGATGCCACCTTGTCTTTACCTTGTGATTCTCACGGAGGATCACTGGGGACGTTGGTACCTAAGCAAGGCATGTAGTCTGGAGCTGCCACCATGTCCCACAGTGGCCCTTCCTGGGAGGCCACAGCGGGATCAGGCAACGGGGCACAAGAGTCACTGATGGTGGCACAGGGGCTGGGCTTGGAGGTTGTTCTGGGGGCAGCCTGTGGAGGCAACAGACAGAACTTTGGGAAGAACAGTTTCCTGAGTGACCAGAAGAACACCAAGCTCTAGGGTGCGTCCACTCCCTGGCCCGGCTCTGGGGGAACTTGGATGGGCTTGATTGAGAAGGAACTCCACCCCACCCTCCTACCCATCACACACAGGGGGTGGAGCAGTGGGACCCCTGCTGAGCAGGTCTTGCAGACCCTGGACCGTGGGGAAGCCTTCCTCCAGGCTGCCCCAAGCCCCGCCCCGCCCCGCTCCGCTGTTTGCACGAGGTCCTGCAGTTCGTGCGCCTGGGGAGGGTGCCCTGCACTCTTTACCTCGCCACTGGCCTGCAGCACTGTGTTGTGACTACCAAATACAGTTTTAAGCCTTTGACGGAAATTGCCCAAACAGTCACTTAGTGTTGGTGGTGCGTTCACAGAGGCCTTTCTGCCGTCTGACTTGTTTCTTTTGTGCCTTTCCCAGCCTTTCTTCTTCCCTCTGAGGTCCATTCCCATCCATCACTCTGGCCTGTAACAAGTCAGAGCACACTGTGAATTCAGTTCAGCACATTTACTGAATATCTGCTATGTGTAAAAAGCCATGCGGGGTTCAGAGAAGATGCGTTATTGTGCTTGCTGCGTTTGCGTGGGCATCTGACTTTGAGGGGCAGAAAACCCACCCGAGTTGCGCCTGCCGTGCCCTCCCCCAGCCTGTGAGCAGACCCCCGCCCCAGAGGCGGTCTGAAGCCACCCTCCCCGCCCTTGTTCCCAACAGGTTTTTCGGACGGACTTGATCACAGCCATGAAGATCCCAGACTCACACCAGCTCAGCCCGGATGACTACTACATCCTGGCCGACCCGTGGCGACAGGAGTGGGAGAAAGGTGTGCAGGTGCCCGCCGGGGCCGAGGCCATCCCAGAGCCCGTGGTGAGGTGAGCTGGGCAGCGCGGGCTAGGGACCCAGGCCAGGGGGTGCAGGGAGGCCAGGATGCAGCAGGCGACCTTCCAGTCCTGGGATTCCTCTCTAGCCTAGCTTTCTTTTGTTAGATATTTTGGCCCATAAACCATTGAGATGTTCCAGAAATACTGGCAGTTTACCTTTGAGGCTAAGCCCTTGGGCTCGGGCTCAGCGATTGACCAGGTGGCCTGGATTCCAATGGCTATTCACATTCATTGTGACCTTGAGCCAGAAGTGTAATCTCCCTGGGCCTCGGTTGCCTTGTCTGTGAAGTGGGAATGATGACAACGACACCTCCCTCCTACGGCCCAGGGACGGTCCAGATGACGTAGGGAAATGGTGTGTGAAAGGCTCTGGGCACGGGGCCTGGCACGAGAGTGTTCCGTGGAAACTGGCCTCGGATTAGGCTTGATGTCGATCCAGACTGGGTCCCACAGGCCCATCTTAATCAGGGAAGTCTTCAGACTTTTAGCGAGTCCTTAAGACAGGGATAAGCCATGCTCTTGACTTCTTAAACCTTTTTAAGGAGTTCTTAGTGTGAGGCAGTCTCGTGCACACAGCAGGTGCTCGGGAAGCGGCTGCTGTGACCGGCCTTCTGGGAGACCCCCTGCCAGGGCTGGGCCAGGGCCAGGTCAGGGCCGGGTCCCCTCTGGGCTTGTGGGTCAGAGAGAGACCCGTGGTGCTCTCGTCAGGAGGTGGCCTCGTGGCCATGGGCCTCGCCTCCAACAGCAGAGTTCAGCCAAGTGCTTGTCTCTGCATCCTGGGAAACCGTCCAAGTCACGTCTCGGGGCAGAGGGGCCTGCTGTCCTGGCCTCCCTGCCCACCAGCCCGCCAGGGCTGGGCAGCCTGTGTTATTGGCAGCCCACTCCTGTCCTTGGCAGCCCCGTGGCCCTTGCTTAGGCCCATAGGACCAGGCCTGGGGCAGAGATCACAGCCGTCACCTCCCGTGACATTGGCACTGTTGCTTCCTGGCGGCCACGCCCATGACTGGCTCACACACACCCAGGGCCCCCTTGGTGCCAGGCCTGGGCTGGGCCTGGGATTACAGAGGCAAAGCAGGCTAATCCCTGCTCGGGTTTTCTGTCAGGATTGGGTGCTGGGCAGGGCTCATCCTCCCTTGGCTGCTAAGGCCTGAGCACCTACCAGCACTGGTCTTAGGCCTTGTGAGAACCAGGGAGCCCCAGATTTCTGGAAGGGAGCACATGTGGGATTTGGAGAAGAAATTTATACTCCGCACCCCCACCCCGCGCAGGGCCAGACGTGAGAGTCGGGCTCCTAGCCAGCTTCACACCCTCGCCGCTGCAGACTGAGGCGCTTTCTGCCCTCTTGGAGCCCGTTTCCTCCCTAAGAACGGTACCTGCCTGATGGCGTGGTGCTGAGGACTGAGTGACAAAACATGGGCCGAGGGCCCAGAGTGATGGAGGGGAGGGACTGGCCGCCAGCTGGGCAGAGAGAGGTGAGTCCTAATTAAGCCTGGCCCAGCAGTCTGCCCCCTCTCCTTGATGTCAATGTCAGGTGGTTCCAGAAACATCCGCTGGCCTGGGCAATTGATTGCAGATGCTTCCACACCGGTAGCTTGGCTTCAGTCGGCTTTATCTGTTGACATCAGGAGGAGGGCACGTGTTCAGACTGCTCTGGCTCTGCTAGGTGCGTTCCCCGCGTGTGCAAGGCTGCTGGGAGCTGGCGGGAGCCGGCAGCCTGGCCGGCCCGCTCCTGGAAGAGGAGAGGCTGCAGGCGGCCGGGTGCTCTGTTGGAGAGATCTGCGTGCCCCTTCCCCCCTCCCACCCAGCCTCTCTGTCCTCATTGCCGCCTCGGCCCTTGCCTGGAGCCGGACCGGTGGCTGCTGGAGTCGGAGCTGTGACAGGAAGTCTCTTCCTGAGAACTTGCTGTGCTAAGCTGTTTTACGTTCATCTTCTCCTTTCGTGACCCTGTTGGCCCTATAACATGAGCCCATATTACTGCCCTCATTGTATAGATGAGGAAGTCGGGAAGTTCTGGGGAATTCCCTCCACTACCCACTGGCGGGGCCTAGTGGGCGGGGCCAGGAAATCACAGGCCCTGGGAACACCCCTGGGTCACCCCAGTGAGGCCCAGAGAGAGCCCCGTGCCCTCATCGCCCAGAGTGGTGGCTCTGGCTGCCCTGCCCTGCCACCCTGGCCCTGGATAGGTCCCCTACCTCGTGGTCTGAAATTTATCTAGGTGATGAGAATGTGTCTCGCCCCGAGATCGCGAATTGAGTGAGGGCCTGCACTACTCCCTCAGTGAGTCCAGAAGACTCAGCCCACAACTGAGCCAGCCTCTGGTGTCTGTCTGGTCTTTCGGAGCAGAGACCCCTCGGCTCCCCCAGCTCCCAGCCCGGCCACCCACCTCCTCCCAGCTGACCTCAGCACAGCTGGCTGCCCCTGAGACTGAGGTCTTGGCTTAGGGTCAGGGTGGTCCCTGCCTGGTGCGAGAGCTTCCTCCGCAGCCAGAGCCAGAGAAGCCAAACAGCTGAAGGTGAGAGGCCCCGGAAGCCCAGGAAGTGCCTTTTCTGGTGTGAGCCCTTAACCCCAACCTCCCAGAGAAAGGAATGTGGTATCGGCCCTGAGAGCTCCGGCTGGGTGGCGGCTGCCTGAGCACGCAGGCCAGGGTAGCTAGGCCAGTAGGTGGGGGGCACTTGGACAAGGTCATCCAAACCCCGACTGAGCACACACTGGGGTCACAGGCAGAGCAGGGTGGTGACAAAAATCAGTCTGTGTATTTAAAAGAATGTATTCAAATGAGAGCCTCTTGAGGAAAGGCAGAATTTTGTAGGAGTAAGCGGTGTTGGTGTTGCTTCTATTTGAAATGACCTGAGGGAATTCTAGGAGCCCATTATCATTGGCATTACCTAAGGTCTTCCTTAACCTGGGCATCTGGGAGGGCCCCAAGCCCTTTCCCTTTCTCCTTGCCCCTCACCCCCCAAAACTGCCTCTGGGCCTCCCTCCCCACCTGGAGGCCATTCTGTCTCCTCCATCCTTCCTGCCTCTCTTGCTGACGCCTGGGGCATTTCCTGGAGTCCAGGGCTCTGCCCTCCTCTCCCCAAGCTGTGGCTGAGTCACAGCCCCTGGCAGGCCTGCCTTCGACCCCAGGAGGCCTCTCGGGCCAGTGAGGGGCCTCTCAGCCCCAGCAGGGCTGGCCAGATGGAGGCCAGGTTCCACAGCAATAACCATGGCAACCAGTGGGGGGGTGGGGAGCTGGCATTTTGAACTGGTATCGGGAACCGAGGGGCAGCACACCGCTGATCTGAGAGGGGAGACTGCCCTGCCAGCGCCACAAGCCCTCGTATTCCGTGTCAGAGGGAGCAAAGTGACACCCAGAGGTCTCACAGTACACACTCACACATACAGGGTGTGTCCTGTGCCAGGCACTGTCCTGAGAGCTTGCATTTCCTCCTCACGCCAACTGTAGAAGGCGAACGCTGTCTCGTTAGCCCACCGGGGCACAGAGAAGTTCAGCAGCCTGCCCAGAGGCACACGGTCAGTGGTGGGACCGGGCTCCGAGGCCTCGTCCCGCAGCCTGGGCCCTTCCAGCTGCCTCGGAGGCAGAGCACGGCCTGAGGGAAGGTGTTCCTGGCCTGCGATCCTGGGACTACAGTGGGCATGTCTTCGTTGCCAGGGGAGGCGGTTTCCATCTCGGGGCGGGGGGAGCACTGCAGACAGACTCCCTGCTCGGGTAGCGTTCTTTCTGGGGAAAGGACAAGGTGTGTGGACACCGCTGGTCTCTGTGACAGTAGACCTTTTTTATGTGGAAAGGGCCACCCTGGGCTGCAGTGACAGCTGGGGAGGACTCCTCTCACCCAGAGGAGACCTGGCCTCAGTTCTTCTTGGGCTGTTGGTAAGGAGGGGCCAGGGCCTGCGAGAGCATGGGGACCGTCCCCGGCCTTGAGGGGTGTGCTGAAGGACCTGGAGCCCACCTGGCTCTGTGCCACTTGTCCAGAGTGGCTGGCACTGGAAACTGCCATGGACAGAACTTGGAACGCCCCCTGCAGGCCGAGCAGATCCAGGTCCCCAGGCTTTGGCCAAGGCCCATGTGCCCTGATTGGGGGGTGGGGGGGGGCAGGGAGAGATAAGGTGTGCCCTGAGCTGAATGGGTGTTTATGGATGGATGTGCGAGGGCTGTGGGTCAGCCCCACTCCCATCCGCCACGCTGCCCCACAGCCCTTTGCTCCCCGTCCTGCTTGCTCATAGTCATGTGAAACTGTAGGGCGGGCAGGTGGGGGAGGGGAGTATAAGGAGGCAGTGAAAGGAGGTGGGCCCTGCGTGGGTCAGAGTCTCACGGTTCACTTGCCCACTAGGTCTTCAGCTGGGCCGGCCAACTCACCAGATGCCCCCAGACCCAGCAAGGGTAGCAAGCCGAGGGTCCCTCCCCTCATGACATCCCCTCTTGATTTCCTAGGATCCTCCCGCCGCTGGAAGGCCCCCCTACCCAGGTGTCCCCCAGCAGCTCCGAACTTGGCGAGGGCTCCCAGCCTGATTGGCCAGGGGGCAGCCGCTATGACCTGGACGAGATTGACGCCTACTGGCTGGAGCTCATCAACTCGGAGCTCAAGGAGATGGGTAGGTGACCTGCCAGGCTGAGAACGGGGTCGCGCAGGCCAGGCAGGGTGTCCTTCGGAACTTCAGCATCCTCACACTCAGGACGGCAGCCACAACCGGGCTTTGGCACTGAGTGGCCCCGGGGTGGCAGTGCCTGCAGCATTGCTGTGCCTCAGTTTCTGTGGCTGTCAGGCGAGGGCAGTGACAGCACGTGACTGACCATCCTTGGGGGTAGGCTGGTGAGCGTGACTGTCCCATGAGGAGGGTGCACACAGGCGGGTCGAGGGTGACACGTGCGGCCAGCGTTGGAGGGCATGGGCCACCTGGCGAGAGTGCACTGACGTGTCATGGGAAGGGCCAGCTCTGTCACACTCAGCCCCCTTCCGAGGTCCCCCCATGGGATTCCCCATGGAACCCGCCGCATCCCAGAGCTACATCCCTGTTATTGGCACGTGCACGTAAAATGTGCGTAGTCACAGGCAGGCTGTCCAACGTCAGGACACGACGACAGGCCGTGGGGCCTTTGGGGTCAGATGGCCCAGCCCATTCGGTTTTCAGACAGCGGAGCTGAGGCCCACGACAGTCGGCCTGGGTTCCCAGGTCACAGCAGATGAGCCGAAACCCTGCCACCCATCTGCCCCCCAAAGCCGGGCTCCTCACACACCCCGCGTTGTCCTCACAGACAGGCCAGAGCTGGATGAGCTGACGCTGGAGCGTGTGCTGGAGGAGATGGAGACGCTGTGCCACCAGAACATGGCGCGGGCCATTGAGACGCAGGAGGGGCTGGGCATCGAGTACGACGAGGACGTCGTCTGTGACGTGTGCCGCTCCCCCGAGGGCGAAGACGGCAACGAGATGGTGTTTTGTGACAAGTGCAACGTCTGTGTGCACCAGGTGGCCAGCCCCCCGAGTGCCCTCTTCTGTACGGTCCCTGCCTGGGCCGGGCTCCCGCTGCGGAACCGCAGCAGCGCTGCGGGCACCGGCCCCCAAGGAGGAGGGCAGGGTGGGAGGGAGCTACCGGCAGGAGTGCCCCTCGGTGCCAGGGACCCATAGGGCCCCTCGGCTCAGCACCGTCAGCCAGACCTGGGTAAACACCCACTGGGTGGCCCTTCTGTCCTCGCCTGTCACCTCCCCACGGAACACCCAGCCCCCCGCCTTCCTCCTCTGCCCCTCGCTGTCCTGAACTTACAAAGAGGCAGCACAGTGTTGTGACGGAGAGCAAAGCCTGGAGCCGGGCTGCCTGGTTTCAAACTGTGGCTCTGCCCTTTACCAGCTCTGTGGCTTTGGGCAAGTTTCTTAATCTCTGTGGACCTCTTTTTCTTCAACTGCACAGAAAAGTAAGTTGTAAGGTCCGAGTTATTTGCTTCGAACGATATCTTAAGAGCCCTAAGTATTTGTTACCGTTGTTGATATTATAAACGTGGCCTGACCTGACCGGGCGCCCCGCCCCGATCTTGGGCTCAGGACTCTAGGTCTCAGGCGTCACTGGGCTTCATTTTCAGGAGACTTGACTGGACACAGGGCACCCACTCTGGCCCTGACTCACACATAAGCCCCCACACACACACTGCTGCTGGAATGCCTCCTGGGGAGCTCCGAGGGGCTCGCCTGGCTGGGGGATTATGCAGCACCCCGTATTCAGCCTTATCCTTATGCCTGGCAGCTCTTAGGCCTGCCTGGGAGGAGCCCCCTCCACAGGTGCCTGTGAGGACAGGTGAAAGGTCACTCCTTGTCCTCATGCAGTAGACGCACCAAAAACTGTTCTCAGCTGGAGGCACTTCTGAGGCCCCTCACCAATCAGGACCCTCTGGCTAGAGTGTCCTCCCGGCAGAGGGCCGACCTGAGCCCTTTCACAGAGGTCTGTGACGCAGGCTTGGAGGAGCCCTGCGTCCCAGCCCCTCAGGAGGTCTCCTGGCAGCTCCCGGCCCGGCTGGGCTGGCAGCACCCGCTGCTGGCTGCTGACCAGATGCACACGGAGCAACACCTCTGACGGTGGCCGCCCTGCTCTCCTCCCAGGCCTGCTACGGGATCCTCAAGGTGCCCACAGGCAGCTGGCTGTGCCGGACGTGTGCCCTGGGTGTCCAGCCAAAGTGCCTGCTCTGCCCCAAGCGAGGAGGAGCCTTGAAGCCCACCAGGAGTGGGACCAAGTGGGTGCACGTCAGCTGCGCCCTGTGGATTCCTGAGGTGGGCAGGCATGGGG
The DNA here is from genome assembly GCA_028533065.1 of Trachops cirrhosus. NCBI lineage: Eukaryota > Metazoa > Chordata > Mammalia > Chiroptera > Phyllostomidae > Trachops > Trachops cirrhosus. The sequence goes on along the minus strand of CM052546.1, from coordinate 29,598,217 downwards.
GCAGGTGGCCCTGGGGATCAGCCATGGGGAAGTGGGTCTGTGTGGGACTCAGTTCTCAGGGAGCGGAGCACTGGAGGGGGGTGGGCACCTGCAGGAGATGGGACCGCAGGTGTCGGGCCTGGGAAACACTGGGGGAGCAGCCTCCGGGGAACCTCGCTGTGGACTTGGGCAGAACTCATGTGGTGGCCTCCAAAGGGAAATGGGATTGTGGGCTCCTGGGGGGCCCAGTAGTAGGTCTGAGAGCTGGACGAACGTCCCCCAGCTGACTCCGGGAAAAAGCAGGTTGTGGGTCCACCCTTGTCTAGGCAGTGGCTCCAGCCAGTCAGGCTGTCCTTTTAAAATAAAAGCCAGCAAGCTGACCTAAAAGGAAATCAGGTGGCAAGCCTAATTAAAAGTCAGCTGGTGGGCCTGCTGCCGGGGCTGGGGCTAGGTGGGGAGGGCCCATAGGTTGTAGGCTGGGTGCACAGTGGGGTAGCAGAGGCCCTGGGCTCCTGTTTTGTTTGAAATGGGAAATGCTGGACTCACTGAAGTGTCGGGCCAGCCCTGCTATGTGCCAGGACCCAGAATGAAGCCTCACCCCAGTGCTGCCTGGGGCCGGAAGCAAGCCAGGTGGGCCTCTCAGCAGGTGGCCCTGGGCTCCCAGCCTGAAGTTCCTTGCTGGGACCCATGCTACAGGTTTCTGTGATGATAGAGGTTGTCTTGGCAGTTGTCTCTTGCTCCTAGATCAGCATCTGGAAGGCAGGGACGCCCACTGACTATACCCCAGGCTGGACACAGCAGGGACAGAGAGAACCAGCAAGGACCCCACTGCAGGGGCCCTTCCATCCTGAGGCACGCGCTGTGGGGAGGCGCAGGCTGTGCCCAGGAGATGTGGGCGGAGGCCTCTGTGCCCATAGGAGGGACAGGAGGGGCTAAACAAAGGCTCATCCCCATTGGCCAGGAAAGCCCCTGGTGGCCTCCAAGAAGAGATGTTACCCTGAGGCCATTATTTTGATGCCCAGAAAAATGAATAAAATAAATACAAGTTACTAAAAGAACTCTGAAGAAGCTATTGACAAAGGCCTCAGGTACAGAAGAGAGGGGACCTCACATGTACTCATTTGGACCCACACACACTCAGAAACGTCTGTCTCAAGGGCCATACAGCCATAGGCACACACACTCAGTTACACCTGATGTGCAGTCCCACACAGTCACAAGACAATGGCAGGCTTGTCACAGGTGAGCCAGCAGTCAGCTTGGGACAGATGGGCAGGACTCAGGATTCAGGGGCTCTCCCGCCGCCCTGTCTGCCCCCTCCCCCGCCTGGTTTCAGCAGACAGCCTTCCATTTGGGGACTTGGGGATTTGGAGGAGAAGAGGCCTGACACAGCCCCCTGTGTCCTGCCCAGGTGAGCATCGGCTGCCCCGAGAAGATGGAGCCCATCACCAAGATCTCGCACATCCCCGCCAGCCGCTGGGCCCTGTCCTGCAGCCTGTGCAAGGAGTGCACGGGCACCTGCATCCAGGTGCGTGGCCGCCTCCCCCAAGGCTGCCTGGGAGCCCAGACAGGAGCCAGGCGTCGCCTCTGCTCGCGCCTCACCCCCACCCCATCCCTGTGGTGCTTTGGACGAATCCACTGGTGGGCCCTAGACACCTTGGACTGGGACTGGAGTCAGAATGCCACCTGGGGGGCATTCCTCCATCCCAGTTCCTCTAAGCACAGGGCACAAGCCCAGGGAACCAAGGCTCTTCACCCCGCACGGGGCAGGGCTGCCCTGGCCACAGCAGTGGCTCCCACATCCTAGAGTGATCGTTGTTGCCCAAGGGCCTGATTCAGCGTCTCTGGAGTGGAGCCAAGAATTTGCATTTCTAGCAAGTTCCCAGGTGATACTGCTGCTCCTGGTCTGGAGGCGGGAGGTGGAGATACCCTTTCTCTCCCCCAGCTCTCTGGGAGTGATTGTCATTGCAGACACCAGCTCTGCCTCCGCCTGTTTGTAAGGCTGGCAGAATGGCTCGTAAGTGCAGAGCGCAGCAAAAACGGTCACTACTAGTTGGGTGGGTTGTTGCTGTCTCAGTTATCAGCTGCCCACAGCCATCATCTGAGGCTGGGAGGGAGGGGCGGGCCCCGAGTTGGCCCTGGCTGCCCAGGCAAGGGAAGAAGGAAGAGGTCCGAGTCCAGCCCCACTTCCCAGAGGACACAGGAGGGGGGCAGCTCCCCGTCTGAGATACTGTTGCGGGGCAGAGGTGGCAGTGACCTGTCACCAGCCTCTTCCAGTGCCTCTGATTCCAAAGTCATTTTGCCCATGCAGGCATGTACCTTGTCCCCAGAGTAGTAGGTGCTGAACCCTATTTCCTTTCCAGCGCCCTCTTCCTACCTGCTCTAGCTCATCCCATACCCTGCGGGATGTTAGGAGCCCATGCCATCGTATCTGGGGGCCCTGGGGGATGCCCACCTCCTTACCTCCCATCAGGACTCCCTTCGTGCCTGACACTGCCCTTCCTGTCCCCTCAGTGTTCCATGCCTTCCTGCATCACGGCATTCCATGTCACGTGCGCCTTTGACCACGGCCTAGAAATGCGGACTATATTAGCAGACAATGATGAGGTCAAGTTCAAGTCATTCTGCCAGGAGCACAGTGACGGGGGCCCAAGGGTTGAGCCCACATCCGAGCCAGTGGAGCCCAGCCCAGCTGCTGAGGACTTGGAGAAGGTGACCCTCCGCAAGCAGCGGCTGCAGCAGCTGGAGGAAGACTTCTACGAGCTAGTGGAGCCAGCCGAGGTGGCCGAGCGCCTGGACCTGGCCGAGGCGCTGGTCGACTTCATCTACCAGTACTGGAAGCTGAAGAGGAAAGCCAACGCCAACCAGCCGCTGCTGACCCCCAAGACGGACGAGGTGGACAACCTGGCACAGCAGGAGCAGGACGTCCTCTACCGCCGCCTGAAGCTCTTCACACACCTGCGGCAGGACTTGGAGAGGGTGAGCACTCCCGTCGCCCCGGGCCCTGCCGGCCGCCGTCCCAGGAGGCCTTCCGTGCCACCGTCCCTGCCTGGAGCCCCTGTGGCTCACCAGGACTCTCGTGAGCTCTGGCCCAAGGGCTGAGGGCCTTCAGGTCTCAGGCGGGGTGGGGGTTACTGCTACTTCGCAGAGCAGGGAAGGATCTAGCTCTCAGGTCTGAGACCCAGCCCTTTCGAAGGCCGGGTGAAGGATGGGGTCCTGCCAAGGGCATGAGGCCGGGAGATACTAGAGCTGGGGTCAGGGCCCAGGCTTCCAGCTCCTCGTGGCTTCCAGCCCCACTGGTGGCCTCTGTGGGCCCTGCCCCGTCCCCACACACAAGCTGCTGCTTCGAGTCAAAGGCCAGGGGGGACTGGGAATGACCAGTGAGCTGAGTCAGCACGACATGCATGTGCTGGGCCTGGGCAGGGAAGGCAGGCGTGAATCGGGCTCCCCGGGGTGCCGGTCAGAGGCGGTGATGTGGGCAGGGGGGCGAGGGTGTCTGGAGACCCGCAGCGGCCTGTGTAGAGAAAAAGTATGGGGTCGGGAGGGTGGACCAAAGCGACCTAGAAACTGCTGTGACTGCCACTTCCTGTGACTGTCCTGCCGTGACTGCCACTTCCAGACACACCTCGCAGGAGGAGTCACAGGGCCTGGAGGGAGAGGGCAGCAGATTGGCCAGAACCCCCAGCTGTGACCTGAGAGACAGGATGGTAGCTTGGTATGGGGTGGCAGCTTTGGGGCTGAATGAGATGAGGAAGGGGTGAGCTATGGAGGCTGGGGAGCAGGAAGAGTGGCTTTCCTGGAGCAAGGGGCCTCCAAAACCTCTAATCTCTTCTGCTCCCCCCCCGAAAGGTGAGGGGGTCCTGCCTTCTGTGGGCTGTGCTCTCAAACTTGGTTTTTCGGGCACCCCTCCCCTGCCACCTCGGGCTGATAAAGTACCACCCCAAGTTGAGGGCAGCCCAAGGAGGAAGACAGGATGTTCTGGGTCCTTGGTTCAACCCATCTGAACCCCAGGTGCTGTTCTGGCCTCTCTTCTGTGGGACATTCAGTTCTCGGGTGCCAGAGCCCCTGAGTGGGATCTGTCAGTGTCCTCTGTAGCTGCAGACACACCTGCCCCCTCTCCCCGGGCCATGTTAGGAAACAGCCCAGGGTGGAAGCGTCCCACGGGCATGCGTGACCTAAAGCGGTGGCTTTTCACTCCGAGAGGCTCAACTGGCAAATCTGCAGAGTGAGCAGAGTAATTCGGCCAGCGCTGGGCTGCCGGCAAGGCTCTGAGACCACTCGACTCCCTTCACCCCGCTCCTCTGCCCTTCCGCCCGGTCAAGGGGAGACGACTATGTCGGCCTTGGCATCTGCCACCAGGGGGAGGAGTATGCAGGGGGTGGCACCAAATGTCCCTGGCTCCAGCAAGGGCCAAGGACCAGGCCACCTACACTGCAGTGATGACTTCCTGGGCAGCCCAGCCTCCTGTCTCTCGTGGCAGGACCCTCAGGTACAAACCTTTCAGAGCGACTGCCAGAGTTGTCCTCAGGCCATCCCCAGGTCTCCGGTGCAAGCACCCTGCTTCTACTCCTGCCATTTCCGTCAGTTCCGACCCCCGGTCCCTGCCCATCAGCCCTTGTGTCTGGCTCTGCCCAGGCTGTGTGGGGAGGCGGGGTTGGGGGAGGTGGGGGGCGCTGATTCAATCATCACCCTATAAGAACAGGTGAGAGATGGACACTCACAGCCTCAGTGAGCAGGCGAGGAACCTGGTGCTCAGGGAGGCGAAGTGACAGGAAGCCGTGTGTGTTCTAAGAGTTGGGTTTAGATTGAATGGTGGGGAGGGTCTGTCAGAAAGGGTTGTTGCCTTATTCTCTATTCAGTCTGTATCCTGAGCAAAGCATCTTCTTCTCAGTCCCTGAACCTCTCACCCCCTTGCTAGCTGGTACAGGTGCACCCAAGGTCAAGGCTGCCAAGGGCTAGGATGCCAGCAAGCCTGAGGTTGGCTCTGGGGCAATCAGAGCTGCCGCTGAGACCCCTCTGGTTGGGAGACAGAGTCCTTCAGAGCCCGGTGTGAGCCAGCCCACTCTTCCTCCGGGAAGAAGGGGCAGGGCCGGCTCTAAGTCTGTGCGGCTTCAGGGTTCAGGAGGCCCCATCCCAGGGCCGCGCCTCCGGCCGCACTGAGCTGGGCTGGCGGCCCAGCTGGGAGCGCAGGAAGGCTGTGCACAGCCATGTGCCCAGTCGGCCCCTCCAGGCCTGGCCTCAGGGCCTGTCACAGCCCTGTGCGGGCCACTGGAGTAAGTGAACAGAGCCCAGAACTATGCCCCTGCCGGTGGCCTGAGCACCAGGCCCTGACAGCGGCCCAGGGCTGACGGCCAGGAGTATCCGGCCTATTGCTGGGCACCAGTCCAGTCCTTCCCAGCTCTGTGCCTTCTGACTTTTAGTTTCTGCTTCTCTGGGTTTCACTTTCCTTGTCTGTAGAATGGGAACAAGGATCAAACTAACTTTGGGTCACAGTGAGGATGGGGACAGAGCTTAGCACAGCGCCCTCTGCTATTAGAGATGGTTGTCATTGCTGCCCTGGCTTGTAGAAGGGTGGCCCGCTCCAGAGGGTGGGCTCCATGGGGAATCGAAAGGTAGGCCCAGTGCCTGGGACCACAGGGCATCCTGCCCAGTGGATTTGCCCCCAGGCCAGGCAGGAGTTTTGCTGAGAGACACAGGAGCTGGGGCTGAGCTGTGGCCACCAGGGAATCCCATTTCGTGTTCCGCCAAGAAGATGTGCCTTTCTAATGTGTGGCTGTAGGGCCTCTGCCCCGGTAGGCAGCTTGGGAAGGCGTGGCCACTGCGGCTCCCAGAGTTATTCACAGCTGTCAGAAAAATTGCAGCGCTGACTGGCAGCCCAGGGAGCGCACTGGTGTCCCCTAGCAACCGGCTACAAAGGCAGAGTGGGGCTTCCTGCCTGTGGCCCTGGATCTGGTTACCAGGAATTCATTCGAGAACCCGGCCTGGCCTGAGCGGGGTGACAGGGCAGGGGCCGCCCCCGGCACGCATCTCGGCAGAGGGGAGAGCTCTGTAGAGACCCCTCAGGCCTCCCTTCCCTTAACTCTCCCAAGAGGGAGACCCTGCCACCCCCAACCAGCATCTGCCTCCTCCTCAGTCAGGTCACGCCCTGTTCGCTGCGTCCATGGTGCCTGGACTGGGTACCGCTTGGCCTCCCACCAAAGCAGCCTTGCCCTGGGCAGCCTTGGCCCCCGGCACTCTGGCTCCTCACTCCCTGCCTATCCCATCTCTGGGACTTTCCTAACCCGGTAGGGCCCCCGCCCGTTCAAACCCTGCCGCCACTCTCCAATCTCCACGTGCCCTGATCCCCAAATCCTTGGCCACAGCTTCTTGGTCCCCCTGCTCAGTCGCCCCCCATACTCCATGCCCTTCGTGTTCCTCATTGTCTTCATTGGCATTAGCTCGCCCCGGCCTTTGCCCCATTTGGAGGCCATGTCCCCGGCAGAGCCTCCCCCAGGAGGAGCCAGTCTCTGCCCACCAGGAGATGACCGACAGCAGTGAGGAGGGGGGCCCCCCAAGGTGCCTGCCCCCAGCCTCTGCAGGACCCAAGCCAGCAAGGTTCTGGGCTCCCTAACCCACCACCTCTCTCCATGCCTCTCCCACCTCGCCCAGGGCCCCCTCTTTCTTAGCTCCCATCCTGCGCCTCAGAGCAGAACCCTCCACCTCCGTGCCAGGAGCTCCCTCTGCCCACTCCCTGGCTTTCCTGGTTCCTCCATCCCTGAGGGTCCCTCTCCAGCCCCCCACCCTGCAGCACAGGAGTCTGTCTTCCTCTGCTCTTGGTCTCCACGCTTTCACCCGCATTCGAATCTCTTTTCCCCTCTGCTATCTTTGGATGCAACCCCTCCTTCCCCATCTCCCTCTAGTCGTGGGTTTCTGCATTCCCATCCCCTACTGTCCTTCCCCGTCATCCCTCACTGCTCTCACTTCCCCGCCTCCCACTCTGGCCAAGCTCCTGCCACCACCACATTCCAGAACTTTCCACCAGGACGGACAGCCTCCATCTCCCGGGCCCAGTGGCCACGTCCCGGTGCCCGCCTCCTAGCCCTCTCGGCAGGGGCTGTCGGCCGTGCCTTGTTCCTGAGCAACATTTCCTGTTGGCGCTCTGACCAGATCCCCCTCAGTACCCCAGCTCTCTCTCCCTCTCTGAGTCAGTGCGCGTGGGCCGAGCTCGGCCGGCCTCTCCGGGCGGTGCTGACCGACCGAGGAAGGCTGGCCTTGCTGGGGTTTTCTCAGCAGGAAGCGCTCGTCTTCCGGAGCAGCGACCTCCAGGCTCCCCGGTTGTGTAGGGTGCCCTTCTCAGGGAAAAAAACGGAGCGTGTATCTGTAATGTGTTGTTCTTAATGTGTATTGCCACTGCTTATTATAAAACAAACATATTCAGAATTCCTAGTAGGGTCAAAGAACATACCAGTAGAAGTGCTATATTCCCTTACTGGGCTGTGGTGAGCTGTGTAACTAACTCAGGAGCCCGGGCAGCGGACTCTGGGGGCCCTGGCCTGGGGCAGGAGCTCTGATTCCGCAGTCGCAGGTGATGTGTGTGTATTGGAGAGAGTTCGACAGGCCCCCGGGCCTGGGAATCCGTGCTTTTAATCAGCCGCCCAGGGGGCCTGGGAGCCAGCAACCATCTGGGCGTGCCTCAGGGACCCTTCCCCTGCAGTTTCACACGGAAGACAAAAAAGGAAGTAATTAAGTATGATTCTTGGTTCTTTTGGGGAGAAGTTTGCCGCTCTGGCCTCACCTCATTTGGTTTCTCACAGTTAGAGGTTGGATTTAGGGTGAGAAACTCCACAGCGGCATGTTCTAGGAAAGCTTTAAAAGCTGGAACCTATCGCTTCTCGGCCTTTTGGCTAAGATCAAGTGCAGTTTCTGTTCTTACCAGTTTAACATCCGATACGTCCTCTATCTGAAGACAATATGTTAAAGGGCTTTGAGAACGAGGAGATGGAATGGGAGCTTGCTCCGTCCACTCCATGCATGATCTGGTATTGCAGGACTTCGGGAACGGTGCACGGGAAGGTAAAAAAATAAAGGCTGGGCCTCGACTGATCCGTTTTCAGTTAGACATCTTGGCTGGTTTGTTTTGAGAGCCTCCAAAGTAGCCACAAGCCCACCCACTTCTCCTCACCCCCACGGACCCCGTGCACACCCGGCCCCGTGGCTGCCAGGAAGAACACGGACCAGGGCTCGGGGAGGGTGATGTGGTGTGGCTGCTGCTGCAGGAGACAGCGACGGCCTTGGGGGTGATGCTGGAGCCAGGACCCGAGGGACGGGGGCCAGCCCTGGGAAGGGAGGAGTGAAGAGCATCTCAGGCCAGGAGTCGGAGACACGCCGAGGCTCCCAGGCACAAGTGGGCTGGGCGCAGAGGGAAGGCGACGGGGACAGTGCTGTCCCGGGGGACTGCTGGGACATGGGCTGGGAGGTGACAGTGGGCCAGATTGATGGAACAAGGCTTCGGGCTGTGGCTGCGTTGTGTGTTTTGGTTTTTCACTGGGACAGGCAGGACACCATCTTTGTTTCCTGGGGCTGCTGTAACGAAGTGCTTCGGACATGGTGGCTTTAAACACCGGACTGGCTTCCTTGCGGTTCTGGAGGCCCAAGTCGCCCGGGTTGATTCCTTCTGGGGGCTGAGGGAGGGTCCATCCCGCCTCTCCCAGCTTCACCCGGGCAGCCCTTGACCAGTGGGCCCGTGACTCCGGCTCTGCCCGTGGTCACGCCGCATCCTCCCTGTATGTCGTCACGGGCCGTTCTTAAGGACACGAGTCTGTGGATTTGGGACTTGCTCACACCAGTGTGACCCCATCTTAACCGATCACATCTGAGGCTCCAGACGGACATACACCTGGGCAGGGGCGCTCTGCAGCCCCGTGCGGAGGCCGTGGGAGGATTTACGTTTGCAGGAGATTCACATTTGCATGTCAGGAAGATGGCCCTGGGGTAGCAGGGGGTCCGTCCGCATGGCTGGCTGTCCAGCTGAAGATGATGGAGGTGGCTGAGAGGTGCGGAGCAGATGGCTAGGAGTCACGTTCCCGGGAAGGACTTGTGGGTGTGCTGGGGGTCGGCTGTGGGGGCGTCGGAGGAGGAGGAGCTGCATCATGAGGGGTGACTCGGGGTGCTCGGCACTCAGACACCCCCATCAGGAGTCTGCACAGCGTGGGCCTGGCTGAGCCTGATGCTCTGGCCGCAAGGCCGCACGCGGCCTCGCCCTGCCTGGCCTGTTCCCTCTCTGTGATCAACTACCTCTCAGCCTACCGGCCCCCTTCCTCAGGAAGCCTTCTTCATCCCCCAGGTCTGGTTCAGGGCTGCCTGGTCCTGCCAGGACGTGGTCAGCCTCTCTCTGCCCAGCAGGGCGTCAGGTCCTGAGGGGAAAGGGCCCGGATGGCACTAACTGCCGAGCCTGGGGCCCCAAACAGGAGTCCGAAGAGCCACCAGTGCGCCAGAGCAGGGCTCCCAGGCTGGGCCAGGGCTGCCCCCAGGGGAGGTGCTGGCCCCTCCAGTGGCCTGCTGGTCACACACACAGCGTGAGTGCCGCTGAGAGTCTTTGGTGCAAGGCCAGGCCTGGAGCAGGCGTTCTGGGCTCTCCTTCACAACCAGGCCCAGGAAGAGATGAGGATGTGCCCATGGAGAGTTCTGATCATAGTCTCCCCTCCCCCCGGGCCCGGAGAAATGCAGCTGTGAGAACAGGCTGGGGATGTAAAGCCCACAGGCCACTCCCAGGCAGCTCAGGGACATGGAGCCTGAACTCACCCTTGAAGATGGAACCCATCTGGAGACAGGGAACTAGTTTCGGCTAGAAGGACCCAGGTGGGACCCAGGGGTCCAGTCCAGCAGCTCCTGGCCAGCTGTCCCTGCTGCTGGAGGTTCTGACCTAAACGGAAGATGACACCAGAATCAGGAAGCCTTTCCAGGGAGGGGCCTGGTCTTGGCCCAGGGGGTGGCCAGTGGGGGTGGGCATCCTGGGCAGAGGTGCCGCGCACACAGGTGTTCCCGGGGCAGCCACAGGCATGTCTCTCTCCCCCGGGCCTCGGAGGCACTTCCCAGCTGGTGTCTGGGCGTCAGAGCCCCTGCCCTTCCCTGTGAGGAGTTCTGTCTCTAGCTGAGCGAACGGGGCCCTGGGGGCACAGGTGTGGGCCCGCTCGGGTAGCCCCAGGTGGCTTGGGGACTGCCTGTCTGCTTGAAGCTATTGTCCTGGAGGTCTCTCTCTTCCATGCACTGGCCTTGGTGTCTCAGGATAGGAGGTGGTTTTCGCCCTGTGGCTGTAGAGTTTCTTTGATGGGAAGGAGGTCTTGGACCGAGGGCAGAGGGATAGACTTGGTGACCTCGAGAGGTCCCTAGGGGAGAGCATCTGTGTTAGAAGGGCCTCGGGCAACAGCAGGGCTGACCCAGCAAGGAAGGCAGGGGGCCCCCAGCCTGAGCTCACCTGGCATGTTCTGCTCACTGCGGCTCAGCCGGGGCGCAGGGCCGGGCTGGGCTTGGCACCCTGGTCTGGATCAGAGAAGCGTGTCCCAGACACTGTGGGTCTGGGAACGGATTCCCGGATGTCCCGGGCAGGCTAGGCAGGGGTGGTCAGTCGTGAGTAAGGCGGGCAATCTCTCTTGTGTTTCCCCAGGTTAGAAATCTGTGCTACATGGTGACGAGGCGCGAGAGAACGAAACACACCATCTGCAAACTCCAGGAGCAGATATTCCACCTGCAGATGAAACTCATTGAACAGGATCTGTGTCGAGGTAGGCGCCTTCCCCACCGGGTGCCGCCACCTCAGGGTGCACGCTCTCGAGGGGCTGGCTCCCGAGGAGGGCGTATCTGTGGGGCCTGGTTTGCGGGCATGTGCGTGGAGCCTGGGGCCACTGGCCCCCACCCCTACTCTCCATCCTTCGGTTACTGGGCCAAGATGGGGACCGCCCCAGGGTCCCAGGTATGCACTGTTAGGCAAGGAGCCAGAGTTTGGACCGTGGGCATCAGGCCTGCCCTCAGAGAGCCTTCTGGTGCAGTGGGGACACCCAGGTAGTGCCGGGGATACGGTGGTTCGGGAGTAAATTACACGTGACCAGGCGCTGAGTAGACGTCCCGGTGGCTCAGTGCTGGCACTGGGACAGGAAGGGCCAGAACGGCGAGTGTCTCTGCCCCATGAGCCTGTGTGTTGACCCTAAGGAAGGCGGCCACTGCGGTGAGGGGAGACCCCCCGACGCACGCACTTCCAGACCGCACCTGGGATTCGGGCCCTGCGCTGGCAGTTTTTTCGTGTGTTTTCTTTTTATTCTGTTGTATCATGTGCTTTTAACAGTCCTGGAAATCAAAGGCCAAAGAAGCTCTGATACCGTCTTTGTCTGTTAGTTGTGTGTGTTGACAGACGCGGGGGCCCTTCCTGGAGCATTCCCATGTTAAGGGGGGCAGTGCGTGGCCCCAACATTGGTGCTTTCATGTTGCGTTTCATGCAGCAGGAAGAGCTGGATGGAGAGAGATTTGAGCCAGGGGCTGCCTCTGCCCTCTCAGCCTCTGGGCCAGGCTGGGCCTGGAGTGGACAGAGAAGAGGGCTGCCAGGCCACCGCCAGAGCAGATGGCAGTCCCAGGTCCTGCCCACCCCTGCCTGAGAGCCAGGCTGCCTCGTCTGCACCTTGGGATCACCACCCACTCAGGCCCACAACCCCAGGAATGCCAAGTGCAGGCAGTGGGCGGGGTGGGTCACAGCAGAGCTCAGAGTTCTGCGTGCACCCCCAGGCCTAGGGTGAGAGGCTCCCTGGCTTCTGAAGCTTTCCCAGGTTCCCTTCACCTGTTGATACGTGATGAGCACTGGCCGAGCGCAGACGGGAGGCCAGGCCCATGCTGGGCACTGCAGGGTGCACTGCTGTCACCTGAATGGCCGAGGGCCCCCGCCCTAGAGGAGCTCGCCATCTGGGAATACGACAGACAGTGGTGTAGTGAGGGGACAGAGAATGAGGGGTGGCATCTGTGGCTCACAGTTGAGGCGGCAGAGGGCAAGGCATGCAGTGTCTTGTCACACGGGACTCCAAAACCACATTCAGGAGCCTGGGGGACCCACAGCCCCACATCGGGTCTGGGGACACTGGCAGCTCCTAGGCCCGAGTGGCTGCAGCAGGCAGGACACTTGAAGAACAGACTGGTTCCCCTCTGCCCGAAGCTGAGGGCTCCATGTTTTGCATTTGAGCCCTGGAGTGGGACGTGGGCAACAGGCATATGGCTAAGGCTTGTCTGGCCAAAGGGCTGGAGAGGGCTTCCCGGTGGTGGTGATATTTAGCTGTGAACTGAACCAAGTGAAAGACAGGACAAGGAAAGAGCATTTTTGGAGCCTGTCTTGGAGAAACTGGAAGGAGGCCAGCGCAGGTGCAATTAGAGCAGATGGAAGAAACCTAAAGTGAGGCTGAGGGGCTGCCAGGGTTGGCCGTGCGAGGTTGGGACTCGCAGAAGGAGCTCGGACTATGCTGAGGACAGTGGGGACCTCCAAAGTATCTGCACTGGTCCCATGTTATAGATGTGGAGACTGAGGCCCAGCGTGAGGTTGCACAGGGAACCAACAACAGAGCTGGGAAGATTCTAGAGCTGGGGCCACACCCCCAACACTCTTAAACCCTTATTCAGAAAGCCCTCCAGCCAGCAGCTAAGAAGCTGGGAGAATATTCCTGGCCGCTGGGCCTCCTCCACACAAGCCCCTCCCTGCTCCAATGTTCTCCGTGGCCCCTTGGACCTGTGTGGCCGGGGGCTGAAGGGATGTGACGGCCACGCCTGTACCCAGCGTTCCCATCTCCTCTCTGGCCTCAAAAGCAGACCAGGAGGCTGAGGCAGGAGACTGGCTAAAGGGGGCTGTGAGCAAAGCCTCGATGGTGTTCTGTCCACCTGCACGTCCAGCTTCTTGGCCTGGACTTCAAGGCCCCATCCTGCCCACTCACCTCCAGCCATCCTGCCAACCCCCAGGGCTCTCCCAGGACCTGTGGGCCGTTAGGTCGGGCTGCCACGCAGACCCTGCCAAGTGGTCCTCCACCCTCTCGGTCCTGTGCCCTCCCCAGGCCCTGCCAGAGCAGCGGTTACCATTCTCCCCCACACTGGGTGCCCTTGACTCCCTGGAGCCCCAGTTACCACAGTGTTCCTGAGGCTCTGAGCCTGGGGTATGGAGGCCAGGCAAGGTGAGCTGGGTGGTGAGGTGCCAGGTGAGGGGGGGCTCCTGGGGTGGCATGCCGTGATCGTGGTTCTGGCTGGGGCAGTTCGGGATAACCATCTGCTTTCTCTTCTCCTGGTGCAGAGCGGTCTGGGAAGAGAACAAAGGGCAAGAAGAGCGACTCAAAAAGGAAAGGCCACGAGGGCCCAAAGGGCAGCCCCGAGAAGAAAGAGAAGATGAAGGCGGGGCCTGACTCCGTCCTGGGGCAGCTGGGTGAGTAGGTAGCCGTGTGGCCTGGCCAACTGGCCTGGCTCACAGCGTCACTCCGCTTGCAGACCCGCCCCATGTCAGGCCAGCAGGGACCACAGTGCCCCCACTACACAGAATGGAGCTCCAGGAGGGTAAATAGGCCCTTCTTTGCCTGGGGACTCACACCTTCCAGGCACAAAGGCGACTAGGGTTTCAGAGCCCAGCGGCCCCCCCGAGAAATTCCCGTCCTGTAGACTGGAGGCTGTGCCCAGGGGCTCAGGAGCTGACTGCCCATCCCATCGGCCAGGGTCTGGGGTAGGCGATTTCCCCAGAGCCCTGAAGGGACCTCCAGGCCATCTGGGCCTTGTAGGAGCCCCATGCTTGGAAGTAAGGGCCCCAGAATTCTCCACCCTTGTCCCAGTCTGCCGGAACCTTTCCAAATGAGCCTCTTCCCAGTACCAGGGGCCTCCATGGGGCCACCGAGCCAGACCCAAAGGAGCGGCCAAAGGCTGGCCCAACCCCTCTCCCCTGTCACAGACCTCCTTACTGCTGCCCCTTACGCCAAGCAGCCCTCGAGGGGACCCCCGCAGTGGGCTTTATCTCCCAGGACGTCCGATGCGTCCCCTAGGGCACTTCTCAGGGACCCGGGGGAACGCCCTTCTAGCCCTCACTTCTAGCACAGAAGTGCCAGGTCGTCTTCCTTTTCCTCAGTCCCGGGAGGGGGACTGTTTGTGTGTCCGATGGGAGGCCCAGTCTCACCAGCTGTTCCAAGACCTGAGTAGAGAGGGATGGCCCAGGGCTGGAGCAGGGCTGCAGACCCTGACCTCTGGAAGGGACCTTATACCCTGATACCTTGCCACCCTGTTCATGCCGGACAGCCTTATCCCAGTTCTTAGCTTTGGAAGCTCTGAGAGGCAATGCTCATAGAAACCCAGCGCCCCCTGGTGGCTGGAGGGCATTTTCCTCCACCACTCTCTCCCCTCACCCCACCGAACCCCGGGATTGGGGTGGTGGGCAGGGCCCGCCTCATGAGTGTGCACCTGTGCAGTATCAAAAGCCCTTGCCTGGTTTAATGTTCTACTGTGGCCACCTTGAAGTTCTTAGTAACTTCTGAACAGGGAGCCTGCAGGGAGGAAGGTACCCGGTAGCATGCTGGGTCAGACAGGGCGTCCTGAAAGAGGGTGGGATATATGGATGTCTGCTGGCATCTCACCGTCCTCCTCTCTCCCCGCCGCCAGGCCTGTCCACCTCCTTCCCCATCGATGGCACCTTCTTCAACAGCTGGCTGGCGCAGTCAGTGCAGATCACAGCGGAGAACATGGCCATGAGCGAGTGGTCCCTGAATAACGGGCACCGGGAGGACCCCGCTCCGGGGCTGCTGTCAGAGGAGCTGCTGCAAGACGAGGAGACGCTGCTGAGCTTCATGCGGGACCCCTCGCTGCGGCCCGGCGACCCTGCCAGGAAGGCCCGTGGCCGCGCCACCCGCCTGCCTGCCAAGAAGAAACCGCCACAGGACGGGCTTGGTTCACGGACGACTCCAGACAAACCCCCCAAGAAGCCCTGGGGCCAGGATGTGGGGGGTCAAGGTCAAGGACCACTTGTCAGGAAACCACCACGGCGAATGCCTTCTCACCTGCCATCCAGTCCTACAGCTGGGGACTGTCCCATCCCAGCAGCCCCTAAGAGCCCACCGCTGCTGGCCCCTGACACCCCCGACGAGGCAGCCCCGACGGCTGCCGACTCGAGTGTCCAAGTGCCTGGCCCGACGGCGAGCCCCAAGCCCTCTGGCCGGCTGCGGCCATCCCGCGAGAGCAAGGGAACCCGGAGATCGTCGGGCGCCAGGCCCGATGCTGGGACAGGACCGCCTTCTGCTGCGGCTGAGAGGCCAAAGGTCAGCCTGCGCTTTGACACTGAGACAGACGGCTTCTTCTCTGACGGGGAGATGAGTGGCTCCGACGTGGAGGCCCAGGACAGTGGGGTGCAGCGGGGTCCCCGGGAAGCAGGGGCTGAGGAGGTGGTCCGAATGGGAGTTTTGGCCTCCTAAGTCCCCCCTGCCCCGTCTCAGGCCCTGCCCTGGTCCCCTGAGGAGGCCTCAGCCCAGACACAACTGCCATTTCCAACCTGCTGAGTGTCCCAGACCCTCGAGGCCGCCACTCTGTGGCGGTTTTATTTTTAATATAGAGAGAGTTTCAAATTCCACACCGTTGTCTTTCCTCCGTGCTGGCCGAGGACCTTAGGACTCCTTCCGTGGCTCCAGCTGCAAGGGCTGGGCCAGGTCCCAGCAGCGCCCCCGCTGCCGCTGTGGCGTCCCCACCCAGCCCCTGTGGCCCTACCGGGCTCCTGGCTAGATGCAGGCAAGGCGAAGGAAGCGCAGGACGCCAGCCCGCCGCCACTGGGGCACACAGACTGTCGTTCGGGCATTATTTCATGGCAGGTGGGCCAGGCCAGGGCCTGCCCACCTTGCCCTCGAATCCCACTGGAGTCCATTTGGGGGGTCCTGCTGCACTCCACTGACCCCCAAGGAAGTGTACATGTAAGCGGCACCCAGCAGAGTCTACTCACTGTCACAAGCACAACGAGCTTATACGAGAAAGCACTGAGGGCGCAGAGGGCCCCGCCGGTTCCAGGGGAACCACAGCCGTTCCTGTCGACCCACATCTGAGGCCTGCCCGCCCACCCCGCGACCCTCCACTCCCTTGCTGCTCTGCCCCTGCCAGCGCCCAGCCCTGCAGCTCGGGGAAGGGGTTTCCAGAATCCTTCCCGAGCTGTGCCACTTACTCAGGGGACTCCCAAGCAGCCAGCCGCCAGTGCCAGTGGAGGGCTGCCAGGGAGGGCCAGGGCCCAGACCAGAGCATGGGCTCCGACTCGCCCGCTGCAGAGGGTCGCTCCAGGGCTCCGACTTCCTTCCTTCCTTAGCGGCCAGTCTCGGCCGAAGTCTGGTCACTCCCAGACAGCTGCCCAGACCAGACCGGTTGCCTTTTCAAGTTTCCCAGTCCGGCTAAGAGATGAGCTGCTTCCTCGGTTTCCTTTTGGGAACTCCTCCTTCCAACTAGCAGTGGGATCCCGGGGCCCAGGCAGCCGTGTTGGCTGCTGGGGCGGTTGAGTCTTGCTGGAGGCTCCTGGTTCCTCTCCCTCCGAGCCTTAACCCCCTTTCCCAGCTGTGCCCGCCCCACCACCCACCTGCCTTTCCTTCTCACCACCGCCCCCGCCTTCCCCCAACCTCCCAGCCCCAGGTCCCAGGTAGTCACTCTGAAGAGGTTTAGTGGAGTGGCCCCAGGGTGATAGCTCAGGGAACAAACAAAAAAGGAATTCAGTGAAAACATGTCTTTTTTTTCTTTTGTGAATTACTCCTGGGTCACTTCCGCCACTGGTCATACGCCAGAAATTCTCCAACAAGAACCTTGCAAAAGTCCAGTGCATCAGTCGAATCATTCTGTGGATGCCAAAGAATACTTTGACCATAATACCGCACAGCCTGGACCTAACGACTTGTCACTCGGACTTTTTTTTTAATGGAGTTCTTTAGCAACCAAGTACAGAACCACGTTCGTCGCGCACACTGAGGAGACGAGCCCGAGCTCTTGGAAGAGGATGTGGTTCTGCCGCTCGGCCACGGGAACCAGGAACTGGGTGCTGAGTTCCAGGTCCCGGACCGGGCCCACCGCGAGCTTTCCAAAACTCAGACTCGCGGGGGGAAGGACACTGGCGGCGAAACCGGCATGGCCAGGGTCTCAGCCACGAGGTTCCCCCTGCAGACACACTCACCCCCGACTTCAAAACTATCAAGGTACGACAGTGGCGTTGTCATCGATACTCAGTTTCATGTGAATTTTAGCAAAATAGGAAACAAAGATAAGGACTACGTTCAGGGGATCGGACAGATGTGTCCACTGGGAGCGGACCCGGCGGGTTGCAAGCATGCTGGGCGCTGGGATGGCAGGAGCCACCGGGTGGAGTGGAGCCTGCCTGCCACCTCAGTAGTCGTGGCCAGTGCAGCATCAGCAGCAGCGTCCCAGCCCCGTTCTCTGTTTACTGCCTTTGAACAGACCTCCTTCCTCCCCGTGCTTCGGGTCACAGCCTTGTCTGCGCTGGGCCGCCCAGTCTGACCTCTCGGGGAGAAAAGGGAAGAGCTTAAAGAACAATCAAACTCTCCCCAGGGCGTGGGGTAGCGGGGCCAGGGATGGCTCAGGTCCAGCAGACTCAGCACGTCCCCTCTCCCTGACCCCTTCCTCCACCCAGAGGCACAGTCTGGGCTCCCTGGGGGTGGGAGAGACCAGGGCGGAGGTATGGTGGACCTGGTGTAGGCAGGGCAGCCAGCCCTTTCTGGGGGCCTCTGCTTGAGTTGGCCTCTGGATTCTGACCCTCTTCTCCATTGGCTCTTGCTCTGTTTGGACCGGGTTGTCCCTGGGACAGGCCCTAACCTCGCCTCAGCAGGCGGCTGTCCACCTGTAGGGTGTCCACCAGGCTGCCAGGAGGACAGGATACTGGTTTCCACTCCCTTCCACCATCAGCCACGGCCCCTCACTCTTTTTTTGGCCCGCTGCCCACTGTGTTCATGGCTCTGCCACCCCCAAGGTAAAGGCGGGAAGAAGGCAGGAGAGGCCTTTCCAGGCCAAAGGTTGGGGCAGACCTTGCACTTGACCACACCAGCCCTCAGGGAGGGTGAAGCTGCTCTGTGATTCATTCTGGCTGTCATCCCCATTTTCCCGACCCCAGCTGCCCATCACCACCTTCACCCCCATCACAGTGAGAAAGGATAATGTGCAAGGAAAGTATTTTTGTGGATCATAGATGTATTTTACAACAAGTAAGGAGAAGAGAGGTAGAAGGGTTTATTTTATTAAATGAGCTCTGACCTGGTGACGGTGTGTGAGCATCTGTGAGGGGCTCGGTTTCCTTGGAGAAGCCACCCCAGTTCCCAGACGTGGGGCTGGACTGCGGATGTGTGCGTGCGTGCGTGCCAGCGCACACCTCGTGTGTCGTGGGTCGGCACACGATGGGACTCACTAGGGCAATTCCTAGAGAATCAACTGCTTGACTCGGGCACCGGCAGCGACCAGACTTGGCATTCCTGTGCCCGCTACCGGGGTGGCCGACCTCTGCCCAGACCCAGCTCTGCAGAGCGGCCTGGACGCCTGCAGCAGGGCCCCTGGGGAGGCCACTTCCCACGGCCCTGGCCCATCTGGCCACATTGGCCAAAGAGCCAGGGCTGGAGTCTGGGACTCTCGGTTGTTCTTTAGGGCACTTCCTGCCACCTTGTCCCTCAGATACGCAGCACTGTGCTCCACGTCGGCTCGGGGTGGGGGGCGATATGAATGTCACAGGAGGGGATTCCTTCTGTCTTTGTTTCAAAGAAAGTGATGTGCCATTTGTTAATATACAAGAGAAATATTGAAAATATATTGAAAAGAGCAATTTTAAATTATTTTTGGCTTATGTTGCAATATTTATTTTCTTGTATTAGAAAAGATTCCTTTGTAGAGAAAAAATGTATTTTTCATTAATGCAAAGACCTATTTCTCCTTTTTGTACATCGTCCGTGTTCGCTCCCCCTAACAAGCAATAGAATGTATGGCCGCCCCGGCGTGGCCGGCGCCTGCCGTGCCCTGCATGACTCTGTGTTGCCGCTGCTATTAGCTCTCAGCCCCATCCTGTCCTGCTCACTCACGGGGGTCCCCCGACCCGGCCCCACCGGGGCCTGTGTCTCGGGGAGCCCTTTGCACTCCTCATGTGTTGGCAAACGCAGTTAATAAAGCAATGTTTTCTGTGTTGGCTGGTGTGAGGCTTCTTCATTGCACTGAGTAGGGCAAGGGGTCCGAGGGTCCTGAGCAGCCACCAGACAGTGGTCTCTGTGCGACAGCAGTGCCCCCTGGGTGTCCCGCAGGACCCACTGCTGCCTCTTGAGGAGTCGTGAGAGCGATGGCCGTAGTGGCCGCTCTGTACAGGTCACACCCGGGGCTGTGCTCAAGGGCCAGGTTTCTTTGGCTCCCTACTGTTGTCATCCCCCAAAGTGGGAGCAGATGAGGGATGTCCCCGAAGCCACACCTCTGGTAAGAAGTGAAGCCCTGTGTCACAGGCAGGATTCTTGCCACCCCCATGGACCACCTGCCTGGGACAGTGGGAAGGTACGTAGGCAAGCTTGGGCATCTGTCCCTGCATCAGGGAAGAATTTTGCCTAGGGTTGTTTTTCATTCATTGTTTTCTGAGAACAAACTTCACTCCAGGCTCTGGAAAGTGTGGGAAATGTCACTGTATCTCTGCCTACAGCAGCTCACGGTCCAGCAGGGACACAGGCAGGAGGGAACTGGGAGTCACTGTGCTGGTCTGGTGGGGGAACACTCAGGATGCAACACCGTTCATTCATCCATCCATTCACTCAACAAGGAATCTATTGGCCATACACCTGGTTCTGCCGGTACGTTGGCTCGTCTGCTGTGCGTTGCATGGGGACCCTGCTCTCAGCTTCCAGGCAATGGGACCTGAAGACGAAGCAGTTGCTTGTCCCAGGGGAGCCGGGTGAAAGGAAGAGACCAGAAGCATTCCTGGTAGAGGGCGTAGCTCAGGTAAAGGCCAGTCAAGCTATGCATGGAGGGGTCTTAAACCTCAGAGCCCACGTGGAGGCTGTGTGGAAAGGGTTGAACAGGGAATCTAGTGTGTGGACCCACTGAGTCCTTTAAGGCGGAATGCCCCATTTCCTCACCAGTGCAGTAAGTGGCAAGTCCCCAAAGGCACCTCTAGAGACAAAATTCTGTGACTCCACAATGCGGAAAGCATGGGAAGTGAACCTGGGGATCCTGGGAGCCAGCCCAGCCCATCCCGCCAGGGTGTGGAGCAGCTCTGGCCGGCTGCTCTGGCTCAGCACCCCAGCCTCCCCCTCCTCCCCTGGCCAGCCCAACACCCTAGTGGTCAGAAGAGGAAGGCAGGGTCCCCCCAGCCCCCTGCGGGACCTGCGCCTGACAGCGGGCCCAGCTGGTGAGGAGGGGGGCGCCCTGTGCGTCTGAGGCAGCAACATTCAACAGAAGCACAGTGTGAGTGATTCTGGTAACCACACATTTAAAAAGTACAGGAAAAATGACTTTAACAATTGTATTTAATCCATTTAAACCCGTTGTGATCACTTAAATGTGTGAGTAATATAAAATAATGAACTACTTTACATTATTCTTTGCACTGAGTGTGTGTCTTACACACACTCGATTCACATCTCGATTCAGACTAGTCACATCTCAAGGTCAACAGCCATGTACTTAATAGCTCTCCATTGGGCAGCACGGCCCTAGGTGTCCTCAGCTGTCCCCTGGATTACCTTGGTCTCATATCTGATCGTGCTCCTGGGCCTTCACTTCTGTCACTGCCTCTGCTGTCCCTGCCCCCGAGAGACCCCAGGATGGCACAAGTGTAGGCTGACCTGGTTGCAGCCGCCCCCTCTACCCCTGCCCTGCGGAGGGCCGGTTCTCTGCCAGCACCTCCCGGGAGGTGACTGTCCGCCCATGATGCCACACTCCAGTCGCGCTGCACTGATTCAGCCCTCCGAGTACCTGAGCCGTTAGGATGACCACGGGCGCCCGTGCAGGAACCAGGCCAGTGTGGGAGCCTACGAACCAGAGCATCCCAAGGTTCTGTGCAATTACTCTCTGAGACTGTGGTGCAAGTGAGCGTAAGGCGCACGGGGTGGGGGGCGGGGGTAGATCTCTGCCGGCCCCGACCTTCCCCTGTTCTCGCCGAACTCCGGTAAGTAGGTTCTGGGGCGCCATCTACCGCCCGCCAGGCCGCAGCCCGGATGCCTCCAGCTCCAAGCGCCGAGGCCCACAGGGCCAGGGCCAGCCCCTCATTCCCCTGTCTCAGAACTTCAGCCCCCTAGTCCGGTCCCCTGCACGCCAGCGCCTCCCAGTGCAGAGAAGTGTCTTCTCTAGCAGCTTCTGGAACAGGGAGGCAGTTCACGGACAGAGGCCCCTGAGAGAACAAGGCGTTGACTGAAGCCTGCTGGGTGCCCACCCTGGGCGGAGTGGGTAGGCCAAGGAGACCCAGGCCGTGACTTCTCGCAGCTGGCAAAGAAAGGCAGGAAGTCCGCCGCGGGCTGGAGAGGGAGCGCTCCCTGCCCGCAGCATCGGCCTCGGTCCCTTTATTGCATCTGTGTCTGTGCCCAGAGCTGCCAGAAGGGGGCAGCAAAGGCCCCCTTTCTTGGAGACGTCTCAGGACTCCGGCCGGAGGAACAGCAGGTTGCTCACAGTGATCTCACAGTTGCCCTCCCCTTCACAGGAGACCCCCACGCTTCAGCCTCACCTGTCCAGGCTCTTGAGGGCATCCACGAGGACCAACTCCTTCGCACTATGACTGCCGAGCCAGTCCCCGCACCTTCCCCTGTGTGTGTCTGCCCCAGCCACCCGCTCTTCATCCCCCGGATGAGAGAGAGGCTCACGCAGAGGCACATGAGGCTTCATGATCACCAGGTAGTGCTGCCCAATTAAAAAAACAAGAGATCAAGATCATACAATATAAATTTTAGCCCTGGCCAGGTAGTTCAGTTGGTTAGAGCATCACCCTGATACACCAAGGTTTCAAGTTCAATTCCCTGTCAGAGCACATACAAGAATCAACCCATGAAACGCATAAATAAGTGGAATAACAAATCCATGTTTCTCCCTCCCTCTCTCTCTCTCTCTCGCTCTCTCAAAATCAATAAATAAAATCTTTTCAAAAATAAGAATTTTAGCCTTGACTGGTGTGGCTCAATGGGTTGAGCATCATCCTGCAAACTGAAAGGTTGCTGGTTCGATTCCCAGTCAGGGCAGATGCCTGGGCTGTGGGCCAGGTCCCCAGCTGGGGGCCTGTGAGAGGCAACTGATGGATGTTTCCCTCGAACATCAATCTCCCTCTCTTTCTGCCTCCTTTCCCCTATCTCTAAAAATAAACAAAATCTTTCAAAATATGAATTTTAGGGCAGCCTTAGGGATTCAGGCAGACTCATTGCCAGGAGTCAAAGGAAGAGAGGAAAGTATGAGGGATTCATCAAGCCCGTGACTTAAGGGGGAAGCTGGGTGGAGCGGGGGGGCTGCTCCATCCCCAGTGCCCTGAGCCAGGCCTGGAGTTCAGAAGCATCCACACCATCCATTCTGAGGGAACCTGCGTTGGCAGACAGAGGCCCTGGTGCTGGCTTGTCAGGGAGGCCTCCAGTGGGCTAGACGGTAGGGTGGCCTGATTTAGCAAATAAAAATACAGGACACACAAGCAGAATGCTTCAGTACAAATATGTTCCAAACACCACATCCTGTGTTTTTCCTGGCAATCCCAGTGGGAGACCTCATGTCCTCTACTACCCTGGGTCCTGGCAGAGGGTTGGTGCTGGCGTGGGGTTTACCGTCATGTACAAAGTGCAGCCAATCCAAGACCATTCCCACAGCCCCAGAAAATGCTCACCCCTGCAGTGTGAGAGCAGTGGAAAGGAAACTACAGCAGTGGCCAGAACAGACAGAGCCCAGCCCGCACCTGTCTCCCTGTGTGTGCTACAGCGCCCGCTGTGTCTTGCTTCCCAACTCAGGGCTGAGCACAACTCGGACAGTACTGCAAGGGACCCAGCTCCCTGAAGCTCTGTGAGCCCCCCAGCCCATTTATTTGCTGACTCAGATCAGCCTCTGAAAGCGTTCACATTGGCTGCAGCACTGTTCACTAGAGCCAAGACGTCCATCAATAGATAAATGGATAAAGAAAACATGGCAAATGCAGACAACAAAATAGTATTCAGTCTGAAAAGGGAAGGAGATTCTGATGCAAGCTGCAACATGCATGACATTGAACACACTCTGCTGAGTGAAATCAGCCGGTCACAAAAAGACACATACTACACAATTCCACTTCCGTGAGCCATCTACAGTTCCTACGATGTATCATAGACACAGGAAGCAGTGTGGTGATTGGCAGGGGCTGGGGCGGAGGCGGTGTGAGTTACTTCGTGGGTGCAGCGGCAGGGTGTGGGGTGCTGGGAATCTGGGGCACAGCAGTGTGCTTGTTGTGGACGGTGCCATGCTGTGCACTTGGAAATTGTCCGGAGGGTGAATTTTGTTTTGTGTTTTTCTGCCACAATTTTTTTTTAAAGAATACTATACAGGAAAAAAACCCTCTGCTACATTCAGTAACATACAACTACTTTGTTGCAACAGCAAACATAATATTAAGCAAAAGGTGCTACCCTAAAACATTAAAGAGAAAAAAGAGTTCACACGTTGGGCCCCTGCCTGTCCTGGGGCTCCCGGGACTCCCCTATGTCCCCAACTCAAACTCAAATTTAGGCTTCCTTTCATTATTGTTGCTTCCTCCTCAAAGCTTTTCACACCGTGCTGTTGAGAAATATGGCTGACCCTGGCAGGAGTGAGGAGACCAGGGTTCGACTCCTCTCTCTGCCACTGATTTAATGTCCCTCCATTTTCCCATTTGAACAATGGGAGAAGAGATTGGGGATACTGGGAATCTCTGAAGTCTAGGTCCTGGGGGGAGGGTCCATGGTCAGAGGATGCGGTTACTGAGGATCAAGTGAGAGCCTGCGGGCCCTTTAAGCTAAGGTCCCCTGGGTGAGGTGGGGTGGTTGGCGGATTGGCTAGGTGAGCCCCAGGCTGGACTTGGGTGGAGGGAGAGCAGGAAGAAGCTTTACCCACTCGGCACCCAGTCAGGGTGCCATCTGCTGTGGATGCATCTGTCACCAGATGCAGGGGCAGGAGGCACCTAGTGGTAGCCGTGGGTGGGACCAGGGACGGGAGTCCAGGTCTGGCTGGGGCAGTGACGGGGTTCAGCACACAGCAGGGCTGGAGGCACTGGAAGAAAGAGGAGGCATGTGTTCTCCAGGGTTGGGGCTGGGGGCCTCTGTGCCCCGGGTCACAGCCATTCCAGGTGGGCTCGCCCTGGGTCTAGGGGTTTGTGTTCAGTGGGTGGCCCCCTCTTCCCTCCGTCCTCAGCTAACACGAGCTACATGCAGCCATGCGGGTCTAGAGACGGTATCCGTGAATGCACCAGGAAGGGGAAACGACTGGGAATGGAGGCCCAGAGGCCTGGGGGTGATAATGGGGATTCTCAGCCTGTGTTCTGGCCCTCGCTGGGCCTCAGTGTCCTCACCCGTGAAATGAGGATGCGAGGTGCGGCTGGGCCCCACCACGCAGGGTGGCTGAAGGTGCTGAGCGGGCAGGGGTGTGAAGTTGGCAAAATGAGGAGCTAGGGAAGGTGTCAGGGGCCACGAGAAGCAGAGCGTTGGTGAGTGAGACAGCCGCCCAGAGCAGGAGGTGGGAGGAACCCGTGTGCCCACACTTCCTGGAAGCTGAGCCTGTGAGCCCTGTTGTTGACAAGCTCTCCTGCACCTTCCTGCCCTGGTTGTAAACAGCTGGTGCTCAGCCAGGAAGGGGCTCACATGATGCCTCTGGTGGTCAGCTGCCTGGACCCCAGAATGCCCACCTTCCCCGCTCTGGGTTCCTTGCGGCCAGCCTGTACACCTGAACCCTTGTAACCCAAGAGCCTGGGGGGAGCTGAAGAGCACATCTCTCCTGTCCCCACCCCCTACCCCGTTTTGCAAAGAAGGAGTGTTCCCTTGCTAGGGATCAAGTGTTGTGATCTGCAGAAAACTCAGAACAGCCAGGATTTGCAGGAGAAGCCAAGGGGGAAAAGTGACTCAGCAAAAGAAAGCTTCTGAGCTGCTATTTTGGGGCTCTGGGTGAGTGCCTGGTTCTGGTGACAGGTGCGTGGTGTACAAAGCCTCACTTCCATGTGCCAGCTGTAATATTCATGCCCGCTGGTTTGCAGAAGGAAGCCCAGGAGGCTTGGCAGGGAGGTCTGGTAGGCAGGCCCGACCGCCGTCTCCCCCAGTGCAAGACTCCCAAGTGGGCTCCCATCAAAGGGCGGGCAGCGGACGGGGAGTCGGAGGACATGCTCGAATCTTCGGGACCCCACTCCCCTTCAGAGCACTGCCTTCCAGTCAAGAAAGGGTACAGGGCTCCCGGGCCTGCGCCTCCTCAGTCCTGGGTCCTCAGGGTGGGGGGAGGCAGGAAAGATTGTGCCCAACTAACTACCTTCTCTAGGACAGCCTCCGAATTCCAGTGACAGAGAGCCCATCATTTTGAAAGCAACCCCGTGCTATGCCATCTGTGCTAAACAAAAACAAAAACATCTTCCTTAAATTCAACTGCAGCTGTCTCCTTGAAACTTAATATTTTCGTTCCTAGTCGTCCTGAGCCCTGGGGCCACAGAGATCACGTCCAATCCGCTCCGGGCTGTTGGGTGAGTTCGATACCCGGCCCACAGGACTTGGCGAACTCAGCGTTCTCCCAGGAGCTGTCCTCTGTTTCCGCTGCACTGCTCCTGCTTGCTGGAAGGGACCGGCAGGTCCCCACACTGTGCCGGCAGAGCCGCCCCGGGTCAGAGGTTTGCGGAGAGAAGGGTCAGAGAGGGGACAGCTGCCCTCTGTCCCAGCAGGGTCTGCAGAGAGCCCCCCACCCCAACCCGGCCTCGGCCAGGTGACAGGAAGGTTGGCAGTCCCGGCTGCTTCAATAGCTTCAGCACGTGTTCTAATTTTAACAGAATCTTCCCCGTTAAACAACAAAGTAAGAGCCTTCACAGCTGAAAGCTTTCCTCCGAGAAAGGGTTTATTAAGGCACATTCCAGCCAGAAAACGAAACCTGCCCAGAGGCCCTCAGCCTGGGCCGGCGGCTGCAGGCCTGGGTGGGGGAGACGATGTGGCTGCCGCCCTGGGGGTGACGGACTGTTCGCACCCCAAGTCTGAGGGAGAAAGGTGTAAGTTGTTGGGAAGATCTGGCTGCAGATGAAGGGGGTGGGAGAAGGGGAAGCAGGGCGAGCTCTGGGGGAGGCGCATCCGCCGTTTGGCAGTGCCTGGGGACAGCGGTCCGTCCGGAAAAGTCGGGGCCTCAAGGCTGGTTGGAGGGGCCTGGTGGTCTGTGGCTCCTCACGGTTGGCTCCTGGGTTCTTCTCCTTTAGAGAGTCACAGGAGTAGGCGCCTGGAGGTGATTCCAAGTTCACACACACACACGCACACATGCACGCGCTGCAGGAACATGAGCGGCCTGTGGTCGGTTGTGCCCTGCAGTTGTGGACAGACCGACCTCTCCCGTCTCTTCCTTCCAGCCCGTGGCTGGCGGCACTGTGGTTGAGGACACGTCGGTGTTTTGGGGGTTGGTTTGGGTTGGCCGTTCTGTTCGTCTGCGCCACACTGTCCGCAGCACCAGCTGCATGGTGGGTGGGGCGTTCTGAGAAGAACGCGTGCCCGGCCGGGGGTCCCGCCCTCGCACAGCAGCCCCTCGTCGCCCTGACAGCGGCCCCGCGAGCAGGCTGCCCTGGCGGCTCCCTGTCTCCCGCCTGGCCTTGGGAAACTCGGCCGTGAGTCACGAAATGTTGGTTTTGGAGCCGCTTTGAGCACTGATGTACTGATCACTGCAGGGGAGAAGCAGGCCGAATCTCGGGGACGAGCGGCCGGGCTCTCGGCCTGCTCCGGGGTCAGGCCTGGCGCTCCGCAGGCGCTCCCTGCTCTCCTGCCCCTTCTGCCGCACCCGCGACCTCCGCCGGCCCTGGGCTCTGCCAGCCGGCGGTGTGGTGGAACCAGGCCCCTCTGCCGCGCCTCTGTCTGCTGCCCCCGCTCCTTGGATACCCTCTCTCGCCCCTTCTCCGCTTAACCAGTTCATGCTCCTTTAAGATTCAGCTCTGGTGTCCCCTTTCTAGAAACCTCCTCAAGAGTTTGGGGCCTTTTCTTTTTGCCTCCCCAAGTGCCTTCAGCAGCTCTCTGTCCAGGTTTCATCATGCGATGCCAGCCCCTGGCAGGCAGGTGTTGAGGAAATGCCTGGCAACTCCCCGACCCAAGGGGAGAGGCAGGCAGGCAGTGAGGCCAGTGCCCCGACCTGAATCCGGCACCAGCACAGCCCTCAGCGAACACTTGGTGATAATTAATGGTCTCCTGTGTGGGTAAGGCTTCGTGTGGGAGAGAGAAACAGAACCTGGTGAGTGGGGGCCTTCCCCTGTTGTGCCCAGCCCGGCACTGGCCCTTGGAGGGGCGGGCAAAGGCCCAAAGGCTTCAGGTCACTGGAAGCCTTAGGGCACTGCCACAGAGAATCCAGAAGGGGGCCCAAGGCCACCCGACTGCCAGAGGACGGAGATTCTGAGCGCGGCCCCAGACAGAAGCTGGGCTGGAGAAAAACTCAGACAATTCCCTGCACGGCTCTGTGCCCTGCCGTCTGCTGCCCGGCGGTAAGGAAAGACAGCAGCATTGCAGGCTCCCTTCCGGCGCCATCAGAACCGCGCCCCTGCCACGGAGCCCCCCCCACAAACAAGCTGCCGCCCAGAGCAGGGCTGGCGTGCTCCTGGTCTGTCCGTTACCCAAAGAGGGGCTCTTGGCCACTCAGGTCTCAAAAGGGACATCCCTAGGAGGGAGGCAAGTCGACTTGCTCTTCTCCAGGCTGCAACCAGCCTGGTGTGACTTGCCAACGACTAGAGACTTCCACCCAAACCCTTGCCCTTCCTAGGAGCGAGCCTCAAAATGGTGCTTGATTTGTGATCTCTCTAGTGTCTGAGATTTTGCTAATTCCAGATGAAATGGGACTACGATTCCACTGTAGAATTTCACACGCAGTTCCTTTTAGCTCAAGAAAGCAGCATAGAAAACTTCCGTTTCAACCCCCAGGTGCTTCTCTGCTCATCCACCTGCACCTCACCTTCCATTATTCCCACCCCCTCTCGCTTTCCAACCACAGGGATGGGTTCCCATGGATGGGAGCCCTGTCACTGCAGCCCGGGGTGGGCGGAGGGGGGGTGGGAAAGTGCTTCAGTTGCTTTCTGCATCATTATCAGCTTGTCTGTAGGGCCGTACTGCCGTCTCTGATGTCGCCGCGACTTTAAGAAACATCTGTTGTTCACCACAACAGTGTCCCAAATCAAACTCCACGTTCCAAAGCAAGCCTTACTTTGTTTACTAAGCAACAGACAAAATTGAGACTTGGTGTCTGATTTTAAATAAACGGAGATAGGAGGCTTTGTAAACGGGGGCCCTGACCTTTGTGAATGAACCGGACCCCCAGGGGCGCATCAGCCTTGTGTGAGGGCCTTCGTTGTGTCGGAGGACTTGTCTTCACTCGCCAGGCCTCTGTGCTGCTGTTCTCACCGTGCAAAGAGGAGGAGGGTGGCCAGCGCCCGGAGGGCCGTGTTCCCAACAAGGGGCTCCTCATACCCTGCTGGGGGCTGTCGCTTGCACTACTGGTACCTTTGGTACAAGTATCAGATATTCTACTTGATGATTATGGAGCTCAATTAAAAAAAAAGAGCTAATAAACTGGACTTTCTTAGCATTCGTCCCTTCAATGCAGTTACTATTTCTGTCTCCTTAGTTCCAATTCAACAAATAACCTGCGTCCGCAGGTGAAGCTGGACCTGATGGACCCAGCTGTAGCGGAGCGGCAGCGTGACGGGTTCCGCCAGGAGGTGAGCACGGGGCTCTTCACTGTGGTTCGAGGGACGGCTAAAGGGCAGGCTGTCGAAAGGTTTTATATTTGCATTTAAGTCTCAAAAGGAGCTTTTGATCATCATTACCAAAATGATTTTTTCTTCTCTGATTGGCTAATGATCACTTAGTGTTGTTAGTCTTTAGTACTGTTACAATGTCACTGCTTCTCCTAAATGAAAAACCCACACTGGCCCCGGGAAAGGTGTGGAGCTTGTCACAGGTTCAGGCCGCTGCCCTCCCTCTGTATCTGCTGAATCGGGCTTCGGTGGGATTTTTCCGTGTGTGTGTGTGTGTGTGTGTGTGTGTGAAAGCACCCCAGGAGACTCTGATGCACACTAACAGAACCCTGATGGAGGGAAAACCAATTGGTCGCCTTACTTTTCACATTTCAACAGAGGCAGCGTCCTGGAGGTCCTGCTTTGGTTTGCCCACAGCTGTCAGTCTCACAAGGCAGAGTAACCCTCGCTACTTCAGCAAAGTTTCCGTGGGAGCCTTGTACAAAGGGAAAGCTCTATTATCTTCCCAATTTCAAAGTCTAATGAGTAAAATGAAAATTACAATTGGACGGTTAAAATGGCACTCGATACTAGAGTTTTTCAGAGTCCAGGGTGGCGTTTTATTTTTCTACTCCTGACAGTCAAATCCATAGGGGATGAAGGGGTAATAGAACATAATAAAATAACATACAAACACAATCCAAGAACATTTACTATCTATTGTATTGACAGTTCTTTGTAAAATACATAATGGTAAACAGAAACATCTTTCTATAAATTATGCTTAACAATCTGTGTACACTGTAAAACAACTGTTAAAACCACACTAAGATGCTCGTGCAAGCAGTGTACAAAGTGCAGACAGGGTTAGTGACGAACACCACCTTAACACTGCAGCACGCTCTGCACTTAGCCCGGCACCGGAGACCTCACCGTGGGAAACACTGATCGCTTAGGAGTCTCTTGGCTACATCTGCCCGAGTGCTGCGGCCCCAGTGTGGCAGCCGGCTGGGTTCAGGTGAGGAGCGGCACCGGGGACTGAGGCCGGGAACCCGTGCAGAGCTGGCCGTTCCCACGTGAACCCTCACACTTGCAAGCGAAAAGGTCCCAAAGACAACTTGATGGCAGACACTGTAGAACTGTCACCCCTTTTTCCTCCACCCATTTTTTAGACATTTTTTTTTACCTCTGAAGAAATTTTTTTTATCCTCACCTGAGGACACAGTCATTGATATTTAGAGAGAGCAAGGGAGACAGAGGAAGAGAAACATGGATTGGTTGCCTCTTGAACCCATGCTGACTGTGGACGAACCCACAATCCAGGCATGTGCCCTGATCAGGAATCGAACCCACAACCTTTTGGTTTACAGGATGACACTCCAACCAACTGAGCCACGACGGCCAGGGTTTACCTCCAATTTTTTTAAACTAACATTAAACCTAATACTTCCTCCCCTATTTGAAGTACATGCTGAAGAATTCATCCACTCCAGTGGAGGTTTCCAAAAATAGTTCTGTGTCAAATCACACAAAAGCCTCTCCCATTTCTGCCCTAAAATCAGTTTGGGGTGAGAACACCCCTGAGACAAAGTGGGCTTCGCATAAGCTTGCTTGCTTGACTGGTTACTTCGGACTCTGTTTGAAAGTGCGGTCAAGGCCCCAACCACCAGCCAGTGGTCTTACACGTACCCACTACTCAACGTTCCAAATCACAAGGACACGAGTTAGCTGCTTCAGAACTGCGTCTTTGGTGGACCGGAGATGCCCTCCCACGCGGGATCGTTGTGTCCTAGTGTGGGGCAGGGGTGTGTGTGAGGGTTCAGGGCTGGAGGCGTGGCTTTAACAAAATCCCTGTCACTCCACACGAAGGGACAGTCCCGCATTCCAAGGACTTGTTCTTTTTCGCTGTTTCGTAACAAAGCCCTAATCTGCATTTCAAAAGAAGGGCAATGATGGAAATAACCAGAAGCATCAACATGGAGCTCTAAGAATTTAGTCTTTCACTGAAGATTTATTGTTTTCTGAATCCACACTTATATCAAAATATAGCAAAGGCTTATAGAAAAATCTCTAATTTCCATTCACTTTAAATTAGGGAATTTATATTTGCTACTCTCTACTTTTCATGCTTTCTTGGAGATTTTTTTTTTTGGAGCTTCAACAAATTTTGCATATGTTTAAGATGATCCAAACATTTATCCACTAAAGAAAATGAACACAAGATTTTTTGAGAGACTTCCTTTATATTAGCTATTATCAGCACACTATGGTAAAAAGTTATTTGGCAATGAATTCGTGCAAACTTCAGTCATGTACGTGACTGACCAGGCTGAAATGCCACACACCACTTACAGTTCCACAAAACGTGAACCTTCCTCCCGAATCTCTCACATCATGTCAAGTAAGAAGTATACTGTTTGTGTTTAATCCTCACCAGAGGCTATGTTTATTTGAGAGAGAGAAAGAGAGAGAAAACACTGATGTAAAAGTATAGTTTTTAATGGCGGGACTCGGGAAAATGCTGGATTTTGAATGTGGTTGATCAAATCATTTGCAGAAGGCGAGCAACACCAGCAGCACAGCTAGGCCCCCATCGTAGTGACATACGAGGGGTCGGTGTCCTGGAAAGCACCGTAGAAAAGTGTGAGCCGGTTGAAAACGAAGGCAGACAATGTTCTACTCAGACGCTGCAAACCACAGCACACGTGTACACACGTGCTTGTGTGCACAGGCGCACGGAACTAAAATTTAGATCTGTGCAGGCAGTGTCTGAATGCACGCGTCTTCGGCACTCAAAGATACCGGGTTAACCGAGCAAGGGCAAAGAATATTTTTCATACGCAGTAGTCCCCCCTCATATCCTCGGCTTCACTTCCCGAGGTTTCAGTTACCAGTGGTCAACCATGATCTAAAAATATTATATAGAAAATTCCAAAAATAAAAAATCCACACATTTTAAACCACACACCACTCTGAGCAAAGCACCGTGATGAACTCTCACCGCCCGCTCTGTTGCACCCGAGACGTGAGTCATCCCTCCGTCCAGCGAGTCCACTCGGTACACACCACCTGCCTGCCGGGCAATCAGCAGCTGGCCCAGCCCCACTGACCCTCTTTTATTTAATGCTGGCCCCGAAGCACCAGAGTCATGGTGCTGGCATTCGGATATGCCAAAGAGGAGCCATGAAGTGCTTCCTTACAGGGAAAAGCTGTATCCGTATTGTAAAAACAAAACACACACACACAGCAGGAGGGCTCAGCACTGCCTGCGGTTGCAGGCACCCCGGCTGTCTAGGAACTTGTCTCCGTGGGATAAGGGGGCTTTAGGGAGTGTCTGTGCCCCGATTTAGAAAATGCCGTACTCTCCATTCTAAAAAGACTGAGTAAAGATGACTGGAATCTATCAGTTTAACCAGTTACCCCAAAATAAAATTAACAGTAGTAGCCATTGAAATAGGTGTGGGGTTAAGAATCTCTTTAGAAATACAAAAGCAGACTAAGACTTTGTATTTTTAGTTTTGGAATTAAGATTTTACAACATATTTTGGACGGCGCCCAATGTATAAGGAACCAAATCTTACCCTGCATACGAGTGTTAACAAGCACATTTCCACACCTTGCATGCACTGAAGGCACAGCATTAATCTGCACCCCCAACAGGGCCGTCTACCCGCAAGGCACCCAGGCGCGCACACTCGCACAGGCTCACACGGAGGGCCTTCCTGGGTGCTGCACCGCTCCCTGCCGCCCTGCTCCCTACCGCCCTCCTGCACGCCAGGGCTCAGGGTGAGCGCCGAGGAGCCGAGGAGCCAGAGTGTGGCCCCTGGCTGGGACTCTGCAGGCCTGTGTCCCTGGCGCTCGGAGGACAGATGTGGCTGCTACATGCAGCTCTTTTTCTAGGGGTTCAAGCCACACATCAACGGGAAAACACCCACAGTTTAGGTGCGGTCTACAAAGTGACTTGGTTTCTTTGATCCCAGAGTCAGAACCAGAACGAGAATTCTGGAGCAAGGTAGTTTGTACCAGAAAGCACTGCTCCCCCTCTGGAGAAACCAGTAAGCTTCTGCCTTTATACCAATTTATGAGACAAATAGTTGACTTCTGAAGCATCACAATAGATATTAGGAAATAATATTCGAACTGAAGAAACATACCGTCAACAAGAGGCAGTCACTTTTGGTAAGGTCTAGTTCTGTGTGGTCAGGGCTTCAGAAGTGAGGACCTTAACCGTATCAGGCAAAATAAACCCAACCTACTTCTCCCACGGTGCTACTGATGTTTCTAAGCAGGGAAGAAACTTTTATTTTTCTCTTGGAAGCTGAAAGTGAAATAGAATAGCCAAAGTACTACACCCACGTGCCGTGCTCAAAAGATCCCTTCCAGTCAGGCCCCTCAGTCCTTGTCCACTCCTACGTCCCATCGCTGACGAGAGGACAAGAGAAACTGATTAGAGAAAACACTAATTTTAATATTTAAATTATTCTGACGGCATTGGAGCAATATATTCTCAATGCAATTGGTTAAACACACTGTAAAATCTTGGCCTACAACCAACAGAGAAATCTTAAGCTTGAGAGTCTTTAAAGATACATACTTGGCACTTATCTTTCATCTGATTTTACTAATTAGGGGGATCTTCAATGGAAAAAGAACTCAATGCCTTAGGAAATTAGAATGCTTTAAAAAGCTAGCCACACTTGTCGGTGAGGCTGTCGGCGAGGCTCGCGAACACGATCACATGACAAGCGTCACCCCTAAAAATAAAAGCCTGCGTGCCGCACTGAGAGCGGCCGGCTGAGCGAGGCCGAGGAAAAGGACAATGACGCACAAGCATTCATGTTCTTTCCAACAAGTAAAATGTGGCGAAGGGTGCAAACGAGGCGTAGGGCAGGAGCAAAACCCGCAACCTGCGGACTGCTGCGCAGGACAGGCTCCGCTTCCCCTCGGGTCCGCAGGCCCCGCAGGGGCCCGCAGAGCACTGGCCCTGGGAAGTGCCAGGAAGTATGAACGTGGGGAGACTGGTGCCTGTCACACGTTTGGTGACGAGGCCCAGATGACCAGGCACCGGTAAGACCAGCACACTCCGGAGAGAGGCACCTGGAACACAGCACAGGCCCTCCTGCCGCACCGGGAGCGCTGTGTTCCTCCGGAAGGCAGTCCCACAGGGACCGGACACGGACCCCCGCGGTGCTGGGGATGGCAGCGCTGCTGCAAAATTCACGGGACCAGACAGAAATGTGGTGCGAGGGCCAGCCGAGCGCAGCCCGTCTCCAGGGCTGGCGCACTGTTCTCAGCATCCCGGAGCAGACCTCTTTCTCCACAACTGCCTCACACGTGTAATGGAAATACTCCAAGTTTCGGAGCACGCTGGCTAGGTAAGACACTGAAACGGAACATCTGTCCAGCAGCGATGCCAAACACGAGGGTCTGTTTTATTGCATGACGTTTGCATAAGAAAAAATACCGGAACCTGTAAGGCATCATGCAATCATCAATAAGCTAATTATTAACTGTACACTCCAGGTAGGTGGGTGTACATGATCTAAAATTGAAAAACTAGTTCCAAAAAGTACATAAAAATTTAACATGATGAGCTTTTAATTGTGGTTTATATTTGTAGTTTCATATTGTTAAAAACTGCTTCAAATGTCCTGCTGAGAAGCTGCTCTTTATAAACGGCGCTGGGGGGCATGTCAGATTACAAAGAGTAAAAACTAAGTATCTTCGTGGAATTAGAAAGCTAACATTGTGATAGTCAAACTTATTTGAATTGGATTTCAATTCGCACTCAAATTAAGTTGATATAATATTAATAATCTAAAAAATATCTGTTTTCTAACCAATGAAAGTCTATTGAATTCAAGTTATGCATGGTCAGCAATCACATCTCGGGGCAGGCCTGTGTGGCGAGGCTGGGCCGGGCCGCGGCGGGGCCGCTAGTCGATGTACTGGGCCATCCAGCGGAAGCCTTCCCCGTAGCCTTGCCTTTTGAGCACACTGCACATGAAGACTTCTAAGGGCCGGGCGTTCAGCTCTTTCAGAGGCACGCTGCCCTGGAAGAGAAGACAGACATTAAACTGGAGACCCCTCGTGAAACAAAAGCGCCACTCCCCAGGAGAGGGGCAGTTTACACGTCTCAGAATAACAGGCGACAGCGATAAGGCCTCAGCTGGCACCTGCGTCCTCTCGTTTTGCTTAGGACAGAATGGGACAGAGGTCGCCCTGGGAGGCACATAGAATGCAGACAATCTTTGACTGGCTTGGAAAAAATTAAAGTTACTCAAACTGGCTTCACAAATATTAAGGGTGAATATTCTCTGAGTCAAGGTTTTATGACAAAACAAGGCATTTCCTAAAATTAATATGGAACTGAGCTACTAAAAGTCCCTCTCCCAAACAAATACTAGTAGCAATGAATGCAAAAAATGCATCTTTTTAAAGTATATGTTCAGAAAACACTAAAACACTCCTACGCCCAAGTTTACTTATGTTCTATTTTTGTCTCTAGTGAGTTCAGGGCCTTAGCACTGAACTGGTGTGTTTAAGCATTCAAGCATATTATTTCATAGTTAATTCTGAAAATTTATTTTTAAAAAAAGTTGAAAGCTTTCATTTAGTTTCCTATAAACATGAGCTTTGACATTTTTATTAGCACCAAGAGAAGGTCTCATTCAGTGGTAGAAAGCAAGCAAGTGAGGACATGAAAAAAGGCCAAAACGTGTCAATGACAGGCATTTTTACTTACGTATAGGTGGTATATACAGTGTTATATTCTACTAATTTCAGGTGTACGATGTAGTAATCCCACATTTGTATGCCTCTCAATGTGGTCCCCCCACTAATTCCAGTCACCATGCAAACTTATCACAATATTATCGGCTTGTTCCCCTTCGGCTTTTTCACCCATCCCCCGCCCCTCGCCCTCAGCAACCACCCCTTTGGTGTCTGTTTCTGTGAGTCTGTTTTTGCTTTGTTTTGTTTTTTAGATTCCACATAGAAGTAAAACCGTACAGTATTTGTCTCACTCTGATTCACCTGGCACAGTGGCCTCTAGGTTCATCCATGTTGTTGCAAATGGCAAAATTTCTTTTCTAATTTCTGTCTAACACACACGCACTGAAAATAGGAGTGTATATGTCTTTCCTAATTAGTGTTTTCAACTAATTCAGATAAATACCCAGAAGTGGACTTGCTGGGTCATACTGTAGTTCTACTTTTAATTTTTTAAGGAAACCCTATACTGCTTTCCACAGAGGCGGCACCAATTTACATTCCCATCAACAGTGCCCAAGGGTTCCCTTTTCTCCATACCCTTGCCAACACATGTTGTTAACTTTTTCTTAAATTTTTAAAAAAGACTTTATTTATTTTTAGAGAGTGGAAGGAAGGGAGAAAGAAAGGGAGAGAAACATCAATGTGTGGTTGCCTCTTGCGTGCCCCCTACTGGGAACCTGGCCTGCAACCCAGGCATGTGCCCTGACTGGGAATCGAACTGGTGACCTTTGGTTTGCAGGCCGGCACTCAGTCCACTGAGCCACACCAGCCAGGGCTGTTTGTTAACTTTTTGATAATTGTCATTTTGACTGGTGTGCGTGTGGTTTTGATTGCATTTCCCTAATGATTAGTTATGTTCAGTAAATGATAGTTTTTAAGTAAAAAAAGATAATGGGCTTTTGTAGTTGGACAATAGTAATATATAAACACATTCTGTTGTACATACGAAACTAATATAATGTTATGTGTCAATTATACCTTAATTTTTTTAAAAAATGAAGGCAGACCATATCAATTAGACTAATAACATGATTACTGTTGGGGTTGAAATAAACTATTTCAGAAGATAAAAATATACTGTTGAATGAAATATTCACACTTGTCAAACTTTTTTTTTTTTTACCTTTCCTGTTGTCTGACCGTATAAACCAAACATCTCTCGTAACCTCTCTTCACTGATGGCTTCCGGTCTGTCGATCTTATTCCCAAAGATCAATATAGGCACGTTAGCAATGGTCTCATCTGTCATTAGTGACTGAAAACAATCAAAACAGAAAGAAACACAAAACGTCAGTGTGAAACCCTCCGAAGGACTGTTCTGACAAGACAACGAACGGCACGAAGGACTCGTTCTCCTCCACAACGTGCCAGTTTTGCCAACTTTCTTCGGCAAACTCTTCCTCTGTTTGAAGCGAGCTCGGTGAACCACCAGCTCCGTTCTTCCGTCTCCCTAAGGCTCCTTCTGTAGATGCTCACACTGCTTGCTCTGTGCATCGGGAGGTACAGGGACCAGAGCCAACGCCTTGAAAATG
This sequence comes from Trachops cirrhosus, assembly GCA_028533065.1. Lineage (NCBI taxonomy): Eukaryota > Metazoa > Chordata > Mammalia > Chiroptera > Phyllostomidae > Trachops > Trachops cirrhosus. Next base: position 29,561,065 of record CM052546.1, on the reverse strand, counting down.
GGCAGACTGGTTTCATTTCTAATTCTGCTGCTTCTGAGCTGGGAGATCTTGGGCAAGTAGGTGTCTCTGAGATTCAGAGAGAGTTTAGAGTAGCAGCACCTACGTTACGGAGGTGCTTTGAGAACTAGGATTAAATGAGGTGCTGTGCATTGTGTGCAACGTCAGGTGGCAACTCAGCAACTCCCTGACCCTGTTTCACGACCACAGAGCCTACCCCGACTTTTCACACGAACAAGAATCTGTGTGCCTGTTCTGGGCAGAGGCGTGGGCAGGACAGCCTCCAGACAAATCACGGGCCTGCTCTCTCTGAGGCCCTAGAACTAGCACCTGAGCCCCTTTTAGAAGCATCGATCCAGGGGAAGTAGCTACACACGGCTCTGCTCGTTCCTGGAAGAGGTGACTAAGACAGTCTGTTACACCATTTCCAGGTTCTAGCCAACTCCTTAAGAAGCCGGCATCATAGTATGACCAGGACTCGAGATCAAGCCACTCCAGGAACGGAGCGACATGACATACACTACAGGGGCACACTGCACAGAGGGAGCGCCAGTCTTCAAGAAGGGAGTCCGCGTTGGCACTTCCTCTGCATTCTAAGTAGTCGCCAAGCTCCACCGACTGCCAGGAGGTACACTGGAGACCGCAGAAAAGCTGCGCTCTGACACCGAGATCGCCAACCTATTTTCTCAGGCTTCCTAGCAATTCAACTGTGTTTCATTGTAATCATTTAACTTACATCAAGTTCTTCTTTTGATTCTAACAGCCTTTCATGGTCTGCACAATCCACCAGAAATACAATGCCATTGATAGCAGGAAGGTAGTTTTTCCACACTCTTCGAGCTAACAAAAACAATCAGGAGTTAGATTTCATTTGCTGGTCAAAGCTAGCAGGTGGTTTGATGAAAGTCCCATAAGATACCAAGTGTAACTACCCCTTAGCTGCTGCTCCTTCACTATACACTCGAGTTAGTCTTTTACCCAGTGTTGTCAAGGTCTTTCCAGAAGGAAAAATGTCAGGCTTTCCTTGACTGTGGGCAAGTCAATGCTTTACTCTGCCCCAGGTTCCCCACGTTAGAAGAAGAACTCCCATCTGTTACCACTGGACAACGATGCTCATTAAGTTCATTGGAGAACTGCTACTATTTTCTTATGCATATTCGTTTTTTGACATTTCTAGCTTATCGGTTTTTTGGGTTTTTGCCAATAGTAAATTTGGAGTCAGTGGCAGAAGGAAATTAGTACCAGGTACAGACTTAAGTTAAAATAATAAAAACAAACTGTTCCATTCATAACAGAACTTAAAGTCTATAGCACCATTAGGGTAGTTATTTCCATGGCATTCTTTTCCAGAGGAGAAAAGAGTTTTGGGGATACCCCAGAGGAAAAGACCTTTTTTCTCTGACTTCAGTATTATGACATATCTTAAAAACAATATAGAAACGAAGTCTCAGATGAGCTCCAATAGGATCTAATTCCCTCTAAGTATTATATTCCAGAAATTACTTTATGTGTATTTCAAACAGTCATTATGTCTCAGATGTGCTTTCACTAGCCACAACCACTTCAGATCTTTTCCACTATTTCTCACGAGGTTTTTAGAAGGCCCATCAACTTTGCACCATTCTTCATTTGGGAATTACTATGTGTGCTGGATACCACCAAATCCTTTTGCAGACAGAAAAAATGAACAGGGTTTTAGTCCCAGAAAGTTCGGAAGAGGAGATAAGACAGTTATTCCAAACTTGCAGACACGCACACAAGTAAGTGCCCTCGGAGCTGTGGAAGTGCAGTAGGGAGCGCTCCCAGCTGCACGCAGCTCCTCGGGGAAGGTAGCAGCCCTCGCCCTGGGCCCTAAGGTGGGTCGCTCATGTGCAGATGGGGCAGCATGAGCAAAAGCACAGAGGTGGGAGAACACTGGGAGGGCTCGGTTTGGTTGGAGTAAAGAGAATGGCAAGGGGAACAGTGGGAAATAAAGACACGAAAAGTAAACTGGAATCAAGTTGTAGAGATCCAAATGCCAGATCTACAAGTCTGGCCTTTAATTTGTAGGTGAAGATTTAGCCAGTGAGGGATTTTCATACAGAGCAGGGACAGTCACCGCGTGCTGTGACAGTGACTGAGAGGCGGGTTGGCGCTGAGAGAGAATGGAGGCTCAGTTTGACTCGCCTGCTTCACACCAAAAGCACTTCTGACTTAAACTGACATGGAGTTTCATGAAAAATCACCCTTTGCTTTTAAGACATTTATCTGGGGGTAATAATTCCTAAATGTTAAGTCTACTCCAGGCTTGCCTGAGCAGAAGGACACTTCGTGCACCGGAACATCGTGGTCACCTTTCCATCAGGTTGAAATAAAGCCACTGTAAGGGGAATGGAATCGTACCTTGAACATGTCCTCCCAGATCAAAAGTTGTAAAGGTCATGCCAGCAATGGTTAGTTCTTCTGAAGCTGAACAATAAAAGAATATATTTTTATAACATGAAAATCAGAAATCCATTCATGGTATATATTGCTTAATGTTTGATTTATTTTAATGGCAATTAAGGCCAAACCAAACGTGTAGGAACTAACAAAGGAGTTCCTGTCGGACTTAGACGTAGGCCAGCTCACAGTGACAACGTGCCACCGGTGAAGGTAATGTTCAGTGCCGGCGTCCCCGGCCTACCACAGGTCACCACTCACTTACCTTTCCCTCCCCGTCTCTCCCGTTGGAAACCTTAATCTATTCAGACAGTTATTTTTTGTGAATTCATGTGACTCTTCCAACCTAATAATTTTTCCTGCAGTCGAGTCAGCTTAAACAATACAGGTGAAATACAGTGTTCTCTCACGGCTGTCAATTTTTACAGGGACAGTCTTTAATGACAAACACAGGGATAACAAAAGACAGTTGGCCATTACTTCTTCAAATACTTTTTCTGCTCCCTACCTTCTCCTCCTGGGACTTCAATAATGGGTCTGCTAGATGGCTTGGTATTGTCCCACAGTGACCGAGGCTCTGTTCATTTGTTTTTCAGTCATTTTCCCCCTCGGTGCTTCATCTTCTGTTTCTATTGCAATGACTTAAGTTCACTGGCCTTTCCTTCTGCAGTTCTGGCACTAATTTGCTGTTAATCCCATCCAGTGAAAATTCCATTTCAGATATTCTATTTTTTTATTTCTGGACGTTCCATTTGGTTCTTTTATATCTTTCGTTTCTCTCATTATGTTCATGTTTTTCTTAAATACTTGAGCACATTCAGAACAGCTGTTTTAACTTTCTCATCTGCAAATTCCATCATTTTTATCACTTTGGGATCTGTTTCTACTGATTGATTTTTCTCCTGGGTATGGATTACACTTTTCTGCTTTTTTGCATGTCTAGTAATTTTTTGATTGGATGGTGGATTTTGTTATAGTCTTTTGAAGAAAGTGGCCTTTGTTCTGACAGGCAGTTAAATTGATCCCAGATCAGTTTTTAAGCTTTGTTAGGGCAGATCTAAAGTAGCCTTTACTTTGAGGCTCCTTTAACCCATTACTAAGGTCTGATCCTTTTGGAGTTTCTATCAAATGTCCTGTGCATTCAACCAGATCTCTCCACTCTGGCTGATGGGGACATGAATGAGTCCTGGGGCCACGTGAGCACTAGGAACTATTCGGTTAACAGCTCCGTGTAACCTTTCCTCCAGAAACTGCTCTTTGGCCATGTGGAGTTTCACCCCCATGTGTGCACAGACTGGTGTTCAGCCACAAAAATACCTGTAGCTCTTTCTACAGAGCTCCTTCCTCTCTGGCACTCTTGCCCAGCAAATGCTAGTCACCTCTGTCCTCCAAATGCTGGTCTCTGTCTCCTCAACTTGGCAAGACTTCTGGGTTATGTTTGGGTGTCCACTCCCTGCACTGTGGTCTGAAAATGCTCTCCTGTGGTAAAGCTTGACTAAAGAAGGGTTTGCTTTCCTTCTCTCAGGAGTCACGGTCATATGCTCACTGTTGTCCCATATCTGAAAACAGCTGTAGTATACATTTTTGTCCAGTTTCCTAGTTGTTTACAGTGGGAAGGTAATTCCAGACTCTGTTACTCCCTCATGGCCAAAAGCAGAAGTCTCCTACAATACAATGAAAGGTTCGGTGTAATTGTTTACTATTCAGTAACTGCTGAGGCCCCAGAGTAGTTTATCTTGTTAAAAATTCTGTACATAGTGTGCCAACTGAATAAATAGTTAATGCAATTTGTGGTCAAAGTGCGTTCCTTTCCACAAGGAAAAGATAATGCTTGGATGTGGGTTTCCAACTTCCTCTATGGTTATACCCCCTGCTTTATTTAAAAAGTCCCGGTGTGATTAACTAAGATATGGAACACTGTCAACATCCCAGGAGGCCTCCTCTAGCCTCTGCCCAGGCAGCCCCCGCCCCCGCTCCCAGATACAGCTACTGATCTGAATTCAGTCACCACAGGTTCGTTTGGCCTGTTCTCGAATTTCATAGGAACAGGACCATACAGTATGTAATTTTCTTGTAACCAGCTTCTTCTATGCAGTATAATGTGCATTAGTATGTGCATCAGTGGTTTATTCCTCTTTCTCGTTGACTAGAGTTCCACTGTTTACCCGTTCTTTTTTTTGATGAACTTCTGAGCTGTTTCCAGTTTCTGGCTATTACAAATAAAGCTAGTACAAACATTCTTGTACTCAGATTCTGGTGAACATATGTTTTCATTTCTCTTAAATAAATACCTAGAAGTGGACTGCCAGATCACAGAGCAGATACATGTTACTTTTCTCACGCACACTTTTGGTTAACTGAGAGATACGGACCGAAGCGAGCGTGAACCGCAGGAGGCTGAGACAGCAACTGCTTCGTGCCCCCGCTGTCACCCCCGGCACTCAGAGCACTCTGACATAAAGTAAGAGCTCCGGATGTGTCTGTCGAACAGATACAAGAGAGCAACATCGAAAAACTAAAATGTGCCTTACACCTAATACAGTCTCTTCCAATGCTGCTGTTTTGCAGACAATGTTACAAACTCAATTTCACCATGATCAATTTCCTTTAACAGTACTGCTCTTGTATCACAATCTTATTTGCCAAGCCCCACTCTTTCCTCCTAATATAAAAAAAGATTTGTCAATTTTAGGAAATCTTCCTTTCCCAACTTCACTAATAGTTTTATAGATAAAATGGTACTTTGTTCTGTCCTGTTCTCACTCCTTATTCTTCAATTATTTGCCGAACTAGATCACTATCATATTTATCTATTTTTTGGTCCAGTTCTCAATGTTATACTTATTATTAACACCACACTCATTATTCCATAATCAATCTGTGGATTAAAATGTTTTTAAATTCTGTGTCTACTTGACTCATAGTCTTGTCAACAAAGTGAGATTCCAGTTATTGATAAGTTAAGCTTCTTTGGAATAACTTTGTCACTTTAACTTTACTTTTTCAAAAGGTGCCTATTACATAACCTCATATACAGGATGGTATGTGTTAAGTCATTGTTCATGCAAACAAGGCTATGGTGACTCATGCAGCCTCAGTGACATCTGGTTGGACAGGCCTCAGTTACATCACAGTCCCTGAGACAATAACTTTTTAATTCCTCTAGCTGGAGAAGGGTGTACTAACTGATAAGAACATATGAGTATTGTTTCAAAATTTAAATATATTCCCTGGGAATTGGGTCACCTACTATTTACTATTTAAAAACAGGTCAAATCACCTGATTATAATTTATCCACCAAAAAAAACCCCAAAACAAAAACAGTTTTGGTTAGCATCTATGAGTCGGTATCGCAGACAAGTGGTAACACTGCACGGGGGAGGGTGCTTACTGGGATGCAGCGTCGGGACGTGCTGTCCGAGTCTGTCATCTTTTAGCATGTGCAGCAAGGTTGTTTTTCCCGCGTTATCCAGTCCGAGAAATACCAATTTACCAGTTTTCTTATATAATCCTGTAGAGAGAGCTATGATTAGTCAAAGTAACATCTGACACAAGTTATCCAAATAAAATGACCTTCAGTAAAAGTACATTACCAGTTTAGTCATTTAGATACTTTTCCTAATTACTCTAGATTTTTGATAGAGAAACACCTTTTTAGCCCTGACTGGTACGGCTCAGTTGGTTGGGCCTCATTCTGTGGGAGGAAAGGTCACTGGTTCAGTTCTGGTTAGGGCACACACCTAGGGTGCAGGTTAGGTCCCCAGCAGGGCATGTGCAAGAGGCAACCAACTGATGTTTCTCTCCCTTTCTTTCTCCCTCCTTTCCCCTCTCTCTAAAACTAAACAAAGCGTTTTTTAAAAAAAGAAAAGAAAAGAAAGAAACACCTTTTGAACTTTTAAGACTTTATAAACTGGCCTGAATAAGCTTGAATTTGTGACCTATTTTTAGTTTTGAAGAACTATTTTAAATGTATTATAATTTGGGAATTCAAATAATTATAAAACTAAACTTATCTGCAGTGCCAAAATGCCATCCCCTTGACAATTTTGGGGAAAATATATGTGTCTTCTACTAGAGAAACATTCATAAAGTAGTTGAAATCATGTATTTATGAAGTTAGATCAAAAGAAAAATTAAGCAAATTTGACGGGTGAAATTAAGTATTTTGACAAAAATTAGTATTGCGGTGAAAGTTTGGTTTATTGTCAAATTTCCCTTAGAATAAGGTTAAACCATTCACATGATTTCATAAAGCTAAGAAAAAACAACAAAAAAGCACATAATTTCAGATGTATCAACTAAGCATTGATAAAGTGATAAATAGAAAAAAGACAGCAGTGACCAAATTGTAGTAGATGGGCATTTACTGCAAAATTCCACATTGACTTTTATGTTTCTTCAAAGACTTTTTGTTTTTAAGAGCGGTTTTAGGTTTACAACAAAATCAACAGAAAGGCAAAAATTCCCCATATACCCCTCTGTCCCCACATATCATCAATGTCACTCACCAAAGCGTTATCTTTTTAACCAAGGATGAACCTCTACTGACATATCATAATCACCCAAAGTTTACCTGAGGGCTCACTCTGGGTGGTGTACACTCTGTTTGGACAAAGGTATAATGGCACACCTTTGTCATTACACCTCTATAATGTCATTATAATAGGATACAAAGCACTCTCGATCCCCTGAAAACCACCGGTGCTCTGCCTGTTCATCCTGCCCCGACCGCGCCCCCGCCGTCCGGCAGCCTCTGACTGTCTTTGTCTCCGCGCTTCTGCCTTTTCTAGGATGTCATACAGTTGCAATCTCATAGTATGTAGTCCTGTCAGATTGGCTTCTTTCACTTAGTGATATGCACTTACGGGCCCTTCATGTCTTTTCATGGCTTAATAGCTCATTTCTTTCTTTTAAAAAAAGATTTTTATTTGTTCAATATTTTTATGGAGAGGAAGAAAGAGATACAATAAATCGTTAAACATGTCTGTACAATTGCAAAGCCCACACTCATAACTACTGGGTATATTATAAAGTGGCTCTAGACAAATCAGCACTTTTATACAGGTAGGCTTAAATGAATAATAGAAATGGGCCAACATTACCTAAAAACTGTAGCACACTGCTGAAACCGCTGTAAATCCAGTCAAATATAAAGGACATATCCAAATCTTACAGGGTCTGGAAAACAAAAGTGTTCACATTCAGTAATCAGCATTAAATGCCAATACACATTAAATACCAACACTGAGTAAATGACCCTGTAACAACCTTACTGCAAAGAGTTAAACACTCTTATCCAGGCTGGTCTAACCTCATCCATACTGATACATAAGAACTAAAATGCCATTAAAATACCAAGGAGAGACCACTTTTTGTCCATCCAAGGAACGAACATGAAAAAGAACTATAACAGCCAGGATTATAAAAGGTGTGGTGAAAGAGGCATCATTAGCGACAGTATAAATTTCTACAAATATTTCTCAAAACCAATTTGGCAATAATATATCTGTTGATACCATTTGACCCAAGAATTCTACTTTTAGAAATTGTCCTAAATATGGAAAAGCTTTACATATAAAGATGTGCATCAAAGTGTTACATAAGAAAAATTTGGAGATAATCTAGTTCAAATTAAATTAATTATAGTATGTATGACCCAAGGAATATTTACAAAAATGATGGAGTCGGGGAGGAAGAGCAGGGAGAAAAGAAAGAAGAGAAGAAAGTTGATGATAATGAAGTTTCAAAGCCTGGTTATACCTAAAGGAGTAAAACCCCTTTTTCTATTTCTCTTGGTCTTTTGGAGCAGCTGGAACCAAGTGGTTAACTTCTGGCTTTATCTTTTTGTATTTTTCAAATTTTAATTATATCACTGAATGCTTTAAAAAATCTTAAATCACAGTAGAAAATGCAGTGTGTAGTTCAACTCAGCATTTAACTGACATGTGCTTGATAAACTAATAGTGCTAATATGGAAATTAAGAAAGATGCCCCTTGAGAAAAGATCACATACTGTATGTAAAAGTATACTTTCAGGTCAATAAAGTTCATTTTCTAGAGCTGAACAAAAATACTCAGGCCCAAAACTTGGACCAGATCCAAAAAGCTGACGGGCCGCACTACCGCTGATGTTCTTCAGACAGAACGTGACACACAGCACTGCCCTCTCTGCCTACTCCTCATTCCCGCAGACCGCCAGTTAGACACAGCCAGGCCCAGCAAATCAGAATTCCTCGAGGGTAAGGCCTTAAGAGACCGCATTGCCTGACAGTAGGAGACAGAGAACAGAGACAGCCCACCCGAGTTCTGTGCAAGGCCTAGCAGTGCTGACTAGGAGATGCCCTGGGTCCTGGAATAGCCTCTCACCCTCACTTGAACCAGCCATGAGCAGAATTTTGTTCCTGCAACCAGATGGCTCCTGATTAAGACAGTGACTGGTAAATTATGAAACTTCATGTGTCAGGATCACAAGAATGAGACCTACAATAGCAACTTACATATACAAAAGTCTAATAGTTCTTGTTTTACTCCAGTTGAAATTATATCTCCTTTTACTATTATCATTCTACATCATGTAGAAATTGAAAATTGTAGGTGATTGTCTGTCGGAAAAAGTCCAGCCATTGTTAATGTAACAAGAATGGTTTGCAAGACACTGACGTAACCTGGCAGCCAAGGAGAGTGGACTGGGATGTGCGTGCCTGAACAACGACGACTTCACTGTACTAGTCAGTGGGGGCGGTAGATGCCACTGACTGAGCATGTGTACTGTGTGGCTGGAACATTCAAAATGACTGAGTGAGTAGAGCAACAAATCAGCATCAAACTTTGTGTTAAGCTTGAACATTCCTCCACCAAAACTATGACTCAGAAGACCGTAGCTACGGACAACTGGTGACTGGTAGCTTCATCACGACAACACACCTGCTCATGCATCACGTTCATACAGAGTTTTTTGGAGAAACATCAAATTACCTGGGTGACTTAGCCCCACTACAGCCCAGAATTGGCACCCTGTGACTTCTGGATTTTCCCAAAACTAAAGTCACCTTTGACAAGGAAGAGATTTCAGACCATCAGTGAGACTCAGGAAAATACAATGGGGCAGCTGATGGCCACTGGGAGAACTGTGTGAAGTCCCAAGGTGCCTACTTGGAAGAGGACTGAGGCGTCATTGTCCTGTGTACAACGTTTCCTGTCTCTTGTATCTTCTTCAGTAAATGCCTCTATTTTTCATAGTACACGGCTGGGTACCTTCTGGACAGATGTATGCTCACAAGTCCTGCTTGTCTCTAAATCTCCACAGTCCTTTCCCGTGGTTCTAGGGTGACAAGGCGCAACTAAGGAAAAGTTTCTTGCATGATGTTTGCCCCAAATCCTGAAGACTGAGTAAGAGTTTGCTAAAAGTTTGTGAAGGTTATATCATGTGCAGAGGTGCAAAATTAAATGGGGACAGCAAAAAGTCAGGCATTGTGAGACAACATGATTGAGGTTTAACCTTCAAACTGAGAGTAAAAATCAATGGGTCCTAATTAGTGAGGCAGAAGCCAAAGTGATAAACAAAAGTGAGACAAATCTAGGCATTTGCTCTTCATGCTCGCTACATATATGAAACAATAACAATACAGAATCCCTGACTGGTGTGGCTCAGTGGGTTGGACGTCATTCTGCAAAGAAAAAGGTCACTGGTTTGATTTCCGGTCAGGGCACATGCCTGGGGTGTGGGTCCGGTCCCAGTTGGGAGAAACACCACATCGATGTTTCTCTCCCTCCCTCCCTCCCTTTCCCTCTCTCTTAAAATAAATAAATAGAATCTGAAAACAAAATAAACAAAAGGATACAAAATCAATCTTTCATTTAATATCACAAAGCAAAACAAACAAAAAACAGCTACCCCTTATTGAACCCCCATGAGCATTATGGTCTAAAGCAGGGGTCAGGGCCACATCGGCCTTTGGGTTGCCTTCAAAGGGCTGAATGTAATTTTAGGACTGTGTAAATGTAACTACTCCTTAACTAGGGTCAAGGAGCTGGGCGCTGCTGCTGGGTAGAAACAAGGTGTGGGCAGAATCAAACAAGGTGCAGGGCCGGATTCAGCCCTCGGGCCTTGTGTTTGCACCTGTGGCCTAGAGGCTACGGGCAGGGGCTCTGGAGCCAGGACATTACCACTTACTGTCCGCCTGAGGCAAGTTACTTTCCTCACCTGTAAAGTGGGGAAAACACGAGCTACCTAGGATTGTTGTGAAGATTAAATAAATTACTGTTACACATCCAGCATGGAGTAAGCATTCACTATTAGCTGCTGTTACTGTTATTTCTTCTACTACGCGGCCCACAGTGCTAGGTTCTTTACATACATATGTCACCACTAAACCACCCCAGCAACCTTTCAAAGTAAACACATCACTGTCCCCATTTTACAGAAAAGAAAACCAAAGTGAAAATAACAAAAACTCAACTGTTAACGATTGGCACATCACAGTTTCGAACCTGGGTCTTTCTGATTTCCAAGTCCATACCCTTTCCCATGTAGGACACTAAAGCTTTACAACAAATAGATTTAAAGGTCAAAATATGCTTAAAGTATTATGTACCATTTTTTAATCTCTTCAGCTCATGACTCTGACATGTAACCCTTCTTCTCCCTCCCATTCCACACCCAGGTACTCCCCAGTTCTACCAACTTCTGTGGAGGAGTCTCAAACTTTCTTTGATTCCCACAGGAGTTGCTGAGTCAAGAGCCTTGTCACATTCCTAAACTGCTACCTTAACTTCAAAATTTGTTTCTACCCATTTGTACACACTCTCCAGAATGGTTTCATCCAAATGTCATCTTGGGCCCAGTCCGGTGTGGCTCAGTTGGTTGGAGCACTGTCCCATAAACCGAAAGGTTGCGAGGGGTTCGATTTCTGGTCAGGGCACATGCCGGTGTTGCAAGTTCGATACCTGGTTGGGGGGGTGCATGAGAGGCAGCCGGTCAGTGTTTCTCTCCCTTCCTCTCCCCCTCCCTTCCCCTCTCTCTAACATCAATAAGCATGTCCTTGGGTGAGGATTTTAAAAAAAGTCATCTTGGCACGGGCCAGTGTGGCTCAGTTGTTTGCAGCGCTGTCCCATAACCGAAGGGCTGCAAATTCGATTCCATGTCAGGGCACACGCCTAGGCTTCGGTTCAGTCCCGGGTCTGGGCACGTGTGATCCCTGGTCTGGCTGTGTGTGGGAAGTAACCAATTGGCGCTTCTCTCTCTCAAATTGATGTTAGTCTCTCTCCCTTTCCCTCTCCTAAAAAGCATCCTTGGGTGGGGATTAAAAAGAAAAGTCATCTTGGACTTGACTTTTTGCATAGTCAGGATGACTATAACTCCTAGTTTGCTGAGGACAGTCTCAGCAGTTATCTCGGTGTAATTACTAATACCGCCTCTTTTCACTCTCAAAATTGGTCCTGATTTCGGTGTGAAATTATGTGGTCACCCCATACATGTGGACAGAGAGCCACTGGAGGGTTGTAAGCTGAAAATGATTCAGTCAAACTCCTAATCCATTATTCCAGAACTGCCACTGTCTTCCTTTTAGCTATCTTTCCAAGCTTAGTACATATCACTTCCCTACTTGTAGCTTTTCCTGGGCCAAAGTAAACCGCATTTACTGCCATTATTCACTGCTGGTGACCTGTATTTTACCACCTTAAAGCCTCTATGCATTGTCCTTCCCAACATCAGAATATTCTCCCACCACCTCTGCCTAAAGCCCTCCTGCCTTGAAGCACCAGCCAAAGGCTACAGAAGTGAGCCGTCGCCCAAGATGGTCTCCAAAGGAGATGGGGTGGAAGAGCTAGTGGAAGCCCTGAAGGGTCGAACTAGAAGAGGCAGTGGCAAACTGGAAAGGAATTAAGTGAGTCCCATCATATACAGCTGCACAGATGTCATGGCCGGCTTTGGAGACAACTGTTGAGAGCATGAGCAGCCGGAGGCAGAGGCAGCACTGCAGGACAGGAGAGCCTATCTCCACAATTCATTAACTATGTGACCCTGAACGAGCTACAGGTTTCTTCTGCAAAATCTCTTGGGGGTGTTGTAAAGACCACATGAGATACAATGCACAATGTCAGTATTTAATGCTTAGTTGCTGTTTTTAAGAAGTGGAGAGACAGAGGTTAATAGGTAGAGGCAGGGAGGAGAGATTTCTCTTTCAGAAGGTCTAAGCCAAATGAGGGAAATGAGATTTTCTTCTTAAGGAAGGGTGAGGCTCAAGTATGTTGATAAACAGAAGGGAAGAGCTTAAAGATGGGAGAGAAGAAGAAGGAAGGAGTTAACCAAAAAGTGCAAAGTTTCAAGAAGAGCCTGGACTTAAAGCACATCTCTTCCTCCAAGATTACAAGGAAGGGGCAGGGAATGTATAGTGGAGGTGGCAGGAAGCTGACTCCCAGAATGAAGACGGGTGTAGAGAAATTAAAACCGTCAGAGCAGTGCCAACCTGCACTGATTTCCAATCTCTGCCCCTCTCCTCCCCACCCTCACTCTCCAGCAATGCTTAACTTTAAAGGACACTGAGTAAAAGAGAAGTAGGGCCTTTCAGAATAGAAACTAAAAGAGACAGAGGGAGAGGGGGAGGGGGAGAGGGGGAGAGGGGGAGAGGGAGAAAGAAGCCTGGCTGATGTGGCTCAGTGGACTGAGCACTGGCCTGCAAACCAAAGGGTAGCTGGTTCGATTCCCAGTTAAGGCCTGGGTTGTAGACCAGGTCCCCAGTTGAGGGTGAGTGAGAGGCAACTACACATTGATGTTTCCCTCTCTTTCTCTCTCCTTTCCCCTTTCTCTAAAAATAACTAAATAAAATCTTAGAAGGAAAAAAAGACGAGAACAGGAATTTGAGAGTACGAGTGAGACGAACGTGCTCTGACCAGAAGTTCAGGCTGGAAGGCAGATGGTGCGTGGGATGGGAATCAACAGTGGGGTTCTCACAACACAGAACTGGGAGAAAGGGGGGAATCCTTTAATGAGAAAGCAGATCCAGATGCAGTAAAAGAGGGAGGGAAGTGAAAGGTGGGCCACAGCTGTGCTAGCAAAGTGGGGGAGAGTGTGGGGTTGGAGAATTCAAGAGAGGATGAGGTCTGGTGGTGGCAAGCTCCAAGGCCTGGCACTGGTGCAGACAGCTGAGGAGAGGTGGGGTGAAAGATGGGGAAGCCAAACCATAGGATTCACTGTCCACGCTGATGGGCAATGGGATCACCTAGAAGAAGGGAGGGCTCTGCTACAACACCCAAGACTGAATCAAGTAGCCAAGCCCTTACTAAAGAGGACTTTGGTAGGTAAGAACTATAAGGAGGGTAGAATGGGGTAAACCTTGAAGGAAAAAGTTTTTTTTTGTTTTGTTTTGTTTTGTTGCATAAGGATGGTGGCTATTTACTGCTGTAAAATTTGTCCCAAGAGAAATAATGTAATAACCTATATTGGAAAACTCTGCTTTAAAAGATAATGAGATATTTATATTTCTATAAACTTGTGGTTTCCAAGAACATTAAAACAAGCTAGGAGCTTTCATTAGTCATTTTAAAATAGAGGTAAAAATGCCCAGCTAAGAATAAAAGTTACTTAGCCACAAACAGATACCTGAGCCCTGAGAACAGGTTACATAACACCATGAACACCCTATTAAGACATGTGAAGAGCAAAGGTCAAGAACAAGGAAACACATACACGTCAGCAGATTTATTTATTGCATGAACACCAAACAGGAAAAGGCCCTATGCAGGTTAGAAAAGTGATCTGCTCAAGTAACATGAAAATCAGTGCTAAGGGTGTAATGGAACAGAACCTCTCAGATTAAAAATAACTTCTCAAACCCTCATTCCATTAAACTTATATGAATAAGTCCATTGGTGTGAAATGTCCAGAACAGGTGAATCCTTAGAATGAGTAGATGAGTGTTTTTCAGGAGGGGAAGGGGCAACCGGCAGTGACTGCTACTGAGTCCCAGGTCTCTTCTGAGGGTGAAGAAATAAACGTTCTGGGGTCGCACAGCGGCGGTGGCTGCGCAGCACTGTGAATGCACGGAGGGCCCTGCACTGCAGTTATAGGGTACATTTATGATACGTGATCTCGGTACAGCTGGTATAAAAAAATCAAAGTCAAATTTACAAATTTACATGACCTTTTAATATTTACAACAGGTTTATATAAGTAATTAGGCAGAACCAGTTAGGTATGTACTTTAAGGGAAAAAATACCCATAACACAACAAGATACAGATACTCCAGAAAGTACGGCTGGGGGAAACTAAAAGCTAGGGTAGTCTAAATACGACGAATGCGGTATCAGAGCAGATTATACAATTAATAATAAATTGGTAAAAAAATAAAAATAAATTAAAAAATTAAAATTAAAATAAAAAATAATATTGAATGTAAACCATAATTGAAAAATAAAATGTAAAAAATGGTGAAAAAATAATAAATTGGCAAGTAAAGAATTGTAGAGTTGAGGTAAAATGGATAGAATATATATCCTAGAATTTAAAAACTATGGATTTAATGTGTGTCTTTTGAAGTATCGATACTATTATTTCATTCTGGGAAAGTCACTCTCCCTGGGCCCCAGTTTCCTCCTACATGTAATGGGAACACCGTTTGCCTTACAGAGTGGTAAGGATTAAATATGGTAGTGCACTTAAAAACACCTTGAATAGTATACAATATAAGGTAGTTTAACTCATTCAGACTAAATTCAATGCACAAAACTTTAAATGTTAATTTTTAAATTAACTTCAACAGCTTTTAATATGAAAAAACTTATAATGATATTCTGACTTTACTTTAAAAAACACTGTTATTGACTGGCTCCAGAAAAGGCACTAGACTAGTTTCTTTACACTCCAAGTTAAAAAAAAAGTTTCACTAGAAGAGATTAATCATAATTTTCTACATAACTGTATCAGATTTATGACTAAAACATATACAAAATCCGTAAGATGGGTATACTATCTGTAAGCTAATTTAGGAATTATACACACCTCTCTCTCGAACTGAAATACTAGAAATATAAAGAAGGCCAAAATCTGGCCCTGGCTGGGCAGCTCAGTTGGTTAGAGTGTCTTCCCTATACTCCAAGGTTGTGGGTTCAATCCCAGGTCAGAGCACATATGAGAACTAACCAACAAATGCATAAATAAGTGGAACAACAAATCGATGTTTCTCTGTCTCCCTCTCCCGTTCTCTCTCTCTCTCAAAAAATCAGTAAATAAAAGTGCTTTAAAAAAGAGGCCAAAAACTCTTCCTGACTATGTTTTGCAGAATTTCAGCAAGGCCCTGTGCGGATGGTAACCATGTGCAATGTCTCCAGACACTGCTGCTTTATAAATATTCTCCCCTAAAATTGTTAGATTTCCTTCCTATGGCCTTTAAAGTTTTGAAGCAGTGATGCAAATAAACTCAAGAAAACATTTTAGCATTGAATGCATTGCACTCACAATAATGGAACAAGACCTTTTGGCTCATGTAATTAGCACCAAGTACTCAAGTTTCCGATGGGGAAAAGTGGCACTCCATTGAAAGATGGTTAAACCTTTGACAAATAGAAATAGTAGAATTTTTTTAAGAGGGAAAAAAACTCTGTTATGAAAAAAGCTGTGAGTCTGAGTACTGAACTTGCTTATACTAAATTAACAAAATGAAAATTGACATAAGCAACAACAAATTCGATCCTTTAAATACTTTTAATTGAAGTGCTAAAAGCTATGCATAAGGAAGAGAAACTTTTCAACACTGCGATTTTAAAATGATTTGCTTAGTAATGTTTTGCAGAAATAATCTAAATGAATTTCAGCCAAGAGAAGAGGGTGGAGAAATAATGAATCATTAGTATAGAATTTTGATTTGTAAGCTTCAAATGACATGGCAGTGACTTTTATTTCTGATAGCCTAATCTTGTGACTCAATTCTTGCTTGAAATGCAGGGAAAGGAAAGTTAAAGTGTACCTTATTTAAACTGCTAATCTTCACAATTATTGAAAACACTTCTTTAACATTTCTAAAATAAAGACTATACCTTCCTTTTCTGCAAACTCAAGAAATGCCAGTGAACTATATAATCTTAAAGTTTTTAAAGTTCAAAGTATTTTGGTAACAAATGCAATCCACTAAACAATATTACATATATTACAAATTGCTTTGATAATCACCATTAATCACTGACAAATTACAAGTCTTCCTTTATTCCTCATCTGTGAAACAGAAGTGATACTGCCACCTTCCTTAGTGGATTGTTGTATGCGTAGCGCCTTACACACAGTCAGTGTTCCTTTCTTTTTCTTTGATTTGTTTCAGTGTGACTTACTCTTAACTCAAACTTAACACTGGACACAGAACATTATTCAGAGTAAGACATGTAGTAATACAGATCTTGATAATGATACTAGTCTTAATTTTTCAAGATAAAAGGATTTTGACCTTCACCTGATTTTGCCCCATGTACCAAATACCCTAAATTTCTGACGAGTGTGGTTCTTTTAGTCTACGGTGTCAGAGTTTTCGCTGCTGTCAAAACAAATTTGTCTTGTTGTAAAATCTTGGAACAATTTACAAATTATTACAGACTCCCCCGGCAGTGTATCTTTTCCCCGCTAAAATGGGAGTTGAGCTATGGCAGGACACTAACTGGGGGACCTGAAAACAACACACCGTGTCACAGCCTCTCGAGCTGTCAAAGGTCCCCGCCTCAAAGGTCCCCGCCGCCTTCACCTCACCTGGGGAGGAAACTGAGGCCGAGGGGAAGGAAGGGCTTGCCTGCGGTTTAGAGTCATCTCGCTCTTCCTGACATAACCCGCCGATGGACAGCAGCGGCGTCCTGCCCACAGGACCATCACAGTGGCCCCGCACATCAGAAAAGGAACCCATCCTGCCTCGCGCCGCCTGATTCCGGGGCGGAAAAGGGGCGCCCCGCCACGGGCAGAGACACTGGGTGGGCCCAGGCCCCCCAGAAGTGCACCTTCCTAGGGATCCACAGCTGCTGCCCGCCGGTTCTCCCGGGAGGAGAGGCCGTCACTCACCTGCGACTGGAGAGAATGCGAGTCCTTAGCTTGGCGTCGAAACCGAACCTCAAAGCGCGGTGGCTGATGGCTGCCAGGGCCCAGCTCGCGTCAGCTCCTTCCCGACCGGCAGGGTGCTTCACTCTTGATGGTCCGCTGGACTGTGGCACCGCCTGGCCGAAGTTCCGCCTCGAAAGGGTTCCGCCGCCAAACCCCAGGCTGAGCACGCCCCTGCGGATGGAGGAGTGCCTCCCTGCGGCCTGGCCTTCCCACACTGGGCCGAAGGGGCTTCCGAGGCCGACGGGCCTAAGCAGAGAGGGAAATACCAGTCTCTAACTTGGGGAAATTATCTGTGACATCATTTTTAAAGAATACACTTTTAAAATATACCTGTTTCTTGAATCCACAAGTGATTTACAAAATGTAGCTAAGTGTCAGGCAATGCATTGGATGCTGGATATTGAGCTTTAACAAGACTGTCCTGGCTCTGCAGCTCATTGCTTATAAATTAGTGTTCCCGTACTTCCCCTGAATGTGTGTAAAATGGGAATATTTGGGTGCCTTGCATGGAAGGTGAGATGACAGTGCTTCAAAGATTGCTCTTGTAACAAGGTCCAAACTTGCATTTTTATATAAATTTATTTGAGCGAAACAGGATACAACTAGAAGCAAGTTCTCAACAGATTGAGGAATGACAGTTCACAGTTTCTTTCCTGAATTTGGAATTAAGAAGGGAACATAAGGAAGATTAAATGAAGGTGGGAGAAAGCAAGGTGGGGGTTGGATTACCGGGTGGTTAACAAGATTCTGTGCTCCCTTGACTGGTGATTATGCCTCCTAGGTGTCTGAAAGAAAAAGGATTACTTTGGAGTTTTAAAAGTGTGTTAACGTAGATATACAAGAACAATGGAGAGCAAACAAAATGCCTTCGCTTGCATAAGGCAAAGGGTAAACCTTATACTAAAGAGGTTATGTGCCTGGGGTGTGACTACCCCCCACGACCTTCCCAGTTAGGAATTGATGATTACATCACCCTGTGAAATTACTTTCAGTAAAACCCCTTTTTCATCCAAACTTTCAAGCCTGGGATTCTAAGTGGTGGGAACAGAAGGAAGAGCTGATTGGAGACCTAATCACATTATTCAACAGATTCCCAACATGGCCAGTAACTGGCTCTGACGAATTTTCCCCTTTCAGCTCCAGTCTCAGGAAGTGCCTCACTCTATGCCTCCTCCCTTCCCACTTACCATTCCTTCTGCCAGAAAGTTTTCTCCAGGCTTCCCTCCACCTAGCAAACTCCTGAACACTATTCAGCTCTCAGCACAGACAGCCCTCTCTCATCTAAGCTTCTCTCTCAGACTTGGTTAAGTCTTCTTTTACAGATTTCCCTAGCACCTGGACAACTTTCTTCATCCTTGAAATTATCTTATAATTGCACAACTAAGTAGAGTCATACCTCGGTACTCATCGGTTTCAGAACTTGTCAAACCCCCTACTCATCGCATTTTGATAAGAAAAAAGAGGTTTCAGTACTTGGAGCTTGCTTGGGACTCATCACATTTGCTAGAACTTGTATGAGTCATGACGCCGCCCTGCCAGAGAAAATGCTTCATCGATCGGTACTCATCACTTCTGGCACTTGTCACTAGTTCTGGAACTTGTCACTAGTTCCAGAATGAATTAATGACAAGTACCAAGGTTCCACTGTATATGTTTATTTATATAAACCTCTCCCTCAACAGACATTCTGTAAGTTTCCTGAAGTCGAGAACCCTATCTGCCTTTCCCCCTCTTGAGCCTATTGTCAGTGCCCAGCACACAATAGGTGCTCAGTACATATGAGCAAGTGATTCTTCATAACATGAAGGACTCTTAGGTACATTTTTGTCCTCAAGGGGTAGAAGAATTTTCTGAGAGTCCACTGATCTGAGTTATAGGATCCTGTTGTTCTAGTCTGCCTTCCCTCACCTACTTTCGAAGTCAGTTTGGGTTAATAGGTGGCCTGAGGCACTTCACTGGGCTTCTCAAGATTACTCTGTAGCTCTTATCTGGAAGGTCTTTCTTTCCTGACATTTCTGGCATTTTAGTCAGCCTTTAAAAACTCTAAATTATGATTCATATTGGCTTCAGCAACATATTGTTTTATACAATAACTGGGAACGGAGGAATGTGACAATAAGCAAGACATAGTGTCATCACTCAAGGACCTCTTGGTTTGGCAGGGAGATGCATTAGGTCACGATTACGAAAGAAGACAGGGGGAGAGAAAAGGTGAGAAAATACTAGGTGGTGGTAGGGGTGGCAGAGAGGAGAGGCAGGAGATGCCAGTGTTTGAGGAAAGCCTTAAAGGATACATGGGATATTTTCCCCTAATTGTTTTTATGATTATTGTTGTTATAAAAGTAACACATAGTAATTGTAAAAAGTTTGAAAAAACAAGAAAAATGGAAACAAAAATCACCCACAGTTACACCTCACAAATAGAATCAATTTTATAAGATTATAATCATACTATACATAGTTTTGCAACACATTTAAAATTTAAATCTTAATTATTTAAGATGGGCATTTCCCCATATAATTAACTATTCTTGTAAATATGAATTTTAATGGCTACATTTTTAAATAGAGTATAATATAGTTAAGAGTACAACCTCTAGCTTGAGACTCTGGGTCTAACATTACTAGGCACTCAAAGTTTCAGTTCCTGTATATGTAAAATGGGGATTAATATCCAGAAAGGGTGATGTATTATAATGAGAGAATAGCACACAGAAAGGAACAGAGATGGAAAAAGCACCAGGTTTGACTGGATTTGGGCTGAACTCTCAGGGACCTTGACTCCCAGACTATTCAGACTTTGGGGGATTTTGAGTAGAACAGAAACATGGTCAGAGTTGTGTTTTTGAAAGTTTGCTCTGGCAACATCGTGCAGGATGAACTGGAACAAGTCCTGACTGAAAGCTGAGGTCGGCCACGAGGCTGCTACAGTCATGCAGGTGAGAGGTTACAGGGACCTGCTTTGGGTCAGTGGGAACAGAGACATAAGGAGTCATGTGTGAGAAAGGGTAAAGTTTGGAGTCTGTAAGATTTTATGATGGAGTGCATGTTGGTAGCAAAAGTAAAGGAGATAGCAAAGGTCAAAGTTTTAACTTGAATTAGTGAGTCCACTGTCTCCACTACGCACTTTACCACAGGCCATTGTCGGCTCTGGCCTGGGTTACAACTCCATTCTTTGCCTCCCAATCAATTATTCTCACAGCTATTGGACTACCTTTTGAAAAAATGGATTCATCTTTGAGCATGAGTTGGATCAATTACTCCCCTTACACTGCCTTGTAAGGCTCTCACCGCTCTGCCTGCCTCTACTTCTGTCATATCTCCTGCCATTCTGCCTTGCTCACCACAGCAAGGTCAGTGCTGCCTCTGGGCCTTCGTAGATGCTGTTCCATTTGCCCGGATCCCTCCTCCCCATCTTCTTTGTATAGATAGCTAGCTTTCTCTTCTTTTATTAAAAAAAAATTTAAAATGTACTGATGAGAGAGAGAGGGGGACATCAATTTGTTGTTCCACTTATTTATTCATTCATTGGTTGCTTCTTGTATGTGTTTCTTACCGGGGATGAAATCCACAACCTTGGTGTATCAGGGCGATGCTCTAACCAACTGAGCTACCTGGTCAGGGCTCAGCTTTCCCTTACTTTATTCATTTTTTAAAAGACTCTATTTATTTAGTTTTAGAGAGAGGGGAAAGGAAGGAGAGAGAGGGAGAGAAACATCAATGTGTGGTTGCCTCTCACGTGCCCCCTGCTGGGAACCGGGCCTGCAACCCAGGCATATGCCCTGACTGGGAATCGAAACACGACCCTTTGGTTCGCAGGCCCGTGCTCAATCCATGGAGCTACACCAGCCAGGGCAAGCTTTCCCTTGCTTTAGATTGTAACTTAACTATCCCCTCCTGGCTGCCTGGTATGGCTCAGTGGATTGAGCACCGGCCTGCAGACTGAAAGGTTGCTGGTGATTGATGTTTCTCTCCCTTTCTTTTTCCCTCCTTTCCCCTCTCTCTAAACATTTATAAATAAAATATTTTAAAAATTAAATAAATATCCCCTCCCGTCCTAACTATCCTATCCAAATCAGATTTCTGCTGGCTAGTCTCTATCTTAGTACCAAATACCTCACTAGCACTTACAGATTTTAAACTTAAGATATATATTAATTTATAATTTAATTTTGTTTCCTCCAATGTAAACTCCACAGAAGGAAGAGACCCTGTATGTTCTATTTTGGTTTTACTTGGTATTTAGCACAGTGCCTGGCATATAGAAGGCATTTGGTCACTATTTGTTGAATGAATTAGTTAATCAATGAATGAAAGAGCTGGCAAGGACGTTCAACAGAAAATATGGTGAAAGATATATTTAGAGGGGAAGCTGCATCTCACATCTCTGCTATTAGGGTGCCATGGTGCTTGTAGAGGAGGTGGGGGCAAAAAGATGAACCTGGGGTTAAGGGAAAAAAGGATCGGCATTCGATAGTGTACCTCCGGTGCCTCCCAGGGAAGACGGGGCCTGACCAGAAGTTGACACTATTTCAATTACACTACTAGGTTTGCATCAGATGGGATACCAGGTAGCATAATAATTAAGAACCTAAAAGAATAAGAGACTAACATAGTTTAGTAACAAGTGCTGGTGATGTGGTTTAGGCTCTAAGTGCAATACAACCTTATAGTAGTGAATGAATGAAGGTCAAATAGTCAGAATGGAGGATTAGAAGAAATCACACTTTAAATTTATTCACTTAAAAGTGTTCATAGAACACCTGCGAAGTTTGAGACCCCAAACCAAGTGCTGAGAACACAGAGGTAAAGAGGACACAGTCCCCAGCCTCTACTCCGTAACATCTAAACAAGGAGGCAGGTGTGAAACCACAATGATTCCTGCAGAATTGACAGGATATGTATATAATTGTATTCCACTGAAGCAAGATAAACATAGATCCAAATAGATAACAATAACTAGAAGTGCTATGGGGGGGAAACAAGTAAGGGGGATAGAGAGTGAGCAGGGAGGGTATGCTGTTGTATAGAGTGTTCAGAGAAGGCCTCTTCAATAAGGTGATATTTGAATAAAGGCAGAGGGGGTGAGAGATTGAACTACATGGGTGTCTTGGGGAAGAGGAACCCAGATAATGGAAGTAAATGTAAAAATCAGGGGCTTCCGGTCAAGATGGCAGCGTAGGCAGACATGGCTCACCTCTTCGTACAACCACATCAAAATTACAACTAAAATATAGAACCACCATCACTCAGGAACATCAGAAATCAAGTTGAATGGAAGCCTGACAACTAAGGAATTGAAGAAACTACATCCAGACCGGTAGGAGGGGTGCAGACACGGAACGGGCTGGTCCCACACCAACATGGATAAAAATTCAGAAGAGATATCTCAGGAGCAAGGAGTCCTAGACCCACACCAGGCTCCCCAGGCCAGGATTCCAGTGCCAAGAAGGTAAGTCCTCACAATGTATGGCTGTGAACACCAGTGGGATTGAGTCGGTGGAGGAGGCCACTGGAGCCCTAAGCAGTTCCTCTTGGGGAACCCACGCACGGACTCAGCAGCTCCAGGGTGGCAGCTTGAAGGGCAACAGTGATATACAAGGAGAAACTGAAGTATCTGGCATCAGAGTGAGCAGAGGACATTATCCCTTTGCTGAGCCCTCCCCACCCACAGAGCCAGTAGGCTGGTGCCATATCTGAGACTCAATCAACCTGGCTAACACTGTGTGACCCACCTTGGAAATCCACAGAGGTTCTAACCCACCCAACTTGCCTGCCCTCCCATACTTTTCCATATGAATGGCTGGCCTTGGTTCCTAAATCCTATCAAACAAGCAACAGCTGGCTTCAGTGAGCCCTAGTGGCAGCCAGAGTAGAGTCACAGCTTGGCTTCACCTGGGAACCTCCAAGCCCTGCACAAGTAGCCGCCATCTCAGATTGCTTTACAACTCAGACAGGATGGCCCAGGCAAAACACAGATAGAGGCTGACATTGGCCTGAACCACCCGGGAAACCCCAGGGCCAATGCACCCAATGGACAGCTACCGACCATGTTGGAACACCACCACCCTGCCCCTACACAGCTGATCCTCCAGAGGGCAGAGGTTGGTGGTCACTGTTCACAGCTACTCCTTACAGCTGACTGGTCTGGATAAATCCCTCTGATTGATCTGCCAACAGCAACCAAGGCTCAACTACAAGAGGAGGGTGTACTCAGTCCACACAAAGGGCACACCTCAAGAACTCAGCTTGGGTGATAGGGGAGGCTGTGCCACTGGACTCTATAGAACATGTACTGTATTGGGCCACACTACCAAGACATGGAGTCAAAGCAGCTCTACCTAATACATAGAAACAAACACAGGCAGGCTGCCAAAATGAGGGGACAAAGAAAGATGGCTCAAATGAAAGAACAGAACAAAGCTCTAGAAAAAGAACAAAACAAAATAGAGATAAGCAATCTATCAGGTGCAGAGTTCAAAACATTGGTTATAAGGATGCTCCAAGAACTTAGTGAGGGCCTCAGCAGCATAAAAAAACTCAGTCAGAAAGGAAGGATACACTAATTGAAATAAAGAACAGTTTACAGGGAAACAACAGTAGAATGGATGAAGCCAAGAATCAAATCAATGATTTGGAACATAAGGAGGCAAAAAAACAACCATGTGGAACAATGAGAAGAAAAATGAGTTAAAAAAAATAAGGATAGTATAAATAGTCTCTGGTACAACTTCAAGAGGTCCAACATTTGCCTCATAGGGGTGCCAGAAGGAGAAGACAAAGAGCAAGAAATTGGAAATCTATCTGAAAAAAGTAGTGAAAGAAAAATTCCCTAATTTTTGGTGACGGAAATAGACATGCAAGTCCAGGAAGCACAGAGAGTCCCAATTATGATGGATGCAAAGAGGCCCACTCTAAGACACATCATTATTAAAAGGCCAAAGGTTAAAGATAAAGAGAGATTCTTAAAAGCAAGAGAAAAGTTAGTTACTGGAAGGTTGCCAGATGGGAGGGGCAAGGAGGAGAATGAGTGAAGATGTAAGGGGATTAAAAAATACAATAGGTAGTTATAAAATAGCCATGGGGATGTAAAATACAGTATAGGAAATGGAGTCGCCAAAGAACTTATACACATGACCCATGAACATGCAAAATGGTGGGGGGATTGCCTGAGGGGTGCTGGGTAGAGGGGGGAAAAGGGAAAAATCAGGACAACTGTAATAGCATAATCAATAAAATATAGTTTTAAAAATACCTAAAAGAAAAATAAAAAGCAGGCTTCTACTTGAGTGGCAAGAGAAATAGCAAGTGTGTCTGGAGTGGAGTGAGTGAGAGGTAGTATAGAAAAAGATGAGCACAGAAGGGTAGCAAGACCAGGTCATGTGGGGCTTTGAAGGCCATGGGTAGGTCTTTGATTTTCCTTAGAATGAGATGAGAAAGGCCATGCAGACAACCTTTAACTTGATGGAGCAGGCACATGGAGCAACAGATTTTGGGGAACAGGAAAATAAACAGGATCAGTATTTAGGAGTTCAATCCAACATGTAGGATACATCAAGAGAGGGAAACCAGAAAGGCTATCCCAACAGTTCAAGTGCAAGATGAAAACAATCAGTGGGCAGAGAGAAAGGCAAGAACTACACAAAGCTGAGGTTTTCAAAGAAAGCAAAAGGATTGACTGGCGTGGTGTGAGATGAGGGCACTTGTCCTGCAGCTGTGGAGCTACTGACTTCAGATACGAACAGAGGATAAAAGAACTGTTCCTAAAACAGAGCCACAAGAGTTTCAGAACAAACCTATTGTTTGTAATTGAACTCATTTTTTGTTTGTTTGAAATGGAACAAATGTTTAAAAGTAATTAAGGCCAGCCCTGACCGGTGTGGCTTAGTTGGTTGGGCATTATCCTGCAAAGAAAAGGTCGATAGTTGGATTCCTGGTCAGAGCACATGCCTAGGTTGCGTTTCCATCCCCAGTCGTGGTAGGGACAAGAGGCAGCTGCTCAGTGTATCTCTTGCACATCAATGTTGCTCTTCTCTTTTTCTCTCCCTTTCCATTTCTAAAAATAAATAAAATATTTTTTAAACAAAATAAAATAATTAAAGTTTAAATAATTTAAAATTATTTTAAAATAATTTAAATAATAATTCAAAATTTAAATAATAATTTAAAACAATTTTCCCACCCTGAAAAGTAAACATTGGTTCTGTTTATCAGCTGACAATTCAACAGTCATGAGCGGGCAGGCAAAGGGGCCCTGGTGTGAGCCTAAATCTACTTCCATGTATCAGTGACCTCTCCCTCTCCTTCTCTCTTCCTCTCTCGTGGGTCTAAATAAATAATCACCTTTAATGGAATGTTTTTTGCATAGTGCTGTCTCCTGACTCAAACACTTTGATGTCATTTTATTTTTTATTGTTTTCTTTTTTTATTGATTTTAAAGAGAGAGAGAGAGAGAAAGGTGGGGAGAGAAACATTGATTTGTTGTTCTACTTATTTATGCATTCATTGGTTGATTCCTTTTTTAAATTCCCACCTGAGGGTATACACTTACTGATTTGAGAGAGAAAAACATTGATGTGAGAGAGAGAAACATCCATCAGTGACTCCCATATGTGCCCCGTCTGGACCAGGGATCCAAACTGTAACCTAGGTATGTGCCCTGACCTGGGATGGAACCCCCAACCTTTGGGGGTATGGGGTGACACTCCAGCCAAGTAAGCCACCCTGTTAGGGCCATTGGTTGATTATTGCATGTGCCCTGAGTGAGGATCAAACCCACACCTTTGGCATAGGGTAGCATGCTAACTAACTGAGCTATCCAGCCAGAGTTGAAGGCTCTGAAAATAATGTACAGAAAATCTGACACATATAATACATATGAAGGGTGCAGATGTGGCAGAATGGTTCTGTTGTTCTGGAAAACAGGATAAAAAAGTTGAACATATTACTGACATCAGTTTAGAAAAGTGTATGGTAGTGCGGGGTAGAATAGGTAGTTGACCAAAGAAATACCAGTACCCTTAACAATGATAATAGCACTATAATTTTTTTATTGATATTTGTGTGACAACATTTTAGAAGTCAGAGAAGGTTTTGACAATGTATGGACAATACTAAATTTTAAAAATATGCTGTCTTACCTCAGTTACTTAAACTTAACTTCCTATTGTCCCTGAGGATGACAAATGCTGCTTTTCTTCTCAATATTTTAAAGCTGACTACATTAAAAATGTAAACAACAAGACTATACTTTCAGGGATCACTTCTATAGTTTGTTACTAAAAATGTAAACAAAAATTAAGGAACTTAACTATAAT
The DNA here is from genome assembly GCA_028533065.1 of Trachops cirrhosus. Taxonomy (NCBI): domain Eukaryota; kingdom Metazoa; phylum Chordata; class Mammalia; order Chiroptera; family Phyllostomidae; genus Trachops; species Trachops cirrhosus. The sequence goes on along the minus strand of CM052546.1, from coordinate 29,534,255 downwards.
TTTGGGAGGAGTAATAGCAACACGGGGTAAAACAAATTTTAGAAAAAAACATCGTTTACTTATTAGCAAATTATTTGTGTATTTAACCAATGAGGTTATTTACTTTTTCAAATGGCTAATCCTCTCCATCAGGTTTTTTTTTTTTCCCTCTGAACACAGATACTGCTTAAACAGAACAAAGTTCAAAGAAGCTTGATTTAGTCAAATCAAACTCCTGTGCCAAAGTCAACAAACCAAGATTATTAAGAAATTAAATAAAAAAGAGAAAGAAACTAATGCAAATTTGAGACCAGAATTAAGCATTTGCCCATTTGAAGAGTCACTTGATTTTCTGTCTGACCTCAGGAAGGTTCAGTTTCTCTTTGAGGTCTGTTTTCTCTTTAAAAGATTGAGACGTTTGAGCTTGTGCATCTTTTTAAGTGTTCTCAGGCTATATGATTTGGGAGTTTGTGATGGGGCCATATGATGAAAACAGTGTGACGGAAAGTGTCACTTTCATCCTGAAGAAGACTTAAGACTTTTTAACTTGTACAAAGGAGTTGTGGAATGGCTAACAGAGCAAACACATTTTTAGTAAGGTTCTCAGGCAAATGATTGAATAGGGTTAGGATAAAATTTAATACTTTTGAATTCTTACTGTTTGCTTTTCAGACCTGTACAGCAGTTCAGGGCTTGCTCATTTTGTATGTAATCTAACATTTTATAGCAGGCATTTGATATTTAAGTAAGTGAGATGTAATTCAGAGATTGAGAAAGAGCAGGAAAAACCTACCTACAATGGAGATAGCTAAGTTGATTATTGAAATCATCCATTAACTATATTGACTAATCATTCCAGTTTCTATCTCCCTTTGGCCGCACAAAAAAAAAAAAAAAAGACTACTCGCCCAGGAAGGAAGTTTGAATGTTTTACCTTACTGTAAACTCTTAGATGAGGAAATAAAACTGCCATTTAAACGTGCTGATTAGTGTGCTATTAATGAACTTTAGCGTGACTATGCTATGAATCAGCGAGTTTCACAATTACAATTACTTCTGAATTCTCAGGTCAAAAAGCAAAGGCTTTCTCCACGATGAATATACTTTTAGCACATGTACATAATTAACCACCTCTTTTTAAAAATTCCTTTACAACTTACATCTGGAATACGATGACTAAATGTGTAATGAAATACTGCAATGAACATTAATCGGTTCAGCTACCAGAGACACAGTCTCAACAGAGGACGATGACGTCTACAATATCAGGTAATCTTCACAAAAACCCCAGGAGAGGAACTGTCAGTCCCAGTCTACGAAAGCAGCCAGTGAAGCCCGGATTACGCTAAGATCTTGACCCTGTCGGCAACCTGACGTTTACGGCGGGGATTTCCGTAGCAGTGACACAAGCTACTTCCGGCCGGTGGGGAGAGTCAGTGACGTGGCAGGCAAGGCCGAGCACAGTCCTTAGGGCCAGGACACCCGGAGATGTCAGGTGGCCCGTGGGCAGCCCCGCTGGGAAAGCACTGAACGCAGTGGCGGCAGTCTCCAGCCCGGAGCCGGAAGTGCCACGTGTCCTGACTGCGCCTGCGCAGCCAGCGGCTGACAGACACTTCCGGTGGGGACCTCTCCCCTCTCTCAGCTTGGCTGCTTCCTTCCAGCCCGGCGCTCCGGCCCCAAGGCCAACTCTCTACCCTCAGCTCCCAGGCCAATCGGTGGCCGCTGGTGGGCTGGGGACAATGTGGCGCCAGGCCTAGGGCTTGATGCGTCGCCGTCTCTCTTCCCTGCCTTCAGTCCTAAGTCCTTAGTTCTTTCCCTTCGCTTCTTAGCAGTCGTCTTTCACCTTTTTGCTTGGAGCTGTCGGCAGATCCCGACCATCCCCTTCCAACCCGATAAACACCGTCGTCATGTCCCAGCCGGGGATACCGGCCCCTGGCGGCGCCCTAACCGGCCTCCAGGCCCAGAACGGGGCCGCCTCGGCCTCCGGGTCTCCCTACACCAATGGTAGGTGCCGCTTGGGGGCGCGGGGAGGGCGCAGCCTGGGGCCGGCTCGAGCTGAACCTTGGTGGTTGCTGCTGCTGCCTGAGGCGAGAGGAGGTGACAGTGACCTCCCAACCTGGGGCCGGTGGCGGTGGGCCGCTGGGCCACGGAGACCCAGGCGAATATGCACCTGCAACCCCCGGCTCATCTTAGCGTTTCATATTTGTTTGTATATTTATTCATTTGCTTAGCAGACAGTGAGCTCTTGCTGTAAGCAACGCCCTGTGTATACCTGGGTGAAAAATAGATTCGGTCCGTATCGCAAAACTGGCAGACAAAGCTCATAGTTGTTTATGTGCCTTCCCACTCCTCGCCACCTTGCCTGTCTTCTAGAGATCAGAATTTGGAGACTGATTCATTTCGATCCTGCAGGGCCTGCAGTGGGAGGGGGTCATACTCAGTCTGAATTTATGGAGACGAATGAATGATTGTGCTTTCTGGAGATCCCTTTAGGGCCCGCTCATCTTTCCTAGAACTTCCTTGGAATTGTACTTGGGCCACCTGTTCAGTAGTTCTGCTTTGGAAGAACCACGTAGAGGGGAGTACCTCCTGTTTCATTTCCAGAGGTCTTGACGGCACTTGGAGAGTGGTTGGACACAACTTTCCGAACCTCTGATGAGTGTGCATGTGGCACTATAATTTGTCATTCGGTGTGAGTGTCATTTGTTACCTCTTCTAGGATTTTAAAAATTGTCCTGTGTTGCGATTTTATTATAATTGTTATAATAAAGACGGACTGTCTGCCAATATCTTTCCAAATTACCAATTTACCTATAAATTTTTGGTTCATGGAAACGAAAGTAGAATAATACTAAAATATTTAAACTGCCCTTGGGAATCTAAAATTGCTGTGAAGTTCGAGAATATAGCCAATGACTAAAAGAGCTAATTTACATTATTTTTTTAGAGAAGATTGCTGTCTTTTTGACAAAGAAGGCTCTAAAAGACTTTAAAAAATGTGTGAGTGGGCAGAAGCAAGAATAAGTAGGGGTAAGCATTGAAATGGCATTAAATTGAATCAGTTCTTTCTCAAATTTATGGTAACATTGTGTAAAACTACATTTATTTTAGACTATTCACTAACATTTATACTGAGGATAAAATCATTTTAAGAAATTTCCTTTAAGGTAAAAAATAACTTAAGCAAGATACCATGGCTGTGGCTTTTTTTTTATCTATAAATTACAATGTTACATGCGCTTTAAATGGCAAATACTGCGAGTATGCTTGTAAGCTGATATGAAAGTGTAGGTCTGTTAATTTTGAAATGTCAAAGGAATGTAGCCACTGATATGCGTATTGGAGATGGCACTGTGTTGATCTGGTACAGTCCGACAGACATTTGTTGCACACCTTCTAAGTTCTGCCCTTGGGAAAATAAAACCCAGGGTACAGTCTGCTCCGTGTACACAGGCCGCCCAGAGACTAATGGGAATTCATATAGGGAAGGAAATCATGGAACTGCATGAATACATACCTTTTAAAATCTATAACTGACAGTCTTTTTATACGCCCCATTCTAAAGTTTTTTGTAGAGGTAGTCTCAGTAAAATGGCTAATGTCCTATATTGGATTCCTTTTTCGTACATCCTGGTAATAATAAAGAGAGTACCCATGTGGAGAATTGGAAGGGAAGGTATTTTTCTAAAAAAGGTGAATAGAAGTTCAATGCTGGAATGTAGTTGTGTGTTTTTTTTTGGTTTGTTTGTTTTTTGTTAACTCTTTCAAGATAGTTATTGCTCCTTAAATAGTCTATTGAATACTCTTTTTAAAATTATTTATTTATTTATTTGTTTATTTTTAGAGAGAGGGGAAGGGAAAGAGAAAGAGGGGGAGGGACATCAATGTGTGGTTGTCTCTCACATGCCCCCAACTGGAGACCTGGCTCACAACCCAGAAATGTGCCCTGACTGGGAATTGAACCTGCAACTCTCAGGTTTGCAGGCCGGCACTCAATTCCCTGAGCCATATGAACCAGGGCAAATACTCTTAAGCTTTAGATGTAATGTAGAGCTTGCTTAAATAACGTATTATAGTTCAGTTGGATCTTCAGGTATTTTTAGATTGTAATCAAAAGACCAAATACAGTAGTCCCCCTTATCCATGGGGGGTGCCTTCCCGTGGGTGCCGGAAACTGTGGATAGCACTGAACCCCGTGTATGCCATGTGTTTTCTTACACACACGTACCTATGAGACAGTTTAATTTATAAGTTAGGCACAGTAAGAGGTTAACAATAATAACTAGTAATAAAGTAGGGCAGTTAAACAATATACCGTAATAAGTTACATGAATATGGTCTCAAAATATCTTATACTGTACTCACCCTTCTTTCTGTGATGATGAAAGATGATACAGTGCTCACATAAGATGAAGTGAGGTATTCTGAACAGCATGGAATTTAAAACTTATGAATTTTTTATTTCTGGAATTTTCCACTTAATATTTTTGGATCGCGGTTAACCAAAAGTACCTGAAACTGCAGACAACGAAACTGAACGGGGCGGACTACTGTAATCATCTTTTTCACTTTTCTATAACTTGCTTTCATATGGTATTGTATGGTGTCTTTGTATTACAGAATTCCTCACATATGGAGACATTTCTTTCTGTGGTAGATTGGTACATTGCATTATAATTTTAAATTGTTGAAATAAAAAAAGTAAAAAATAAATAAAGTTGTTGAGACAGGTTTTTCTAAGTTCCTGTGTAGATTTGTGTACACATATTTCCTTTGCAAAAATTGATAGTGAAACTAAGACTATTTAAACTGGCAGATCTTCATCTGATTACCATGTAATAATGGCTAAAGCAAATCATAATTCCTACTGTTAATTAGCTGCTTTATTTTGACTGTTTGAATCCATTTGCCAAGGCAGCTGGAAACTGCAGTTTTAATAAGTTTATTTTGGTAATATTTATGTAATACTCACTTTCCCATGTAGATTAGGGGTGAGAAGAATATTCTCAGCCCTCTCTTCTTCCCAGATTCTCATTATATTGTAATTTTATATAATAATATCTGATTTGCCTCTAGACTATAAATCCTTTGAGGGCAAGAATATTTGCTTTTGCGCATCATCCTCTCCCTAGTTCCCCCCATGGTGTCTTTTAGGAGCTACTAGTTTTATTGAATGTAAGTTTTAGATTTGGGTATTTTGTAATTTAGGTCACTAAACATGTATTGATTTATTCATTGTAAAATTAGAGCTCCCAACCTTTTTTTTTTCTGGTGAATTTTTCTGTGAATTTTTGAATAATACTGTCAGCAGAAACTCAACAGAATATGTGTGCGAGGGGGTTTAGTCGTCAGTTTAAATGCTGGACTTGTACTCATATCTCTGTTTTAGGCATGATAGAAGTATAGCTCTCTTTTAGCTTCACTATGATGTAAACCATGTTTATGAGCATATATTTAATATAGGAAATCTTTCGTTAAGATCAAAGCAGGTTGTGAATAAAATTGGCGTGTGGTCTGTAACACTGATTGTTGGGACTGTTTTCAGTGGGACAAGTAACTTTGGACTCCCAACCTTAATACCATGTGTAACGTTAGAACTTCCTGTACTGAGCTTCTCTTTTGTCTCTGTTGGTGCACTGGGAGCTCCTGAAAGAGAAATGGTAGCAATAAGAACTAACATTTACTGTTTACTTACTCTATGGCCAGTCGCTGTTCTAGGCTGCATTGTATGCATCATCTCATTTAATCCTCACAACAGCCCTATGAGGTTAGAACTGTTATGACGCTGGCTGGTGTGTCTCAGTGGCTTGAGTGCTGGCCTGCCAACTGAGAGGTTGCTGGTTTGATTCCCGTCAGGGCACTTGCCTGGGTTGCAGGCCACGACCCCATTTGGGGGCGTGGGAGAGGTATCCATCCTATTGATGTTTCTCTCCCTCTCTTTCTCCCTCCCTTCCCTTCTCTCTAAAAATAAATTAATAAAATCTTTTTAAAAAGAACTGTTATGTTTACTGAGAATACTGAGATGAGTGATCAAGCAGCTACTCAAGGTCACACAGCTCATAACCGAGATTTGTGTAACCTAGATTTAAACCTAGGTAGTCTTACTTAACCACTGTTACTCAATATATCTGGTGGTTATCTCTCAATCCCAGGACTTAGCTCCTTGAATGAGTGCCTGAATCAAGGATCTCTTTGGTTTCTTTATGTGGATAAATATAATTACAGAAAATGTTGGTTGGTATTTTTTGAAATTGTCACCTAGCTTATTTGGATTATAATTAATACATGACCTGACCCTAATTTTTCTTAGTATTTAGTCCATTTCTTTGCTGTTTCAACATCACATTTCGTAAATGTCTTATAGATCCTGAAATTGCCTCTTACCTCTACTTTAATTCCTTCCATGTTTTTTTTATCCTCACCTGAGGATATTAAAAAAAAAGATTTTGCTTATTTATTTTTAGAGAAGGGGGTGGGAGGGATAAAGAAAGGGAGAGAAACAGTGACTGGTTGCCTCTTGCACGCCCCCAACTGGGGACCTGACCTGCAACACAGGCATGTGTCCTGACCAGGAATCGAACCAGTGGTCTCAATCCACTGAGCCACACCAGCCAGGGGAGGACTTTTTTTTTTTTCTTTTTTCTTTTAGAGTGAGAGGAAAGGAGAGAGCGAAACATCAATGCAAGAGAGAAGCATTGATTGGTTGCCTTCCATATGTGCCCAGACCAGGGATTGATCGAACCTGGCCTGGGGATTGAACTGCAATTTAGGCATCCGCCGGTAATCGAACTTACAACCTTTTGGTTACGGGTTGGCGCTCCAACCAGCTGAGCCATACCAGCCAGGGCCATTGCTTTCTTAAAGCCCTTATTTTTAGTGTCTGACTCACAAATTGTACTCATGCAGTGGCATCCATTTGTTGTATTTATAGTTTTAGTTGTTCAACTCTTTAAGAGATCAGAGATTTTGATGTGTGAAGTGAGGCGCTAAATCGAAATTTTTTTCCTAATTGGGTTTATTAAGTGATTCATGAATCAAAAGCATGCCCTCTAGCAACTAACTAGAAGGGTGCTCTCCCTAAATCGAAATTTTGTCTTCCCATCTCACCCAGAAGGGTGAGCAGGGATAGAGTGGATTTATCTCACCTTTGTGTTTCAGGAGATATTTAGTAAAATTTGTCTTTTTAATCAGGGAAAAATAGAATGTTCTTAACCATTTGGAAAAAAATGAACAATTAGCCTATAGAGAGGGAGGAAGAGAGGGAGAGAAACATCAATGTGCAAAAGAAAAATATGCGAGAGAAACATTCATCAGCTGCCTCTCGCACACCTCCAAACCTGGACCTGGCTTGCAACCCAGGCATGTGCCCTGACTGGGAATCGAACTGGAGACCTTTCAGTTTGCAGGCCAGCATTCAATACACTAAGCCAACCAGCTAGGGCTATGACATTTTTAAAGATAGTGTTCTATAGTTTAGTCCCAGAAATCAAATATGCACCACACTATGGCATTTGACTATATAGAAAATGACTGAGTTCAGAGAACTACATTGATTTGTGTGATTGGGGACAAGTTGCTTAGCTACTGTAAGCCTCTGGTTTCTCAGGGTACCAGAATCTTTAGATGCTGTATTTCATTTATTAGTGTTTGATAAGTAATATATATATAAGCAAAGTATTCTTGGAAAACCTAAGTTGTTAGTTTCCCAGAATATATATATCCTTGGGATTTGATGTTTTGTAGATCAGTGAGAGATACAATTATGGTTTCTCTCTCCTTTCCTACTCAGTGTGTTCCAAGGATTCAAGATGACTGTATAAATGCTATATCAATATTGCGGGGGTAAAATTTAGGGAAAGTGAAACCTTTTTAAACCTGTGTATATGGTAAGATAGCCACATGCTTTCTGATTATAATGAAGAGTAGGGTCAGTCTTATGGAACCCAGAATGCTCCCTCATTTCTAATGTACAGTTTTAGACACTGGTCAGGCGGCTCAGTTGGTTGGAGCATTATCTTACAACAAAAGGTTGCAGGTTCAATTTCCAGTGTGGGCACATACCTAGGTTGCGGGTTCAGTCCCTGGTTGGGGTGTGTCCAGGAGGTAGTTGATTGATGGTTCTCTCTCACATTGATGTTTGTTTCTCTCTCCCCTTTCCTCTCTCTCTAAAAATCAGTAAACATGTCCTCGGGTGAGGATTTAGAAAATAAAGTTATTAAAAATAATAATAATAAAATAAAGTAACAGATTTAGCATTTACATTGGTGATGCCATTGAATAGTAGTCTCTTTCTCCCTGGCCAGTCTTTTAGTCTGCTTATCTTAAAATGATTCCAGGCCTAGGGTCCCTATTTAAATACTTTAAACACTTTTCCATTGGGTTATTATGTCACCTTTCACATTTTATAAATATGTTGCTTTCTTCAGAGTCTTTAGACAAACCTAATTAGGTTTAGAAAAAACCTAATTAAGCGCTGGCTGCGTGGTTCAGTTGGTGGGAGCATCGTCCCTTACACAACAAAAGGTTACAGGCTCTGTTACGGTCAGGGCACATACCTGGGTTCTGGGTTCTGGGTTTGGGGTTTCCACTCAGGGTGCATGCGGGAAGTAACCCATCGATATTTCTCACTCACATTGATGTCTCTCTCCTTTCTTCTCTCTCTAAAAGCAATAAAAACATTTTGTTGGGTGAGGAAAAAGAAAACCTAATTAAAATAGAAAGATTAAGAAATTAACCTGAAATGTCCTTAGTGGAGACAATGAATTTGCCAGGAGCCAGAATTAAATGACTTTAACTATTTCTTTTGGTCCCAGTGGGGTTTTTTTCCCTCTTATTTGGACAGATGACTGTGATTCTGCTAGTCTTTGATTTTCTGACCTTCTATAATCCCCTAAATATTTTTTTTTCTGTATCAGTACTTCCCTTTCATGACCAAATAGTACTCCATTGTATGGATATACCACATTTTGTTTGTTCATTCATCAGTTGATAGATATTTGGGATAGTTTTTACCATTTTCAATTCTCTTGGATATACAGAGCTAGGAGTGGAATTGATGGAGCATGTCTATCTATGTTTAACATTTTGAGAAATGGCAAACTTTTCCAAAGTGGCTGCAGCTCCTTACTAGCGATGTATTAGTTTCCAGTTTCTCTACGTCCTTGTCAACACTTGTGTGTTGTCAGCCTTTGATGACAGCCATCCTAACAGGTGCGAGTTGGTATTTCATTCCGGTTTTTCACATTAACCTTTGCCATCAGTGTTGTCAGTACTACTAGAACAGCTTTCCGGAGTATATAATTTTCCCTTGCTTTAAAGTCGTTTGAAATCTGATGAACGCAATAACCTGACAAACAAGACAGGGACAGACGCTTACCTGCATAGAACAGACTGACCGCTGTCTGAGAGGAGGCGGAGGGAGGGAGGTGACAGATGGCGAGGGGTTAACCGAAGAGCGCTGACGCACAAGCCCTGGGCGGGGACTGCAGTGTGCTGGGCGGAGTGGGCTGGGTGAGAGAAGGGGAGGGGAGACAAGTGGGCACAACTGTAACAGCTTAAACAATCTAAATAAGAAATAAAGTTGTTTGATATACCACAGTTTGAGTTTGGGTAAGCTGCTGACTTTGGAAATTTTGCCCTAAGCCACTAAATTGTTAGTAGCTTTTCTCACTTATTAAGTAGGTGTGGTTTGTAGTCGCCACGATATAACTACTTAGCATTGCTGTAAACATTTTATTTTGGAATAATCCCAAATTTGTAGACAAGTTGCAAGTACATTACAAAGAAATGGTTTTGAACCATTTATTTGAGAGTAAGTAGCTCACAGGATATTTCATCACTCCCAGATACTTTAGTTTGTTTGTATTTCCTATGGATGAGAATGTTTTTTAAAAATAACCACATCACAACTATCAAAATAGAAATCTAACGTTAATACCAATCCTCAGACCCCCACCCAGGTCTCACCAGTTGTCCTAACCCTTTTGTAAGAGAATCCAGTCCAGAGTCACATTTAACGTTTAATTGTCATGCCTCTTCAGTGTCCTTCAGTCTGGAACAGTTCTCCAGTCTTTCCTTAACTTTCGAAAGTTACAAGCCAGTTACTTTGTAGTACATTCCTCAGTTCTGATTGTGGACATTCCGCCGTGATTCAGCCACGCAGTGCAGCAGGACTGCTACAGAGAAGGTGCTCAGTTCTCATCGCATCCTCTCCGGTGGTGCCTGGTTTCGTTTTTTTCCATTATTGATGATGTTCGCATTAATCGCTTGATTAAGGCGGCATCCACCAAGCTTCTCCACAGGAAAATTTGTTTTCCCTTTATAATTAATAAATATGTTATGGGGGTGTACCTTTAGACCACGTAAAAATCTTATTTCTTGTTAGACTTTTATTCACTTATTTACATTGGTATAGACCCTGTGTTCATTGGGTTATAATTCATTGTGTGTTTTGATGCTTGTGTCTCAGATTGGGCCTATGGGTGCCCCTTCTAGCCACCTTCCGTGTCCTCTTGTCCTGTCTCACCACGTTTGGGCACTTCCTTGCTTTCTGGCACCATGAGGTGTTGCAGGCTCATCTTGTACTTTCTGAACTTAGGAATTAGCCATGATCCCTTTTAATGGAACATAGTGTTCAGAAACCAAGTTTTCTGTACTGCGTATGATAAGTGCTATCAGTGTGTCTCTGCTCACAGTCTCAGCAGACGGAGTTCGGGAATCTACCTATTTATTTATATGGAAATCCATGAGTTTTGATTGTAACCCCTAATGCAGGCCTACCACCACTAGGTTCATTCTGGTTTTTTCTTCTTTCCCTGTTTGTAACCCTCTTTTCTGAGAGGGAGAAGCCTTGTTTCCGTTGTCCTATGTATATTTGTTTGGTCAGCTACCCTGCATGTAACCATTCTCCCACTGCTGGTGACCCCCTTCACCCGACTCCAGCTTCCCCCAGTTTATTGGTAGATGCTCATCCCGCCTCGTGTCTTCAGGACTGAATTTTTCAGATAAAAGACTATTTTGTTCTTTTAGTTTATTTAAAAGTCTTGCTCACAGAAATATCCAACATTATGCTTCCGTACTGTGAAATCATGTTCAGGGATCCCATCGGGTGATTGCTGTAGCGGTGGAAATGAGCTTTTATTCAAGCTGATTCTTGCTTTTCCCCAGATAGTACTCTGTTGCTCAACATGAGAGACTGTGCTATACTATTTATTCTTTGACTCATTCAACAAACATTTATTGAGCACCAATTCTGTGATAGGCACGTTTTAGACACTGAGAATACAGTAATGAACAAAAAAGTCCCTGCCTTCGTGGGGCTTGTGTAATAGTGGGATAGACAGACTATAAATAAATACTGTAGTCAGATAAACACTAGAAAGAAAAATAGGGCAGGGTCAGAGGGGAAGAGAATGAACATGGTGCTATTTTAGATATTTTAAGGCAGTGCCTCTTTGAGGAGGTTATTTCTGAGAGGGACTTGAATGGGTAGGGTGATGGTATCTAGGGGAAGAGTATTCTTGGCAGAATAAAAGAGTCCTAAGGTGGGAGCATATTTAAGCTTCTTATTTTTTTGTTTTTCTGTTTTTATTTTATTTTATTTTAATTGTTGTTCAAGTAGTTTTCTGTCATTTACTCCCGTCCCAGCCCACCCCCATATTTAAGCTTCTTGAAGGAACAATAAGACAGTGGGTGTGGCTGGAGCTGAGCAGAGAGAAAGGGGAGTAGGAAATTCTTTGAGTAGCTTGCTAATAAAGGCTTTTAGCCATTGAATGGAGTAACTGATGTCAGTTGATACAGTGATCTTACCATAGGCATTTACTGAACTCAAAGATGAAGGCTTCCATCATACACTCATATTTAAAAGGAACTGTCAGTCTTTGGTAGAAAGTATTTACTAAGCCATTTTATATTGTGTTGCAAACTGTTAAAAGGTAGAATTGTAAAGGCATATATTTGTTTGGAACTGCAAATCTACTCCAAGTTGGTTTAAGTGTCAGGGTGGCCAATGATGCGGGCTGTGAAAGAGTTCACAGAGTGGAAATGCAGAGAGCAAAGTTTTTTATTCACTTTCCAAGAGTGGAAAGGAGCATGGTATGGAGAGAGACACCAGCTTTGAGCTTTTATTGGATTATAAAAGGGGGGTGCTGTTGTGTGGCCCCTGGGCTGTTGGGGGCGATGTAACACAAGAGGTATCAGTTTGTTTTGCATAAGCTATATACTTTGCTCCAGTATTATCTTCTGCCTCTGGCTGTGGGAGGTGGGGAGAGTTGGTTAGTCACATTCTGTTCCTGCTTCCCAGTAATTTCCAGGCCTGGGGACATAAGCTCCGAAGAGTAAAATGGCAGTCCTGTTCAACAAGGTCATAGGTTTGCTAGGCAAATGGTGCCACAGTAACAAATGGCGCTGGCTTTATCCTTTAACACAGAAGCATAGCCACCGCTCCAGAACTAGAGATTTGTAAAAGAACTCCATGGCCTATGCAGATGAACAAATATTAACTGATAATAAAATCAGATTGGAACTGGAGCAGCCTAATAATAGAAAAGCCATGTTTGATTAGTATAACAAAGATAGGTTGAGGGACTCTGTGGTTTAAAACATTGGCCACTTTCTTGTCTGAGTTGACATGCTCTATGTTAAACCTAACCTTACAGTAAAATTGAACTTCACACTAAAATTTCCTAGAGAGTAAGAAACAAATAGAATCAGAAGAATATAGTATACTTACTTCCAGATCTGATGAAACATATGTATAATTCTGGCACTATTTAATACTATTAAATACTATCCTGGCACTATTAAAATAAAATGAATATTTAAAAAAAGAAAGAAAGAAAGTAGGAGATGAGACCAGAAAAGAAACCAAGGGCATAGCGGGTTGTTTAAGATAAGGACTTGTTTTTTTTTTCTTTTAAGATTCCATTTATTTATTTTTAGAGGGAGAGGAAGGGAGGGAGAAAGAGAGGAAGAGAAACATCAATGTGTGGTTGCCTCTCAAGCGCCCCCCAGTGGGGACCTGGCCTGCAACCCAGGCATGTGCCCTGACTGGGAATTGACCTGGCAACCCTTTGGTTCTCAGGCTGGCACTCAATCCACTGAGCCACACCAGCCAGGGACTTTGGAATTTTTGAATAAGGGAATTAATAAGATCTTTATTTTTTTTAATTGATTGATTGATTGATTTTAGAGAATGAGAGGAAAGGGGAGAGAGAGAGACATCAATTTGTTATTCTACTTATTTATGTGTTCATAGCTTGATTCTTGTATGTGCCCTGACCAGGGATTGAACCTACCACCTTGGTGTATCAGGATGATGCTCTAACCAACTGAGCCACGTGGCCAGGTTGATACATGGGTTTGTTTTTTTATTTTAAGGTTTATTTATTTTTAGAGCGAGGAGAGGAGGGAGAAATAGAGGTAGAAAAACATCAGTGTATGATTGCCTCTTGTATGTCCCCTGCTGGGTACCTGGCCTGTAACTTAGGCACGTGCCCTAGACTGGGAATCGAACCAGTGACCTTTCACTTTGTAGGACGACGCTCAACCCACTGACTCAGGCCTGTGAGGGCATGATCTGTGTTTTAAAAGTAAAGTGTAGCCCTGACCCTCTGGATCAGTGGGCTGCGTGTCGTACCGGAAATGGAAGGGTCCCCAGTTGGATTCCAGGTCAGGGAAAACTCCTGTGTTGTGGACCAGGTCCTGGTTTGGGGGTGTGTGAGAGGCAGCCAGTCGACATTTCTCTTGCACATTAATGTTTCTCTCCCTCTGTTTCTTCCTTCCATCTCCTCTCTCTAAAAATAAATAAATAAAACCCTAAAAAGTGTATGTAAAGTGTAGCCCTGACTGGGTTGCTCAGTTGGTTGGAGCATCCTCCCAATGTGCCACACCAAGGTTGCGGGTTCAGTCCAGTTCAGGGCACATACAGGACTCAACCAATGAATGCGTGGAGCAGCAAACCCATGTTTTTCTACCCCCCCGACCCCCGATCTCTCTAAAATCAATAATAATAATTTTTAAAAAGATAATGTGTAAAAGGATGCAAAGGGAATAAATCATAGAGAGATAAAGGGGGACTCAAGGTCTCTGTGGTCATGTGGCTTTCAGACTGTGTAATCTATAATAAAAATAATTTTTAGTTGTGACCTAGTGAATATATTCATATATATTTTTATAAATGAAACTATACAATATTTGCTCTTATTACATGTAATGGGCCATGATAATTTTCATTCTTAACTATCTTCTGTCTCACTGCAAACAAATAGTTTGTAAGTCATTAATTTCATAACCTGTTAATGGGTTGCTACCTACTGTTTGACAAATAGTGTTAATCCCCTGTGACAAAGCATGCTTGTACAATGAAAATCTTATGTGCAGACATATATATATGACTTCTTTTTTGAGAAATAATTTTTGAGGAAAATCTTACCTTATAGTTGGACATTTATGGTACTTTGAATAATTAATAGTTTTTGCTTTTAATTAGAAATGAAATTAAGTATTCTATTCATACTATTCACAAGCAACAAAATGCCAAGAAATTAATGAAATTTAATTTAAATAAGGTATAAGACATCTTTATGAAAAAAGCATGAAATATAATTAGAAGACATAGTTTCTAATAAATGAAGAACTATACCATGTTTCTAAATGGGAAATGTATTCTATCATAAAAAATGTCAATAACCCAAAATTAATATATAAATCAAATGCAGTTTCATTCAACATTTCAATTTTTTGTGGGAGATTGCTTTAAGTGACCTTATACTTTCATGTATATCTGAAATTTTTCCTAATAAAAAGGTTTATGAGAAGGGTATCATAATTATCTCTGTAACTTTCCTTTTTCTTTTAATATTCTTTTTGTAACTTATCCCTGTTGGTAGATGTACATCTTGTTTATTCATTTTATTGACAAAGAGTCTATTTTGTGAGACTGACCTACAATTTAATGTACTATTGATAGATATTTCATTTGTTTCCAGTTTTTCAGTGTTATAAACAATGCTGCAGCTAACATATTTGGATCTCTTTCTTTTGTCCTGGAAGCATACCTTTTTTTTTTGAGAGAGAGAGAGCAATGTATATAGACTGTCTCCCTCCAACTCGTATATATCTACATATGCTTTCGTGGGCCTACTAAGTTATCTCTCGCTACATATACATAGGCTTGTGTATGTTTGTATAAACATCGTATAATTATGAAAGCATTGGGATTAGCCTGATGACATTTGTACATTGGTTGCACAGACTGAGACACATCGATTTGTTCCACTTACTTATTCATTTATTGGTCGATTCTTGTATGTGCCCTGACCCCAAGATCAAACCGACAACCTTGTCGCATGAGGACAGCAGTCCAACCAACTGACCTACCCGGCCAGAGCTCTAATTGTATTTTTTTTTCTCTAAACATATAATCTATATTATGTTATTTTTCCATTACCATTTGGTCCCCTTGTACTGCTCTCCCCCCTCATTGTGGTTTTGATTTACATTTCTCTAATGACTAATAATGAGCATTTTTTGCATGTTTACTCGCCATATAATTGTATATCTCTTTGGAAATGTATTTGAATGTCTATTTAAATACTTTGTTCATTTTATTTTATTTTTTTAAAGATTTTATTTATTTATTTTTAGAGAGGGGAAGGGAGGGAGAAGGAGAGAGAGAAACATCAATGTGTGGTTGCCTCTCATGTGGTCCCCACTGGGGACCTGGCCTGCAACCCAGGCATGTGCCCTGACTGGGAATTGAACCTGTGATGCTTTGGCAGCCCACGCTCAATCCACTGAGCTACGCCAGCCAGGACTTTGTTCATTTTAAAATTAGGTTATTTGTTTTTTATTGTTGAGTTGTAAGAATACCATACGTTTTATTGTATTTTTAAAGTATTGCTTTATTGTTTGCAAAAATGAGGTTTTTTTCTCTTCTTATTGGAAGGTCCCATCCAAAATGAACTGATGTCTTCACAAGGATATAATTCTCAGCTTCCAGGGTCCTACTCTCATCTAATACCAGCAAAGACTTTGAATCCCATCTCTGGACAGTCTAAATATGGTGGTTCGCAGACTGTTTCTCCATTAAGTAATTATCAGGGACCTGGGCAGACTCTTCATAGACCACCTGTGGCTTCTAATCCCATAACACCTTCACTCCATAGTGGTCCTGTTCCCCGAATGCCACAACATGCATCTCAGAGTCCAGCTGCTACCCCAGTGCCTTCTGGTAGCTTTCATCCTGGAGCCATTGTATCACCGCCTTTGAATTGGCAATATAACTACCCATCCACAGGATCACAGACAAACCACGGCCCTCTTGTCAAATCATCCGGACCAGCTATGTCTGGGAATACAAATTTGACGACAGGTCATCAATATGTTTCTTCTGGAGATCCTTCACTTCAAAACAACTTCATAAAGTCAGGTAAGAGTTTTCAAAAATATAGAAATGGGAAACTTATTCAGATGTTTAAATTACTACTTCAAGCCTTAAAACCATATAGAAGACTACTGATTTTTTTAAACCATTGTTAAAGTTTAAATAAATTACTTCTCTAACCTTTAAGTTAACTTAAAATTATGAGTTGCTCCTGCTTTGCTTACTCTGTTTCTTTGAGTCACTTTTGATATTTCAGGGATTGAGGTATACATTGAAACTACTTCCTTAAGGATTAGTCATCACTTTTCACAGCTGGGTTCTGTCTTATATTCCAGGGAAGCTCAATCCCTGTGGTCTCCCTTTGGTCTTGATCTGAGGCTTGGGTTATCTTTTCGTTATGGCATAGACAGTTTTTGGCCCTAGAAACTGTAGGATCATGGATGTCAAAACAGGTAATACTTTCAGAGTGAGAAGTGTTCTTGAGAACAGAGACTTGTATCTGTGTTTTCTTCTGAGAGTTTTATATCAGGTTGGCCAAAAAGTCCACTTAGTTTTTTCTGTAAAATAAAAGACACATTTTTCATTTTCACCAATAACTTTATTGATTTGGATATTTTGACTATGTCAGCTATCTCCCACTATTGGCTTCTAGTTGGTAGAGGCCAGGGGTGCTGCTAAACATCTTCCAGTGCATACAACGGCTGCATAGCAAAGAATTATTTGGTCAGAATGTCACAAGTACCAAGAAACTTCACAAACTACTTTTGACACATTTGATCAGTCACAGCACCTTCTCCAAAAAAAACAACCAATCTTTTTTTGTGTTTCAGTTGCATTTTTACCTTTCGTAAAATAATAAAGCGTAATATACTGAAATGTTGTATATCTTCTTCCATCTTCAGTATTAAAATGTCTACACACAAATTCACCAATTTTGATAAGTTTTGTTTAATGCACACTCACATGACAGCTGTAACAATACAATCTAACAAAATAATTTTGAATGAAGTTGAAGACAACTAAGCACTACTAGAGCCATTGTACAGAAAAAACTAAAGGAACTTTTGGGTCAGCCCATTAGTTTTAGCTCGTACATTAAGGTCTTTGATCAATTTTTTAAGAAATTTTATTTATTTATTTTTAGAGAGAGGGGAAGGGAGGGAGAAAGAGAGGGAGAGAAACATCAGCTGATTGCCTCTCCCACGTGCCCCAACAAGGCCCAGGCCCACAACCCAGGCATGTGCCCTGACCTGGAATCGAACCGGCAACTGTTTGCTTTGCGAGACATTGCACAACCAACTGAGACATGCTAGTTAGGGCTCTTTGATCAGTTTGGAGTTAATTTTTGTGTATGTTATTAGGTAGGGGTTCATCTTGTGCATGTGAATATATAGTTGTTCCAGGACTATGTGATAGGCCATTCTTTCTCCCATAGCATTATCTCGGCACCCTTGTTGCAAATCAGTTGATCCTAAATGTCAGGGTTTATTTCTGGACTCTGAAATCTATTTTATTGATCTATATGTCTATCTTCATACCAGTACTAAACATCTTTATTATTGAGGCTTGGTAGTGAGCTTTGAATTTGGGAAGTGTGACTCTACCAACTTGCGTTTTCTTCTTCAAGATTGATTTGGCTGTTCTGGGTTCCTTGCTTTTCTCCATAAAAACTTTAGAATCAACTTGTCCATTTTTGTAAAAAAAAGACAACTGGGATTTTGACAAGGAAATATGTTGAAACTATATCAGTTTGGGAAGAAATCTATATATTCTTGGATTGACTTTGATCTTTTTATTTTTAACCTCAGTATTTGGTCATATCTCATTCAAAAGTAGGTTTATTTAACTATTAAAATTTGTCTTATACACTTACCAACATTAGCAGTGTTACTTTGAAAAGCATTTAAAATCCTGTATTGGGATTTGCATGTTGATTCTGCTCAGCAGACATCCTTAAGAAAATGAACTACTGCAAGCATCCAAGTTAAATAGTAATATAAATAGTTAACTTTTTATACTCATGTGTATTTCTGCATCTTTATACTATATACCCTTCATCAGGCTTGTGGTTTGTTAACTGCTGAACTACTTATTTTTCTTAGCCCTTAGCTTCCTGACCAGCCATTGACCCCTGTAAATTTATTTTGGCCTTGTAAAGATCAAGGCTAATTCTAGAAATTTAGTTTCTTTGTAGAAATCTTTTTTTTTTTTTAAGATTTTATTTATTTATCTTCAGAGGGGAAGGGAAGGAGAGAGGGAGAGAAATATCAATGTATGGTTGCTTCCTGTGCATTCCCTGCTGGGAACTGGGCTGCAACCAAGGCATGTGCCCTGACTGGGAATCGAACCGTGATATCTTGGTTCACAGGCCCGCGCTTAATCCACTAAGCTACACCAGCCAGGGCTGTAGAAATCTTTTGACCCACAATTGTTAGCACCAGATTCTTCTGGTTACTTTTATTCTTATTCATTTGATACCATGAGCGAGCATCAGTCACTTAAAATTAATGAATATTCACTTCATTATTAATAATTAAAGGTAACATTTATTGAATATTTATTATTTTCCCACACTTTACCAGTCTTTTATATGTGTTATGTTACTTAATTTTCACAACAGTCTCTTTTACAAGCAAGAAATCTGAAGCCTGAATAATTAACCCAAAGCCACAAGAAAATAATTTGGGAACAGGTACTCTCAAACTACTTAAGAGTAGGTATAGCTTCTTGTTTAAGTGCACATGACCGATAATCTGAAGTATTTTTGGCTGTGACAGAAACTCTCAGGGAGAGCGCTCTGACTACAGCACAGGTGTGCTGAAAGAGACATAAATGTCAAACTTATTTACAAAGGCTTCCACGTAAAAGAAGGAGACAGATATATAAACTAATAAAATGAACCTAAAATAAATGTATGACTACCCTTCTTCACTGAGACCTCTAAAAAAAGTCCTCATTTTTTAACCTCTGTTTTTTTAACCAATCATTGATAGTAGGTGCCTGATTGATTTCAAAACTGTGTATCTAAGTTACACTAAATTTCTAGTTCACATATTAAAATTCTTTTTTCCCCGTCCTTACCTTAGCTGTAGGGATCTCAGAAGGCAGGTTCTAAAACTCTAGTTATTAGTGTTATAAATAAGATTTATGCAGCTTGAAAAAATAATGTCTATTTTATTAAATGTGGCATGTGTTTGGATTGAAAAATACTATTTTCAAAGCTTGAGAACTCTCAGTAAGTGCACTTGCATGCCGTTAAACATTAGGTTGTTACATGTTTATGGCCAGATGTGTCATACGTTCTTGTTCGTGTTGAGTTGGTGATGTACCTTGCCCTTTTGTTCCTTTGACTTGTCTGTATTGCCAAAGATCTGTGTGGGTGCTTCTCTGATAAGGAAGTTACATGGTAGTAATCTTTGTCTTCGCTTTTGTCAACAGGGCACTGATTAGTCTTGTTAGGAGCTCTGAGGTTTGGTAATGTGATAATTTTTCAATTCAGCCCTGGAAAATTGAATACTATTGAAGAAGCATATTGAAAATTTTTGTATTTGCCTGTCTTTATTCCTTTAGTTTTGCAAAATACAGAATTAACTATAGAATGTATTATAAGTAAAATTTACTATCTATTTCATTTACAAATTGAGAGGATAAAAAAATCTTGGGATGAAAATTAAATCGCATACTTATCAATAGTATTTAATCTACTTTGTAGACTTTGTTTCTCCTCTTTGGCAAATGAGAATTTGGAAGCAATATATATTTAATGCTTCTTCATTCTTTTTAAGTTTTTATATTTATTTTATCTTTTTAAAAAAATATTTATTTATTTTTAGAGAGGAAGGGAAGGAGAAAGAGAGGAAGAGAAGCATCAATGTATGGTTGCCTCTTGTGCGCCCCGTCCTGGGGACCTGGCCCACAACCCAGACATGTGCTCTGACTGGAAATCGAACCACCAGCCCCTTGGTTCTCAGGCTGGCACTCAATCCACTGAGCCACACCAGCCAGGGCAGAGCATTCTTAATATAGTATTTAAACTATTATTGAAAGTAAACTGCTTTTTTGTTTCCTTTTTATCGAATTTATTGGGTGACACTGGTTAACAATTATATAGGTTTCAGGTGCACAAATCTAGGACATATCATCTATACCCTGTCTTGTGTGTTCACCACCCCAATCAAGTCTCCATTCATCACTATTTATCCCCTCCCTCTCCGGCACTCACCAAGCTGTTGTCCATGTCCATGAGTTCTTTTTTTTTCCTTTTTTGTTCAATAACCACCCCCCTCCAACTGTTAACCTGCTCTCTATCTATGAGTCTGTCTTTATTTTGTATTTTAGTTCATTTTATTAGATTTCACATACAAGTGAAATCACATGGTATTCACCTTTCTCTGACTGGCTTATTTCACTTAGCATAATGTTCTCCAGGTCATTACATGCTGTCCCAAAGGGCAAAATATTATTTTTTTATGGTTGAGTAGTATTTCACAGTGTTAATGTACGCTAGCTTTTTTTTTTTTTTTATAAGCACCAGGTGGAAGGAGGGAGAAAGAGAGGGAGCGAAACATCAATGGGTGAGCGATACATGGATTGGCTGCCTTTCACACACCCCCAACTGGGGACCTGACCCGCACGCAACCCAGGCATGTGCTGTGATTGGGAATCAAACCAGGGACCATTTAGTTCACAGACCAGCACTCAGTTCCCTGAGCCACACCAGCCAGGGCAGCCATACTTTTTTAATCCACGCATCTACCAATGGACACTATACCTGCCCTGTAAGTGATCTGATGCTGAGTTCATACTTATATTGCTTTAATAATTGAGAGGTAAGAAGCATTGTAGGAAAGAGTTTGAAATGTATACAATATGCATATAAATTAAGTCATAAACCTAGGAAGTTAACAAGTTTCTGGTAATTTGTTGGTGGTTATAATTAAAATGTAAATTTTGAAGTTACTCAGATTTGGTAAAAGGCTGTTTTGGCCTTTGTCTGAAATTCTTAAGTAACATGTAAAAACCGATGTTTCCATAGGTTCTGCACCCCCCTTGGTGAATTCACCTCTGCCTACCACTTTTCAACCAGGAGCTCCTCTTGGGCCCCCTCCAATGGGAGGACCACCTCTCGTGAGGGCTCTCACTACTCAGAAATCACCACAGGGGGCCGGGGCCCAGTCCTCATTTAGTTCAGCTGTCAGCCCAGAAGGTAAGCATGGCAAAACCAAGTCAAGTCCTAAAGTTTGACTTAGGTTAGGAGGATGAATGTTACCTGAAATCTGTGCATCCATATCATATTTCTCCAGAAAATTTAGTTGTTTTAGTTAGGGTTGGCCTTCAGAATTAAAAAAAAAAAAAAGGTTTTATTTATTTATTTTTAGAGAGGGGGAAAGGAGGGAGAAAGAGAGGAAGATAAACATCAATGTGTGAGAGATACATCACTCAATTGCCTCTTGTACATCCCTAACTGGGGACCTGGCCTGCAACCCAAGCAATATGCTTTTACTGGGAATTGAACCAGCGACCCTTTGGTTCGCAGGCCAGAAGTCAATCCACTAAGCCACACCAGCCAGGGCTAAATAAAGATTTTAAAGCATTGTCTTAAAATGTAACTTTAAAATAATGTTTATTAATTAAAAATATTTTGTTAAGTAAGAAATTTGATTTTAGCAGTAATATAACCATTGCAGCAAGATGTGGAAATAGGAAAACAGAAAAGGAGGGGAAAATCCATTGTCTGTATCCTACTACTAAATACAGTAAATATTATCATTTTTCCTCTAGTATTTCCTTTTTTTAGGAATTGTAAATAGGGGGATAAAAAAAGACTTGTGAATAGTTTGAAAAGAATGGTATTAATGATAAATACCAAAAGGATAAAACAATGTCCCACTGATTACCACATTATTTAAAATTTTAACCAACTAAAAATATACACAAGTGTTTTTGTTTGTTTCTGCAGTTTTACTAAGTTTTTTTTATCAATCATGGCTAAAATGATGGTGGTTCTGAGAACTGGAAAGCAGTTACTGTCTTTATTGAAACCGTTAAACTTATCTATTTGGTGTTAAAGTGACTGTTAATGTTAGCACCTTTGTGCTTAGGTGCTAGAGGTTGATGCTGTTCACTGATTTCAGATTCTTGTGTACCTGAAGTAGAGGTCATAAATAGCATATGTACCTAGGAATAAATGTTTACTCTTCATACGCAGATGTTTTTGACATTTAACTTGAACTCTTTAAAATGGGGTGAAGACAAGATTTTTTTAAATTGATTTGAGAGACAGGAAGGGGTTCGGGGTAGAGGGAGAGAGAGAGAGCGCAATCAATTTGTTGTTGCAATTATTCATTCACCGATTTATCAGTTGATTCTTGTATTGCCCTGACTAGGAAATGAACCTGCAACCTTGGTGTATCAGGATGACACTCTAATTAACTGAATACTTGGGCGAGGCCGAGATTTTTTTTAAGCAGTTCTGTAGATTAAATCAGTTGTTCTAATTAGTTTATGTTACCTTCAAATTAATTCTAAATTTTACATTGTTTCATATTTTGAAAACATGTTATTTTTGTCCTCATTATTTTATTTTTAAATAGTATTGATTTTGGTGATTTCTTTTTCTGTTTGTACTGCTCTTTAGAGGGTTTTTTTTTTAAAGATTTTATTTCTTTTTTTGAAAGAGAGGGAAGGGAGGGAGAAAAGGAGAAATGTCCACGTGCAAGAGAAACATCTATCAGTTGCCTCTGTAACACACCCACCCACAACCCAGGCACGTACCCTGACCTGGAACCAATGAATGACCTTTCAGTTCTCAGGATGGTGTCAATCCACTGAGCCACACCAGCCAGGGCTCTTCAGAGGTTTTTAATGCTGCTCTCAGAAATGCTGAAATCTTTCAGGTAGTCTGTAAATTTATAAACTGCACAAAGGACCATCCTTTTTAGAAGTTTATAAAGTTATTTGATACTTTCATGTATTGTATATTTAAACACTGTCGTTTGAAATTTTTATTTCAACGTTTGGCATTTTTCTTCGGCTGTGGTTTAAACCTTATTTGTCATTCGTAAAGTTATCTGAAATTAGCTCCAGTCTTGCAGATATTATAACAATGTTCTAATGTAAATATTGGTAAACTTACTTCTTAGGTATTACATCAAGTACCAATAATGGATCTATGATGGTTCACAATAGTTATGATGAAATTGAAGGCGGTGGCTTCTTGGGTGAGATGCTATCAAAGTTTTTTCCCCCATAAGTATGTGTTCATTCTTGGAAACAAAGAAGAAATCTTCATAATCATGTTCCACAGCAATACCTACTCTTAGCATTTTTTATCTCCATGCATATAGATTTTTATGTTAGTTTTTCCCCCTTAGAATTGGGATTGTGGGCTTTATTATTATATTATGACTATAGGGTATTTTTTATCAATTAGAGCTATTGAAATTTATTTAAGCAGAAATTTATTAAAATTTAAAAAGAAATTTATTAAGCAGTTGAACATTGAGTATTTTTTTTAAGATTTTATTTATTTATTTTTAGCAAGAGGGGAAGAGAGGGAGAGAAACATCAATGTGTGGTTGCCTCTCACATGCCTCCTACCAGGGACCTGGCCCACAACAGAGGCGTGTGTCCTAGACTGGGAATCAAACCGGCGACCCTTCGGTTCTCAAACTAGTGCTCAATCTACTGAGCCACACCAGCCAGGGAAATATGTTTTCATTAAAGTTGTTTTGAATTAGAATTTTCTTCTGAATTCAAAGTTCTGAATACATATAAAAAGTTAACTGTACCAAACTTATTTTTATTTATAGCTGTAATCTACATGAAATAGAATGTAGTCATTGCTATTACTTTGTTACTAGTGTTTATTTGTCTTATTTTACAAAACTAATAAGTGAAAGTACTATATTATCCAAAGGATTTTGGAGTTATAATTCAATGACTCTCTGTGTTGATTTCAACTATTGAAGAGTATAAAATAGAACTTAAAAGTTACCTTGTTTCTAGCAACACCACAGCTTACTAATAAGAATACCACTGTGAGCCGAAGTCTCGGATATTCATATCCCGCCTTACCACCCGGTTACCAGAACACCACGCCACCTGGTACAGCCGGAATGCCGCCCTCTTCCCTGAGTTACCCAAGTGGGCCACAGGCCTTCACTCAGGTAACCTCTTGGCTTTTGTTTTGTTACTTATTTTTCATCTTTGGGTTTAAACTGTACATACATGAAAAAGTTTTAGGAAAAAGTGTATAATGAACATTTTTAACCAATTAGAATAATAACAGTGGGTATTTCATAAGACTTTTGTTCTGTTACATATCTCTAGAACCAAAAGCTTGACCAGAAAGTCTAGATTATGGTTTTATTTAGAGAGAAATTAAGTAACTAAGTCCTTATATACTTCACTTTTCAGCAGAAGACATTATAAAGGCTGTTTACTTTGAAATTATATATTTCTAGACTCCCTTAGGTGCTAATCATTTAACTGCAAGCATGAGTGGATTAAGTCTACATCCAGAGGGGCTAAGAGTTATTAACCTTCTTCAAGAAAGAAACATGCTTCCATCAACACCTTTGCAGCCTCCGGTTCCAAATTTGCATGAAGAAATCCAGAGGCTCAACTGTAACCCAGAGTAAGGCTTCTGTGTGTTCTTGCTAAATATGACATTTTACTCATTCTAAAAATTTTCTAGGTTTTTTGGGCTTCATATATTATGAACAAGTTGTACAAATACAGTAATTTATTAAAGTGGTTCTGCATGCAGAAAACAACTCTGTTAGTTGCTTACTTAATGGACCTTTGAAATGTCCTAAGTCCAGAAATAGGTCTGTAGCCCTGAGGTGATTGCCGCCCTTATCAGCTCTAATGGGAGTGTCACGTTCACTATCATTTCTTCAGCACAAAGTACGGAGATTTGATTCTATATAATCCTTTATTTGCTCTCATTTTAAATTGTTTTCTTAACACATATAATTATAATACTCTTTTTCTCCCCTAAAGTTGACCATGTAGGTTTAAATGTATAGTGAAGATGTTCTGATAAATTGAATAAATAGTAATAAATTGTAATAAATAGTCTTTTAGAACCTTTAGCAAAGCTGAACTTTTCATTAATAAACTTAACTTGCATGTACATATTTGGAATATCACCTTGTTATTTCAAGGTAATCTAGATTTATATAAAGAAATAGGTCGTTTGATAGTCTAGACTCTTACACACAGCGCAGAAGAGTCTTTCCTTAATTATACAATAGAGATTGTAACCATCTACCCTTTCTTTCTGAATAGGACTTAAATATTTAACTGGGATAAAATTTGAGAGGGCCCATTGAAATATTTTATCAGTAATCTGATCCAGTGTTAAAATGTATGCCTTTTAAATCTTTTTTTGTTGTTGTTCAAAAATGATCATAGCAACAACTGACACATCATTTTTACTTCAATGTAGGTTATTTCGATGCACACTGACTAGCATCCCCCAGACTCAGGCCTTACTGAATAAAGCCAAGCTTCCTTTGGGACTGCTGCTTCATCCTTTCAAAGACCCAGTGGTATGTTTCACTGCTGAAAGTACATGTCTTACAGAAAACTCTTGGTGATGAGGAGTTTTCTATAGTAGCGCAAGAATCACATGTAGAATTTGTTCAAATTCTTTATGATTCAAACTATCTTTAGGAATTTGACCGTCAACAGATTCTTTTGTTTGTAATTCAACCATTTTATAACCAAACTCTTTTGAAGTATGGTAAAATAAGCATATTGTTGAAGAATACAAGAAGTACTGAATAAAGATACTAAAAGAAAATAAATAAATGAACCATATCATTGAAAAAGTTATAAAATTATTTACCCATTAATATACTTCACCCATTCTCCCATTTTTTGGAGTAAAATTTGTTGATTTAAGAAGCTGTTAATTAAAGGGCTTTTTTTCAAATCCTCATCCGGGGCATTTTTTCATTGCTGAGAGAGAGAGAGAGAGAAACCTATCGGTGGCTTCCTGGCTTGTGCCCCGACTGGGGATTGAACCTGCAACCTAGGTATGTTCCCTGACTGGGGATCAAACCGGCAGCTTTTCGATTACAGGACAATGCTCCAACCAAGCCACATAGGCCAGGGCAAGCCCTTTCACTTTTGACCTAAAGCTCTGGTACTTTGACATATGGCCACATATTCTTGAGAGGATCAGTGTGTAAATAAATTGATTTTCCCCAAACAAATCCCCTTTTGATGATAAGATTGTATTGCCTTTACTGACTTTTTTATATGAAGATTTTATAACTTTTAATATGTAGGATAAACTTTAAATAGGAACATAATTGCAAAGTTTAATTGAATATTTAAATACGACTCTTCTTTCATGAGAACTTAGCCTCGTAATGTAACAAGAAGAAACTTCCAAATTAATTGCATTGGTTCTTTGTTTTAGAATGTTGATCATTCCTTTGCCACCCATCTCAAAAATACATTGTAAGTTTACTGCCCTGGCTGGTGTGGATCAGTGGACTGAGCACTGGTCTGTAATCTGAGAGGTCACTGGTTTGATTCCCAGTCAGGGCACATGCCTGGGTTGGGGGCCAGGTCCCCAATTTGGGGGCACATGAGTGGCTACCAATCAATGTATCTCTTGTACATTGATGTTTCTCTCTCTCACTCCCTCCCACTCTCTCTAAAAGTAAATAAGTAAAATCTTTTTAAAAAAAATTAGTTTGCTGGTTTTGCAATGTAAATGTTTAATAAGAAAGTAAATACTTATTAAAAGGTAGATTTTAAACCCTGGCCAGGTGGCTCAGTTGGTTAGAGTGCCGTTCTGATACACATGGGTTCGATCCCTGGTCAGCACATAAAGAGGTAACCAATGAATGCATAAACAAGTGGGACAACAAATTGATGTTTCTCTCCCTCCCTCTCTCCCTTCGTCTCTCTCTCTCTCAAATCAGTTTAAAATATATATTAAAAATAAGTAAATAAAAAGTAAACTTTAAGAGACTAGTCCTGAAGAAAAGCAATAGGATTTCAAATCAATACATTTCTGCTATGTAATTTTTGTGTGTGGCAATTTGGACATATCTTCTTACCTTAGGTTTTTTCTCAAAAAATTGTAATATCCCAACCATAATTTGGAACGTATGATTAATGCTTCACCTTCAGCCTTGATGATCGCTGCTGCTGAACAGTTAACTCTGTTTCACCAGCAGCTGCCTGTGGTCACCTCCAGCACAATTGTGAGATGCCGTTCGTGCAGGACGTACATCAACCCTTTTGTCAGCTTTCTCGATCAGAGAAGATGGAAGTGTAACTTATGTTACCAAGTCAATGATGGTATGTCTTTTTAAAACATTTAAAAGTTTCTACTTGCACTCTAGGGGAATCAGATAATACAGATGTGAAGTTAAAAAAAAAAACAAAACCCTGTCTTGTTGACCTATAATTATTCCACTTAGAGTTAGCTTCTGTTAACTTTTTTCTATGCACTTATACTTACATATAAATGATTATATACTTTTTAAGCAAAACAGTGGTAATACTACTTTGATACCACTTTTTAAATTTATTATTTAAGGTATATAATAAGTGATATATTTTATGGTATTAATTAGGCCTGTAATTTAAGAAGTTTTTATTTAGTATGCTAAGTGAAATAAGCCAGGCAGTGAGGGACAAATACCATATGATCTCACCTTTAATTGGAACATAATCAACAAAAGAAAAAAGCAAATAAAATATAACCAGAGACATTGAAATTAAGAACAATCTAACAGTAACCAGAAAGGGAGGGTTTTCAGGAACTACTGTAAAGGACACATGAACAAAACCAAGGGGGAGGGTGGAAGCAAGGGAGGGAGGTGGGTTTGGCTGGGGTGGGGGGGAGTGACGTGGGGAAAATGCAGACAACTGTAATTGAACAACAATAAAATAATTTTTTTAAAAAAGAAAAGAAATTTTTATTTAGAAATTGTCGATGACTTTACTCTAGGGCAGCGATTTTCAACAGGTGTGCCACAGAATTTTTAAAACGTGCAGTACCTAACTATTGAATCAGGGGCACTGACCTCTTTTTCCTTAGACTGTCAAATAAATGACAGCAGTGAATACAACAATAGCTGTTTGGTGTGAATCAATCAAAATTACACCTATTTTCTATTAGATCCTCAAAAAATATATTTTTTGATGTGCTGTAGAATTTTAGAAATTAGTTTACATGTGCCATGAGATGAAAAAGGTTGAAAATTGGTGCTCTAGAATAACTGAAAATAAATCCACAGAATAGCTGCCATTAGCTTCATTTGCTGCTGTATGAAGGGACGTGTGGGCAGTGTTAGAAGGTTAGATGAATGTAGTTTTCTCAGTAATTGGGGAGGAGGAAATCTCTTTTAGTAACTCATTATTTATTTATTTATTTTTTAAATATATTTTATTGATTATGCTATTGTAGTTGTCCCATTACCCCCCCTTCATTCCCCTCCACCCTGCATACCCTCTCCCACCCACATTCCCCCCTTTAGTTCATGTCCATGTGTTATAAGTTATTTAGCCTTCTACATTTCCCATACTATTCTTGCCCTCCCCCTATTTTCTACCTACGTCTACGCTACTTATTCTTTGTACCTTTTCCCCCTCTCTCCTCCTCCCACTCTCCTGTTGCTAACCCTCCATGTGATCTCCATTTCTGTGGTCCTGTTCCTGTTCTAGTTATTTGCTTAGTTTGTTTTTGTTTTTGTTTTAGGTGTAGTTGTTAATAATTGTGAGTTTTCTGTCATTTTACTATACATGTTTTTTATCTGCTTTTTCTTAGATAAGTCCCTTTAACATTTCATAAAATAAGGGCTTGGTGATGATGAACTCCTTGAACTTGACCTTATCTGAGAAGCACTTTATCTGCCCTTCCATTCTAAATGAAAGCTTTGCTGGATAGAGCAATCTTGGATGTAGTTCCTTGCCTTTCATGACTTGGAATACTTCTTTTCAGCCCCTTCTTGCCTGCAAGGTCTCTTTTGAGAAATCAGCTGACAGTCTGATGGGAACTCCTTTGTAGGTTGCTGTCTCCTTATCTCTTGCTGCTTCTAGGATTCTCTCCTTCATTTTTACCTTGGCTAATG
>CM052546.1:29477678-29504286 GCA_028533065.1 Trachops cirrhosus | reverse complement strand
CTGAGCTTCCTGGACTTCCTGGAAGTCTATTTCCTTTGCCAGATTGGGGAAGTTCTCCTTTATTATTTGTTCAAATAACTTCTCCACTTGTTGCTCTTCCTCTTCCCCTTCTGGTACCCCTATAATTCGGATGTTGGAACGTTTAAAGATGTCCTGGAGGTTCCTAGGCCTCTCCTCATTTTTTTGAATTCTTGTTTCTTCATTCTTTTCTGTTTGGTTGTTTCTTTCTTCCTTCTGGTCCACTCCATTGATCTGAGTCCCAGTTTCCTTCCCATCACTATTGGTTCCCTGTGCATTTTCCTTCATTTCACTTAGCGTAGCCTTCATTTTTTCATCTAATTTGCAACCAAATTCAACCAATTCTGTGAGCATCCTGATCACCAGTGCTTTGAACTGTACATCTGATAGGTTGGCTATCTCTTCGTCACTTAGTTGTATTTGCTCTGGAGCTTTGATCTGCTCTTCCGTTTGGGCCATTTTTTTTTGTCTTGTCATGCCTGTTAGGCATAGTGAGGGCTGGAGCCTTAGGTGTTCACTAGGGCGGGTCAACACAGTTGCTGGGTCCTGAGCTGTACGTGGGGGTGGGGTCCGAGAAGGAACAGTGGTGTCTACTCAGCTATCTTTTGGATTTCAGTCCCTTCCGCCGCTTCCCCCAAGCCAACTGGGCCTTTCTGGTGCTAATTCCAATGTGGGTGGGCTTGTAAGTGTTCTAGGACCCCATGGGTCTCTCCAACAACCTCTCCTGTGAGGCTGGGAGTCTCTCCCTGTGCCTCAACCCCCACAGGTGTTTTCAGTCAGTGCCCCGAGGCTCTATTTCCCGGTGTTGGGACTCTGGGTTGCACGCAGTGCCTCGCTTCACAATCGCCACCTTGGTGGGTCTGCTGGTTGCCACCCCACTCCCAGGGTCTACCAGCCACTGCCCACACTCCCTGGGGCCACCCACTGTCGTCTTGCATGCCTGGGATGTCTTAAGCACCCGGTCCCACTGCTCTTTGTGCTGCGACCTCTCCACTTGGCTGCCCAACTCCGCCCCTCCTACCAGTCTGGATGAATGCGTCTATTTTAACTCCTTGGTTGTCTGACTTCCATACAGTTCAGTTTTCTGTCAGTTCTGGTTGTTATTCTGTTTCTAAATTGTTGTTGGCCCTATCTTGGTTGTGCGAGGAGGCACAGTGTGTCTACCTACACCTCCATCTTGGCCAGAAGTCACATAATTTATTTTTGAGGAATATCATCTAACCAACAGCACTTTAATAGGATTATAAAAGAAAAAAGGTATGCTGATATCCACTGCAAATTAAGTTTCTGGCCCTGACCTGCATGGCTTAGTTGTTTAAGCATTGTCCTACAAAGTGAAAGGTCACTGGTTGGATTCCCAGTCAGGGCAGGGCATATGCCTGGGGTGCAGGCCAGGCCCCCGGTTGGGGCATGTATGAGAGGCAACCAATTGATGTTTCTTTCCTTCTCTTTGTCTCTCCCTTCCCCTTGCTCTAAAAATAAATAAATAACATCACTAAAAAAACGAAAAAGAAAATTAAGTCTCTGCTTGGAAAGAAATTTCATTAAGCATTGGGAAATAAAGGAATTTAAGATATTTTTAAAAGCCATTTTCATTATTTGTATTTTTTAAGAGTAGAGGAAAGTGCCCTGGCCGGTTTGTGGGTGTTATCCCACAAACACAAAGGTCTCCGGTTCGATTCCTGGTTAGGGCATTTGCCTGGGTTGTGGGTTTGGTCTCTGGCAAGGCCCCTATAGAAGGCAACCAATTGATGTTTCTTTTGCACATCAATGTTTCCCTCTCTCTGTCCCTTCCCCCTCTCAAAAAAAAAAAAAAGAGTAGAGGAAAGTGAGGATAGAGTAAGAGCATTTATTTTTCTCTATAATAATTCAGAAAATATGTATGTAGTGTTTAATACACCTTTAAAATCTTATGTGTATGTGTTTCAATATATGCAATGAAATTGTAATAAAGGTCGAAATCACTCTTATATGTAGCCCAGACCATTTCATGAACTATGGCTTACATAGGAATTTGAATTTCTAAATAGTGGGAAGACAGATGCAATGATAATTCATTTAGAAGATACTATCTGAGCTCTATCATAATAAGTGATGTGCTGCCGACGTTCCACAGTGGCCTCACTAATTAGTGAAATTCTACAAACCCTTAGACTTTGTAGGAGCAGTTAGAGTCTGCATACATGAATATTATATGTCAAACGTGAATGTCCTTGTACTGTCGAAATTTAAGACAAAGTTTAGTCTTGCATTAAAGAAAATAATTGGCATTCAATGAGTTTTTATCATTTTTCAAGCTATTTTAGAGAAGCTGCTATAGCAAGAATTAAGACGAAGAGGATACTAGAAGACACTTAGAAAGTGATTTAGTTACAAAAACAAGATAAACATAGGGCTATTCAGTATATGCAGAATTTGAATGAATCTTCAAAACAAGGTGTATGTGTTACCCCTTAATATTTAGTCTATATTGAAGTTTTTATAAATTACTAAATGAAGACAAAAGCCAAATGCAGGGTTTAGTAAACTTAATCTTTTAGTTTTATCATTATATGGTGTTTACTTACATAGTTCCTGAAGAATTCATGTGCAACCCTTTGACCAGAGTCTATGAAGAACCTCTCAAAAGACCTGAAGTTCAAAATGCTACAATTGAGTTTATGGCTCCTTCAGAATACATGGTAAGTTTCCAGTTTTTAATACGGCTTATTCATCTGATAATACTGGGTTTTAAATGAAGCAATATAGTGTCCTTTAACAAAATTTTATGGTTTTAAATTTATAAAAGTGCGCTTGCCCCTTTTCCTTCCCCCTCTTTTTTCCCTCAGGTGTGCATCTCCATGAGACTTGCAACCAGGGGAGCGGTGGGCAGTGGTAGCTCTTCCTGGGCAACCCCCCAAGCCTGTCTCCAAGGCGCCTTTTCTCACTCTCTAGGGAGTCAAAGCAGCCTTGCCTGTGCTCTCCTGTTGCTTCTACCCTAAGCCCTTCTTTGTGTCAGTGGCCCACCTTTAGTACATGTACTCTCAAAATGGAAAAAAAATTCATAAAAGTTATACTTGTTATAAAAATAATTAGTGTATGAGGGTAAGGGTAAGTCTGAAGAGTATGTGTAAAGTTCCACTTATGTTTCCTGTGTGTTCATCCAGAAATTTACAATATCATATTGAGACCGTATTTATTACTTCTAAGTCACTTCTAATTTTTTTTTGAAGATTTTATTTATTTTTAGACAGAGGGGAAGGGAGGGAGAAAGAGAAAGGGAAACATCAATGTGTGGTTGCCTCTCTCACACCCCGTACTGGGGACCTGGCCCACAACCCAGGCATGGGAATCGAACCAATGACCCTTTGCCTCACAGGCTGGTGCGAGGCAGTCCACTGAGCCACACTAGCCAGGACTTATTACAAATAATGGTATGATGAACATCCTCTTGCAAGTACTTTTATATACTTGTGTAAGTATCTGAAGTCTTGCATTTTAAAAATAATAATACCTAATGTTTAATTAGCATTTCACATTTCACAAAGCACTATATTTTTTATCACAAGCAACTCTCTGAACTAAGCTAAGGAAATACAGTTAGTCCTATTTTACAGATGTGAAAAGAGACTTATTATGTTAAATGTAGATTAAGTGACTTGCTAAATAGCATTTAATAAGTGGTAGAGCTTGCATTAAATTCCAGGTCTTTTGATTTGATTATCCTTTCGCCGTGCCATAATTGCCTGTAAGGAAAGGAGAGTGTGAAGATAGGCCTTAACACCAACTTTTAATGTTTTATTTTAGTATGTTTTTGTGATACAGTCTTTCTCTGCCTGAGCAGTTGGGGGCATTTTAGTATAAAAATTATGAGGGCTCCATATGTTTTCATATGGAACAGAGAAATTTCAGCATAGAAAACATTTTTGTGATGCTTACATGGTTGGTAATAACTTTCCGCAGTGTAGCTGTCCCTTTGCTGAATTAAACCCAAAAGATGCAGAAGCATTTGTTCTTTTGAATTGGCCTTCCTGGGTTTCTTTTCTTTTATCTTCCAGGTTTTGCAAAAATGGCTTTGTTCAATTTTGGGACTTGCCTGTATCAAGAGGTTTTGCTTCTTCCTGACTTACCTCTTGGGCAATAAATTTTATGATTCCACAAATGAAGTATGCAAAAAAATAAAATAAAAGTTAGTATAGTACAGTATATGACCAGTTCTGGTTGTGGTTATTTGATGCTCTTAGT
The DNA here is from genome assembly GCA_028533065.1 of Trachops cirrhosus. NCBI lineage: Eukaryota > Metazoa > Chordata > Mammalia > Chiroptera > Phyllostomidae > Trachops > Trachops cirrhosus. The sequence goes on along the minus strand of CM052546.1, from coordinate 29,500,044 downwards.
TGAACTGAAAACAGATGTTTGAATTCGGAAGTTTAAAAATATAGTACATTCTTATGAAACTTAGCTGAAATGCTTTGGTTAAGTAACCAGCTCAGACAATTTAGTAATTTATACCTTTCAGAACTGTAATTCCCTTAAATTTTGAAATATAATGCAATACAGAGAAGTCTATAAAACATAAATATATAGGATACCAAATAATTATAAATGCTCTATTAGCACCACCCAGGTCAAGAAATTGAACATTGCTAATGCCCAGAAGCCCTACTGATTACATTTCTGCCCCTTCCGTCCTAGAGAAAACACTCTTTTGACTTCTGGCAATCACATCCTCATTTTTTCTAAGGGTGCATCTGAAAGCAATATAATATAGTTCTGCCTGTTTTTTTTTTTTTCTCTGCTTGTTTTTTTAAACTTATGTTCTTTTTATGTTATTTTCTTTATTGTTTATTATAGTCTCCACTCAATCGTAAATAATGCTTATTTTATTGTTTCGCTGTATGTGGACATGACAAATGTTAAATTTAAACTTAATCCTATTAAGTGTATTTAATGAGATCCCTTCTTTCTGCAGCTACGACCACCTCAGCCTCCAGTGTACCTCTTTGTATTTGACGTGTCTCATAATGCAGTTGAAACTGGATACTTGAATTCAGTTTGCCAGAGTTTGTTAAACAATCTGGATTTGTAAGTATCTTAATTCAGTTTAAATTTGAAACGAACAGTGTCTGCAAAATGGAAAGTAGTTTCAAAATACAACAAAAGCTATGTAATTATGTTCTAAAAGCCTACATAAATCAGTTGTGGACTTTAGGCCTTGCTTTTTCCGAGAAACTTCATTTTAACTTGTTTTTATGGAAAAAGTTTAAACATATAGTAATAGTTCTTCCAGATATCCATTCCTCAACTTCAGCATTTTTAGCACTCAGCTGTTCTTGCTTCATGCAATCATACACACATACTTTTTCCCCCTGGAGTATTTTAATGTAGATCTCAATCAGCCTGTCATCTTACCTATAAATACTTGGAATTATTTTTAACCTTAACTAAAATACAAGTATCATACCAAACAAAATTAGCAATAATTTCACAATGGGAACTTAAACCAGTTCAGTTTTTGTTCCTGGTTGTCTCAAAAATGTTTTTTTACTGTAGTTTTGTTGGAATAAGAACCTAACTGGGCTCACACATTGAATTTGGTTGTCATATGTCTTAAGTCCCTTAAAATATCTGTCCTTTACATGGTGCTTAGATACGTAATGTAACCTATAAAAGCTCGTGCGACCTTTTAGAGTAATGAATTACAGTGTTCTTGTATTGTATGGAAGAATGTGGAAAACCAGATCTCATCAGAAGCAGACTGACTCCCTCCCCTTGCTGATAAGGGCGTCCTTGTTCTTGCCAGCACTTGCACGTTCATGTTGCAGGCTGTGTGTGGGTTTTGTCTGTTGAGGAAGAGTCCACTGATTCACCCAGGCATGGGTAAAATTTTTAAAAGATAAGCAGTACCTAAATTTATATTACATTTTAGAGTGGGTATATAGTAATTTGATCATGTATTTTTAGAAATTAAAATCATCTACAAAGTTTTGGACATGCTTTCCAATGTTTTTGTATGCCATTTCCCAAGTGATTATATAATTTTGTATAGATGTATTGTATTTTGTATTGTATTTTGAATTGCTGTATTATTGTTGGGTTTTGTTGATTGGCTTATTGTAGTGTTTTCACTTTGAGCTGGGTATGTTTTCAGGGCGATGAAACATTGGGTGGGTTAGACATTTATGTTGAGATGATTCATATAATGTGAAAGTAGATATTTGCATGTAACTCTTAGCAGATGTTTAATACATATATATGTATATGGGAAAACTTGATAAAATAAACTTCTAAATTTATTTTTAGGCTTCCTGGCAACACTAGGACAAAAATTGGCTTCATAACATTTGATAGTACAATCCACTTCTACAGTCTTCAAGAAGGTCTCTCTCAACCTCAGATGCTAATAGTTTCAGATATTGAAGGTATATATTATACACTTGAAATTATTGAACTATCTTAGTCATTTTCAATTCTAGAACTATTTCATGACTATTTGACAAATTAGGAGTGTATGGTATAATTCCACTATATTGAGGAAAAACTTGAGTGTGAAATCATAAGATTGTGGAATTGCAAGGGTCCTTTGGTCAGTCCAGCCCCTCATTTAACAGAGAAGGAAACAGGGAAGTAAAGTGAATTCTGAACAAGGCAACAAAAACATCTATGCTAAAACTCAGGTTAGCTCTTTTTCTCTTTTCCTTTATTCATTCAGAAAGTACTTGAGGATGGATTTAGAGCCCAGTGGAATAGAGAACCCAGAAATAAACCATTACATGTGTATGGTCATTGGATTTTTGACAAGGATGCAAAAACATTCAATAGGAAAAGACAGTCTTTTCAACAAGTAGTTCTGGGAATAATGGATGTGCAAATTAAAGAAGTTGGACCTTTACCTTAAGCCAGATGAAAAGAATTAGCTCAATGGCTGAAAGACCTAGACTTAAGAGCTAAAACTATAAAATATAAAACTTTTAGAAGAAAACATAGGGGAAAATCTTCATGACACTGGATTTGGCAATGATTTTCTGCATATGACAAAGCAAAGGCAATGAGAAAAAAAAACTAAATTGGACTTCACTAATATTAAAGACTGGCCTGGCAATTCTACTTCTGGATATTTATCTGAAGAAAACAAAACACTAATTTGAAAACACATATGCACCTCTCTGTTCATTGCCTCAGTACTAATAATAAGCAAGATATGGAAAGCAAGCTCTATAAAGAATTTGTAATGTGTGTGTATACATACATAATGAAATGAAATATTACTCATCAAAAAAAGATGAAATCTGGCCATTTGCAGCAACATGCAGGAACTAAGAGGGTATTAGGCTAAGTGAAGTAAGAGAAAGACAACGTGATTTTACATATATGTGGAATCTAAACAAAACAAAACAAATGACTAAACATAACAGAAACAGATCCATGAAACATGATGGGGGAAAAGGAGGACTTGCTGGCCAGATGATGGTGTAGATAAACATGATACTTGCCTCCTCCCACAACCACAAAATAACAACTAAACTACAGAACAACCATCATTCAGAACCATCTAAAACTGGACTGAATGGAAGACCTACAACTAGAGAATTAACGAAGACACATCAAGCTCTGGCTGGGGCGGCTCATGGATTGAGCACTAGCCTGGGAACCAGAGGTTCCCCAGTTCGATTCCCAGTCAGGGCACATACCTGAGTTGTGGGACAGCTCCCCAGTAGGGGGCCCGGTGAGAAGCAACCACACATTGATGCTTCTCTCCTTCCCCTCTTTCTAAAACTAAATAAATTAAAGGAAGACACATCAAGACTGGTAGAAGAGACAGAGACACAGAATGGACTGGACTAACACCCATGTGTGGCAAATAAAAATCAAGAGGGATATCTCAGCTGCAGAGATCTTAGCTGCAGAGATCTTGCCTGAGGCACAAAGGGTCCCAGCCCCACACCAGGCCCCTCAGCCCAGGGTTCCAATGCCAGGAAGAAAAATCCCCATAGCTTCTGGCTGTAAAGACCAGTGGGAATTCAGGCTGGAGGAGACAGAGGGCTTGTGGAGACCTTGTTAGTTCCTCTCAAGGGACCTGTGTGTGGACTTACTCGAACTCTCCCTCAGAGCTGCAGTGCTGGGACCTCATCCTGAAAGGCACCAGAGACATACAGCGAGGAACTGAGTTGCCTGGCATTAGGGCGAGAGCTGGGGGCAGGGGTAGCTTTCTCTCAAACAGAAGTGTTGACAGAGGCCATTGTGTTTTTGGTGAGTCCTCCCCCCGCAGATCCGGCAGGTGGGCTTCATATCTGAGACTCCATCTACTTGGCTTACACTGTTTGCTTCCTCCTGGTGATTCCCTGAGGCCCTACCCCACCCAAAAAGCTGCCCCACCCAAGCTGTTTCTAGGGGCTTTTTCATACAAATGGCCTGTCTTGGCTCATGCTTCAGATTTTCCTGAAATCTCTCAAACAAGCAGCACCTGGCCTCAGTGTGCCCTGTACCTCTCACTACGTGGCTTCAGGCCCGGTGCTAGCAATAGCAGGCTTTGGCCTTGTCTGGGCGCCTCCAAATGTAGCACAAGTAGCAGCCATCTGCAGATTGCTTTGTAGCTTGTGCCAGGTGGTCCCAAGCAGAGAACACAGGTGGCAGCTGACCTTGGCCTGCACCTCCCATGAGGCTCCAGAGCCTTTGCACCCAGTAGATAGCTTCAGATCACATCGAAGCATCACCACCCAACCACCTCCACCAGCACACTCAAAGGACAAACTCAGCAGGCACCAGTGCCCCAGTGAATTAGGTCCTGCTCTGTGTGGTGGGCCCCAGCTCAGCTGATTTCTCTATGTTGTTTGGAGGTCAGTGGTCAATGGTTGTAGCCAGTCTTTGCAGGTGATTGCCCTGGGGGTAAATACCTCCCCTTGATGTGCCAATAGCAATCCAGGCCCAACTACAAGAGGAGTGCATACACAGCCTACTTTGAGTGCCCAGCTTGAGTGATGGGGGAGGTTGTGCCACTGGATCCTATAGAACAACAACTACATTAGGCCACCTACCAAGCCTGGGAGATGTACCTGCTCAACCTAATACATAGAAACAAACACAGGAAAGCCATCAAAATGAGGAGACAAAAGTGTCCTAAATGAAAGAACAAAACTCCAGAAAAATAACAAAATGGAGATAAGCAGTCTACTAGATACTAAGTTCAAAACAGTGGTTATAAGGATGCTCAGTGAACTTAATGAGAACCTCAGCAGTATTAAAAAAAAAAAACAGAAAAGAAGAATAATTTACAGGGAATCAACAGTAGAGTAGATGAAGCAGAGAATCAAATCAGTGATTTAAAATGTAAAGAAGCAACAAATAAAAAAACAAAATAAAATGAAAGGAAGCAAAAAGCACCCAACCAGAAGAGCAAAAAGAAAAAATAATTCCCCCAAAATGAGGATAGTGTAAGGAGCCCCTGGGACAACTTCTCTGTGTATAAATTTCTATCATGAGAGTGCTGGAAGGAGAGAAGGAGCAAGAAAACCTATTTGAAAAATGACAGAAAACTTCCCTAACTTGGTGAAGAAAATAGACATACAAGTTCAGGAAGCCCTGAGAGTCCCAAACAAGATGAACCCAAAGAGGCCCGCACCAAGGCACATGTAATTAAACTGTAAAAGGTTTAAGACAGAACCTTAAAAGCAGCAAGAGAAAAATAGTTACCTACCTACAAGGGAGCTCCCATAAGATCGTCACCTGATTTCTCTCAACAGAAACTCTGCAGGCCAAAAGGGATTGGCAAAAAATATTGAAAGTGATGAAAAGCAAGGATCTACAACCAAGATTACTCTACCCAGCGAAGGTATCATTTAGAATCAAAGGACAGATAAAGAGCTTCCCAGATGAGAAGAAGCTAAAGGAGTTCATCACCATTAAACCAATATTATAAGAAATGTTGAAGACTCTTCTTTAAGAAGAAGAGAAAAAAGAGCCCTGACAGGATTGCTCAGTTGGTTAGGGTGTTGTCCTGATATGCCAAAGTTGTGGGTTTGATCCCTAGTCAGAGCACATATACGAACCACCCATTGGGTGCATAAATAAGTTGAACAACAAATCAGTGTTTCTCACTTTCTGTCTGCCTGTCTGTCTCCTTTCTTCTCTAAAATTAATAAAATAAAAAAAATTTAAAGAAAATATATGAACAAGAAGATGGCAGTAAATAATACGTATCTATTAATTTAATCTAAAAAAAACAAATGAAGAAGCAGAATAGAAATAGAGTCATCGGTATAAAGAACATTTTGATGGTTGCCAGATGGGAGGGGACTTTGGGGGAAGGGTGAAAAAGGTTGAAAGGATTAAGAAGGACAGATTTACAGAATAAGTAGTTACAGATTAGTCCTGGGGATGTCAAGTACAGATAGGGAACTTAGTCAATAATCTTCTAATAACTGTGTATGGTGTCAGATGGGTGTGAGATTTTTGGGATGATCTTAGTAAGCTATGTAATGTCTAATCACTGGGTTGTACACCTGAAACTAATATAATTATATGTTAACTGTAATTGAAAAATAAAAGTGATTTTAAAATAGGGGTAAAAAGGATAATAACAAGTATTGCAAAGATACAGAAAAATTGGAATTTCTCATATACTGCTAGTGGGAATGTAAAACTGTTCAGCCTCTATGGGAAATGGTCTGTCAGATCTTCCAAAGTTAAAAGGTAGAGTCACTGTGTGACTCAGCAATTCCACTCAGTAGGTATATACTCAGGTAATTAAACACCGTCTACTCAAAAATGTATACATGAATGTTCATAGCAAAGTAGCCAAGAAGTAGAAACAACCCAAAAGCCCACCTTTTGATGAATGGATAAACAAAATGTGGCATATCTACAGAATAAAGAGAATAAAGTACTGGTAAATACTTCAACATGGAGGAACCTTGAAAACAATATGCTCAGTGTAAGAAATCAGTCAAAAAGGACCTCATATTGTGACTCCATTGGTATGAATTGTGCAGAATAGGCAAATCCAGAGACAGAAAGACTGGAGGCTGCTTAGAGCTGTGGGAGTTGGCAGGGAAATGAGGAGTGACTGCTAATCAGAGAGGGTTTTCTTTCGTGGATGATGAAAGGACCTGGAGTTAGGTAATGCTGATGGTTGTACACCTCTGAAAATGTTGAAAATTGCTAATTATGTCTTCTACAAGGGTGAAGTATATCTTAAAACTTATTTTTAATTTTAAAGAAGGGGAGAAATCTAAACAGTAGAATTTTTGTATGACAGCTAAAGTCAGTATTTAAAGATTCTAATTATTCGTTGGTCTATTTTTTATAAACATTATAGTGAACCTTAATTCTTTGTAATAAAAAACAAACAGTACACTGATGTAGATTGAGACCCCTTATAATCCTCCACCACCACCACATTTCCTTCCCAGTTCGCTTCCTTCTCAGGAAAGGAATTTAATTCCTAAGCAAGAATAGATTTGAATCCTGAGCAGCCCATGATGTGGGGGCTGGTCAGCATACTTCTGATTCACTTGATTTTGTGGTTCCACAAATAGAGGCACTAGTGGGGACCTTCTTTATGAGAAAGCACCTGCTTTTTGAGTGACAGTCTACCAGTGGACTATGTCATGTTTATGTAAAGACATAGTATTCTTGTATGTCACCTGAGTCAACCCTTTTTTTTTAAATGAATGTTTCTTTGAATGGTTTCCAGGACTAAGCAAGAACATAAAGCAGGATTCTGAATTGTTGTCTTTAACCTAATAAGCAGAGTGTGCAGACCCTTACGGAGTGCTTACAGATCAGTATTTTCTGATTGGGAGGCTATTTAGCTTTTACACAGTAACAGTTAAATCAGTGCTTCGTTGGTCTCTTTGAACATACATAGACAGTGCTATTATAGTGGAGGAAGGGCTTTTCTGTAAGTACGGGCATGGTTACTTATATCAGTCTTACATATTTGGAACACCTTTAACAATTAAGTTTTGTTTAAAAAGTATTTGTTTCTTCTTTCAGATGTTTTTATACCTATGCCAGAGAACTTACTAGTAAACTTAAATGAAAGTAAAGAGGTAAGGCACGTTTTCCTATCTGACATGTTAAATTGCAGTATTGAAGGAATATATTTTTGCAATGACATTAAGTAAAATTTTGCTTCTTTCTGTGACATTTCTAAAATGTGTAGTATTTTATATTTTTGCTGTTAATTAAAACTCATCAGAAGAACTGCTCTTGAGTTTGCCCTTGAACTGATTGCTTTTAAGTCTAATGTAGCAAGTTATTTGTGGTAGGGTAGAAGATGCGCCTACTCCATTATGGAGGAAAACCTGAAGGAAACCTGCCTTGCCAGCCATTTGGGAAACTGGGAGGGTTGCTGAGGTAGCTTCTGCTCACTGCGTAGAAGCACTTTAGCTAGGCTGCTTTCAGTGCCCTTTGCTTTTCTGATTCACAGAGTGTCATTGGGGTCAGTTCAGAAGAAACTCTTATTACCTGCCTGGAAATTGCCATGACATAATACAGTGAGAGGTGAACAGAATGTGTCTGAAGGGGGGATGTTGTCTACCCTGTACATGCATATATGCCGTAGGGGTAACATTTTAACTAGCAAGTCTATGGTCTCAGCTGTTGGCAATGGTGACTTCGCCATGGTGCGATGTATTTTTTTCCCATTAACTCTCTTTATTTGTACAACCTAACCTGAATAGGTAGTTGTTTTTCGTTTTGTTTTTCTTTTGTTGTGATTATTACTAGTTGGCAAATTTACTGGATGTCTTAGATTTTGTAATAGGGAAGAGTTATACTCTCTTTGGAACTCAAAAGAATACAGTGTGTAGAGGTGATTGAGAAGGCCATATTTCGTGGCATTAAAATAAATCTCTAATCTGTGATGGTTCTTTTAGATATATTTTGGACTTATAGTCTTGCTGGACTACTGCATGTGCAAGAACTATAAGGCCCCAATTTTTGTCTTGCTTGCCAATTTGATAATGTTTATTTGAAATAGCTTTCTTGTCATTTGACCAACCTCATTGTTTACTGTACTGTCTGTACATTCTCTGACCATCATCATGACTCAATGTCTTGTCTATTTTAGTTTTTGTAAAAAAATTTTTTTAATTGTAACACTCTTGCATTTTCTGCTTTATTTCACAAGCTTGTCCAAGATTTGCTGAAAACTTTGCCACAAATGTTCACCAAGACCCTGGAGACCCAGAGTGCCTTGGGTCCTGCACTTCAGGCTGCCTTTAAGCTGATGTCCCCAACTGGTGGTCGAATGTCTGTCTTTCAAACACAACTCCCAACTCTAGGTGTGGGAGCCCTGAAACCGCGAGAGGAACCCAACCATAGGTCATCTGCTAAGGTTAGAAGGTCATCAAATCCATGTTAAAATTTATGCTGGCGCTCTGTCTCTCTGACCAAACGGCTTGTTTTTTATTTATATTTCAGTTGTGGAGAGGAGGGAATATGAGGAAATAGATAAAACATTTCTTTTTTTATGTAGACTTTTCTATTTTAGTACATTATTTTCTACCTTATTCACTCTTGCCTTATTTTTAGATCTTTAGCAGGCCATTAGCGATGCAGCCTGCCTTGGATGAGAAAGGTAGGCTGAGAGAATAAGCTTGCTAGGGACCAAGTAGCACCTGGGTGACCACTGCAAAGTACTCATAGTTTGGTGTATTGACTGCCATGGATTGCTTTTGAGCACCTCGTGTTTATAAGCTTAGTTTGAGCTGTGTATTTCTCAAAAGATTATGAGAGGCCATACATTATAATGATTGTGGTGTTGGTCCTGGAGTCAGTCTGCTCCAGTTCTACTGCTTTTTAGATGTATGAGGTTGAATAATTACTTAATTTACCCCTCTGTTTCCTTATATTTATAAAGTGAAAATAGTGATAGTTCCCACCTATTAATGGTAGTTAAAAGGACTAAATAGATATTACCTGTGAATTGTTTAGAACATTTCCAGCATACTAAGAATTTAATAGATTATTGAAATTAGTATAATAGATTTATTTCTTTTTAAAAATAAATCAAAAGAAAAAATTCTTTAAGCCATATGTTTCTTACCAAAAACCCAAAAATATCCCAAAGCAAAAGGATTCTGTAGAAGTCCCAAGGATAATTGTTAACACCTGGGTATGTATAGATAGAAATTTAAATTTTATGACAATATAATGATGTAAATTTTTTTCTCTTTTTAATTTATCATTAATAGGAAATTCACTTGACACCATCCACTGACTTCTATAAGAAATTAGCTTTGGACTGTTCTGGTCAGCAGGTGGCCGTTGACTTATTTCTTCTCAGTGGACAGTATTCCGATTTGGCTTCTCTGGGTAAGTTTCTCCTAATGCTTATTTCTTTCAAGTGAGTGTCAAAATGCTATTTGTATAATGGTATTCTAAATAGAAGACAAAGTGAAAGAAATTTTATTTCCTTGGGAGAGTTAGTCAATTTAGTCAGCTATAAACCCTATAGTCTTCTACTTTAAGAATTTATGATAGAGGGATTTCAGTGCTACAGTTTATTTTTATTTTTTTAAGATTTTATTTATTTATTTTAGAGGAGGAGAAAGAGAGTGAGAGAAACATCAATGTGTGGTTGCCTCTCACATGGTCCCCACTGGAGACCTGGCCTGCAACCCAGGCATGTACCCTGACTGGGAACCGAACCAGCGACTGTTTGGTTTCCAGCCTGTGCTCAATCTACTGAGCCACACCAGCCAGGGCTCTGTGCTGCTGTTTAAGAAATGAAATATTCTATTTGACAGTGCCTGGGGAAGTTAAAGAAAGATTGATTCAAATGCCTGTAGTTACTTTGGTGTAGTAAGAGTAGTTAATGGCAGAATTTCAAAGGAGTGTGTGTTCTCTTCCAGGTTGTATTTCTCGGTATTCAGCAGGCAGTGTCTATTACTATCCCTCTTACCACCATCAGCACAACCCAGTCCAAGTACAGAAATTACAGAAGGAGCTACAGAGATACCTCACTCGGAAGATTGGCTTTGAGGCAGTCATGAGGATTCGATGCACCAAAGGTGGGAGCACTATTTTTTGCATTTACATAGGAGAGTAAATTGCTTTTGATACCACCAGTAAATATACATGCTTTTACCTAGTCTTATCTCAAAATCTGCTCTTTTACTCTTTTACTCTAAGATATTTTACTCTGATAGAATATGCAATTAGAAATAAGAAGAAATAGCTCTGACTGGTGTGGCTCAGTGGATTGAGTGCTGGCCTGTGAACCAAAGGGTTGCCGGTTCAATTCTCAATCAGGGCACATGCCTGGGTTGCTGGCCAGGACCCTGGTTGGGGGCACACAAGAGGCAACCACACAATGATGTTTTAAATAAATAAATAAATAAGAAGAAATATATTTTTTAAAAGGGAATGTTTTAAATATACTAAAAACCACTGGATCATACACTTGAAAAGGTGATTTTTACTGCATATGAATTATATCTCAATGAAAAAAGATTATGTCCCAAAAGGAAATAAAACATATTACTAATGGATTTTTGTTCCACTTAAACAATTATATTTTTAAATTGTGGTGAAACATACATAATATAAAATTTATACCGTTTAACAATTTTTAAGTGTACATACAATTGAGTGGCATCCAGTCCATTCTCACAGTTGGGCATCCACTCGCATCACCCATTTCCATCAGTAGGAGACCTTGTCACGTGTGCCCTTCTCACCCTGCACCTGCCACTGACGCGGTTTCACAGTGTTGTTTTGGAAGTAGTCTGAGAGTTTCAGAATGTCTGTCTGGTTTATTTCTCATCATAAATACTTTGTGGCTGCTAAATGATAACTGTTTTATTATTAAAATAGGAAATGATAATTTTTGATACTTCATTTCTCCACATTTTCAACATGGTCCTGATCTTTTATTTAGATTTTAAAATATTGCTCAGAAGAAGGTATGAAGCAATCATTTTTTAAAGTGGAAAGATTATATGAAATATGCATTAAAAAATAGATACTAAAAGGAGGGAGAAAGAGAAGGAGAGAAACATTGATCAGTAACCTCTCTCATGCTCCAAAGTGGGGATCTGGACTACATCCCAGGTATATGCCCTGACCAGGAATCGAACCAGTAACTTTTTGGTCTGAAGTCCAGCACTTAATCCACTGAGTCACACCAGCCAGGGCTGTATTTTTTATTTTAACCATCGTAGTGGATTTGATGTGGTATCTCATTCGTGGTGAAGGTTTGTCCAGCAGAGCCCCTCTCCCGACACAGATGAGAATAATTCTACCAAGACATGATCTTCTTGGGGAGTAAAGGTGGCCAGTCTCTCAACGAAGAAGGGCCTTGAGCCTGTTCTTCAATGGGCTTTTATTGGGTTTAATTTGTGTAGGAATACAAGGCGTATAAGTAAAGCTCGTCAATCATTGTCAAGGAGTAATGATCAAACAATAGATAACATTCAAATAACTCTGAGGGCTTAATTTGAGTCAGGGTCAGATAGCTAAAGGGCCATAAAATTTTGGGAAACAAACTCATTTTCTGCTTGGACCCTTATCATTTACATTGAGGGCATTCTTAGCAAAGCCAGTTTCACAGAATTTTAGGCATTCTTTTCTTAGGCCTGATTACCTGAAACCCGCCCTTTCCAGCATAAGGCCCTACCCGCCTCTGGCATTGTTTCAGGCTTAAGTCAGGCAGGGGGAAGTAAGGCAGCCAAGAGATTAGGAGACTTCTTGCAGACAGAATGAGGACTCAGATCATGTCATAGCAAAGCCAAGGGTAGAGGGTCCATTACCCCTTTTTTATAGTCTCCCAAGTCCTTCCCTGATGGCCCCTCTGTGACTGAGCCTGTCTTAGGTCGTGCCTCCCTGAGGAATCTTACCTGTCATTGTCTAACCAGTCATCTGCCCAGGGCCAAGCAGTAAAGCACGTAGAGGTGGTGCCCCTGCCGGGAAGATAAGCTTTGTCTCCTTAGTGGCTTATGGTCCCAAGGTCTTTTTACTCAGCCTTAGACATGGGGGGGGGGTTCCAGTTTCTGAAACCAGGCAGGGCAGTTCCCAACATTCATTGAGGTTTTTATTTATATTTCCCTAGTGATGAATGATGTTGAACATCTTTTCCTAGGTTTATTGGTTACTTGTATGTCTTCTATGGAGAACTATCTATTCAGATTAATTTCCCATTTTAAAATTCAGTTTGTCCTTTTATTACTGAGTTGTAGGAGTTCTTTATATATTTTTAGATACAAGGCTTCTATCAGATATATGATTTGCAAAAATATTTTTCCATTTGGTAGGTTGCCTTTTCACTTTCTTAATGGTACTCTTTGCAGCACAATTGTTTTTAATTTGATGTCCCATCAATTTTTGTCTTTTCTGTTTATGTTTTTGGTGTTACAGCATTAAAATACTGCTAAATTCAAGATCACGAACATTTTATACTTTTGTCATCTCCTAAGAGCTTTATATTTATACTTCTTATATTCTAAGTCTTTGATTTACTTTGGGTTAATTTTTTTTTAAGAGAGGGGAAGGGAAGGAGAAAGAGGGTGAGAGAAACATCAGAGTGGTTGCCTCTCACATGCCCTCAACTGGGGACCTGGTCCTCAACCCAGTTATGTGCCCTGACTGGGAATAGAACCAGTGACCCTTTGGTTTTTGGGCTGGCACTCAATCCACTGAGCCACAATAGCCAGGGCTTTTTAAAAGATTTTATTTATTTATTTTTAGAGAGCGGGGAAGGGAGGGAGGGAAACATCCATGCACGAGAGAAACATCAAGTGGTTCTGTCTCGCACACCCTCAACTGGGGACCTGGCCCACAACCCAGGCATGTGCTTGATTGGGAGTTGAACCAGCGACCTTTTGGTTTGCAGGCCAGCAATCAATCCCCTGAGTTGCACCAGTCAGGGCTACTTTGGGTTAATTTTTGTATTTCATTTGAGGTAGGTATTTGACTTCATTCTTTTGCATGTGAGATTCTTTTGCATATATAATTCTTGCAGTATCATTTATTGAAAAGACTTTTTCTTGCATTGAATTATCTTGTGACCCCTGTCCCTTTGTTGAATTCAGTTGATCATAAATGTGAGGGTTTATTTCTGGGTTCTGACTTTTATTCTTTTAATTTATATGCCTGTTCATACCCAATTTCAAACTGTCTCAATTATTGTAGCTTTCTAGTCAGTTTCAAATTGGGAAGTATGAGGTCCTATCAATTTTTCAATTTTTTCCCAAGATTGTTAATGGTATTCTGGGTCTCTTGTATTTCCATATTAATTTTAGGTTCAGTTTGTCAATTTCTGCAAAATAACTAGCTGGGATTTTGATAGGGATTGCATTTAATAGGTAGATCAGTTTGGGGAATATTGCCATCTTAACACTATTAAGTCTTCCCGTCCACAATTGTGGTATATCTTTCCATTTATCTATGTCTTCTTTAATTTCTTTCAACAATGTTTCATAGTTTTTGGAGTATAAGTTTTACATTTCTTTAAATTTATTCCTAAATATTTTTGATGGTATTATAAATGGCATTATTTTTAAAATTTCATTGCTACTTTATATAAAGAAAATTAATACTTTGTATACTGATCTTGTATCCTGTATCCTTGCTGAACTTGTTTAATAATTTGAATAGTTTTTAGTGTTTATGTTTTAAAGGGCCCATTTGTTGTATTCTATTCATTCAAGATTGGTGGACCTCAAAAATGATTTATTCCTACAGGTATTGGCATTTTCCAGGTACATACATTCCTGGAAATATATATCCTAAGGGTGCTTTTAAAACATTTTCTATTTGTAGGGCATAAGCTATTTTACATGTACCTAATTTTGCATAAAGAGCTTGAGAGTAAGCCAGCACACCAACAGTTTGCCTTCTTGCTAGAGTGCTTAATTTAATACATCTTTGTGATCACTTGCTTATTAGGTTTTGCCTTTGTTCTATTCGGGCCATATTTCATTGTCTCCTCATTTTTGGTAGCCTCCCTGTGTTTGTTTCTGTGTATTAGGTAGAGCTGCTTTGACTCCCTGTCTTAGTAGTGTGGCCTGTTGTAGAAAGCACTCCAGTAAGTTGATGCGGTGGAGCCTTAGGGAATTGCCAGGGTGGGGCAACCTGTGTCACCGCTCTGTGGGTCTGTGTGGGGCAGGGCTCACAGGGGACAGTGCCACTGCCTAGCCTCTGAAGTTTTACCCAGGAAAAGATATCTCCCAGCTCTCTCCCTGATGCCAGTCACTTCAGTTTCTCCCCATATGCTTCTGATGCCATACCAGCTGCTGCCCTGGTGCTAAAGCCCAGAGGCAGTGACTCTGCATAAGTCTTAAGTCTATTGCGGGCCATTTGAGTGGAGACTCCTAAGAATTCTGAAGTTTCTTCTGCTGCCCCAACCCCCACGGGTTTTTATAGCTAGAAGTTATGGGGACTTATCTCCATAGTGCTGGAATCCCAGCTGGGTGCTCTGGTGTGGGACTGGGGTCCCTCATTCCCAAGGTATCCCTCCCAATTTTTATGCACCATACGTGGGTGTGTGACTGCATGTTCCTTGTATTGGCCCCTCCTACCCATCTGGATGAGTGTAGTAGCTTCTTTAATTCCTTGGTTGTCAGACTTCCATACAGCCCGATATTCTGGTGATTCTGGGTGATGTTTAGTTTATAGTCTAATTGTAATTTTTACTGTGGTTGTGCGAGGAGGCAAGACATGCTTACCCATGCCTCTGTCTTGAGTATTTGTTCTTGTAAAAAGTAATAGCTTCCTTTTGTATAGTAATAATGTCATTGTTAAAGCTGAAGTCCTCTTGCATTAGCTTGTGTATGTACGTACTTTCTTTTGAGATGATCATGTGGCTTTTTTCCTTTGTTTTGTTAATGTGTTGCATTATGTTTATCATTTTTCTTGTTTTAATCATATTTTATTGTTTATGCTATTACAGTTGTCCCAATTTTTCCCCCTTTGTCTCCCTCCACTCAGCGTCCCCCTCACACCACTCCCTCAGGCAATCCCCACACCACTGTCCGTGTCCATAGGTCATGCGTATATTTTCTTTTGCTACTCTGTTCCCTGTGCTGTACTTTACATGCCCATGACTGTTCTGTGACTACCAATTTATACTTAATCTCTTCACCTCTATCGCCTATTCCCCCAGCCCGCTCCCATCTGGCAACCATCAAAATATATCTGTGATTCTGTTTCTCTTCTGCTTGTTTGTTTATTTTGTTTTTTAGATTCAATTGTTGATAGATATGTATTTGTTGCCATTTTATTGTTCATATTTTGATGATCTTCTTAAAGAGGATCCTTGAACATTCCATGTAATGCTGGCTTTGTGGTCATGTACTCCTTTAGCTTTTTCATGTCTGGGAATCTCTGTATCTGCCCTGTGATGATAGCAACCTTGGCTACAGGTCCCTGTTTTTCATGACTTTCAACATTTCTTGCCAATCTCTTCTAGCCTGTAAAGTTTCTTTTGAGAAACCAGCAGACAGCCTTAGGGGAACTCCCTTGTAGGTAACTAACTGCTTTTTTCTTGCTGCTTTTAAGATTCTCTCCTTGTTTTTAACCTTGGCATTTTAATAATGATGTGTCTTGGGGTGGGCTTGTTTGGGACTCTCTGGGCACGTGCCTGCCACTGGAAACAGCTCTGCTGGACCTTAAAGTTGGGCGGAGCAGGGCCTCAGAGAATCACCAGCACGAGGCAAACAGTGTGAGCCAGTTTGGTGGAATCTCAGATGCGGTGCCCACCCACCAGCTCTGTGGCTCTGTAGTGGCAGGGCTCAGAACAGGAACAGTGGCCTCTGCCAGCACTTCTGTCTGGGAGAAAGCTGCCCCCCAGCTCTCGCTGTGATGCTGGACCCTTTAGTTCCTTCCGCACATGTCTCTGGTGTCTTTCAGGCTGCTGTCCCAGCACTGGAGCCCACAGGGAATGGGTCTAAGTAAGTCTGTGCATGGGCCCTTTAAGAAGAACTGCCTGAGATTCCAGAAGTTTCTATCTTCCAGAGCCTCATTCCCCACTAGTTTTTACAGCCAGAAGTTATGTAGACTTACATTCCTGGCACTGGAACCCTGGGCTAGGGGGCTTGGTGTGGGGCTGGGACCTCTTGCTCCTGAGATATCACTCCCGATTTTTATGTGACATTGTTCATGTTCTCAGCAAATCTTGAAATCCATTAATACTCATGTGTATAGATTTCTCTCATTTTGTTCATAGTATTCAGTAGAATGTACAAATCACAGTCTAGTACTTTACTATGGATTGGCACTGAGGATATTTCTGATTTTTTCATTATAACATAAAAATAGTACTGCTTAATTTGTTTTAATGTATAATTTGGCACTTGAATGAGTGTATCTTTAGGATGAATTCTTAGGTATGGAATTACTAGGGTTAAAGTAAGTATTCATTTAGAATTTTGGTAGATATTGCCAACTTACCCTTCCAAAATGTTTTTTGAAAATTTGAATCCTTGCCTTCATTTAAGAAGATATCTCTTACCCGTCCCTCCCCCTCATTAACTACTGTGTATTCCTAATACCATTCTGCCCCCAGTTCTGATGTGTGGGTTTCTTTTTCCCGTACCACCAAGCAATTGCCTCGATTCTGACACCGTCTCCCTGGAAATAGCATCAGATCCCACAGGTTAAGGCCCTCAGACTCCCTCACCCAAATCCACATGTACACTTCAGAAGCTAATTTCGAGTCCAGGTTGTTGCCTGTGCTTCTGATTGTCTGGTAATAGATTGGAAGTTTCAATGAACCCCTACTTGGGTTCCATTAATTTGCTAGAAAATTATTGGCTGTTGGTGATTGATTCAACCTCCAGCCTCTTTACCCTCCCTCAGATGTGTGTTGAGAGAAGGGGGTCCACTGAAAGCTCTGTGTCACATAGTGGGTCTAATCACATTGTGGGTTCCTCTGGCAGCCAGCCCCGCCCCACCTTAGACGATCTAGGTGCTTTCTAAATGTCACCTCATTAACATAGCAAAAAACACCTTTGTGACTCTCATTACTTGGGAAATTCTAAGGGTTTTAGGAGCTCTGTGCCAGAAATGGGCAAAGACCAAATATCTATTTCTTATTATAAACCACAATATCACATCTAAACTTTTTTTACTTACTGTATGCCAGTTTGATAAGTGACCAAAGTAAAATGTAAATACCCATGTGTAGTGTATATAAATCATTTTGATACATTTTTTTCTTCTAGGTCTTTCCATTCACACTTTCCACGGGAACTTCTTTGTTCGGTCAACAGACTTACTCTCTTTGCCCAACGTGAACCCCGATGCTGGGTACGCGGTGCAGATGTCTGTGGAAGAGAGCCTCACTGACACTCAGTTGGTGTCCTTTCAGTCGGCGCTCCTGTATACGTCCAGCAAAGGTGCGTTGTTGGGTTTTTCATTGTAGCAAAAAATACCCGCTGTGAGATCTACCTTCGTAACGAATTTTTAAGTGTACAGCCCAGCATTGTTCACTGTAAGAACGATGTTGTGACAGAGGTAAGTTTTTCAGTTTGGTCGTGTATTCTGTGGCTTGTGGTACACTCTCTCTTCTTCGGAGGTAAGAGTATGTTATATAGTGATATTAAGTAAGGAGAACTAGAAAGCAGGTTAATGTGTTTTGTCCTAAAAATGATGTGAAGGCTGGCTAAATTTAATTTTTTATGTTTAAGATTTACCACTCTCACCTACTGTTTTACCTCCTTAAAGTTTCAGGAGTGTTTTTATGCTATGTCTACTCACCTTTACATCCCCTCTAAAATCAAAACAGCACACCATAAATATAAAAGATAGATTTCTGTCTCTTGATATCATGTTTATATGACAGAAGGAGAACATCCCAGTCCCTTTTCTGCCTATTGATTGTCCAGAATTTATGAAGAACTCAGACAACCCTCCTCATGTTTAATGGTCAGCCTCTCTCCCACCCCCACCTCCTGGCAACCATTGATCAGTTTTCTGACCCCGTAGTTTGGTCTTTGCAAGAACATTGTACAAATGGAGTCCTACAGCCGGCATTTTTTGTACCTGGCTTCTTTCACGTAGCATAGTGCATCCAAGGTTCCCCTGTGTTATTCACCAACTAGTAGTTTGTTACCTGTTATTCCTAAGGAGTATTCCATTGTACCCAGTTTGTTCACTTTCCAGCTGAGGTCCATTTGAGATGTTTTGAGTTTTTGGCAATTTCAGATGTAGCCCCTCTAAATATATATGTACAGATTTTGTGTGAGCATACGTTTTTATTTCACTTGGCTAAATAGCTAGGAGACAGATTGCTGGGTTGTGTGCTAAGTATATGTTTAACTCTTTGAGAACCTGCCAAACTGATTCCAAAGTGGCCGCACCGTTTTGCAGTCCCACCAGCAGCATGAGAGCTGCAGCCGCTCTGCATCCTCACCAGGAGTTGCTGTTTTCAGTGTTTAGGTTTTCTTTTTTTTTTTTCATTTGAGGTTTTTGTTTTAATCATTTTAATAAAGTATAGTATCTCTTCTGGTTTGATTTTGTGTTTCCCTAATAACTACTGTTAGGTATCTTTTCATATACTTATTGTTAGAAGCTTAGGGTTTTTTTATGAAAATGTGATTATAATTTATAAGCATGAACACAGATCTGTTGTTTGTAATAATTTCCCTAAGATGGACTCCTAGAATTGGAAATATAGAATGTAGAGATGAACTGTCTAAAAAAATCTTGGTATTGTCTGATTGCTATTAAGAACGATTTTACTCATTTGTATCCCCCTCAAGTGCCCATTTTATTTCAGCCTTTATCTAGAATAGGAGCTCTAAACAGTGTTACCCTTTTATGCAGACATTTCTTCTCTTTAAAAGTAATTTATATGAGTTTCTCATATGTATACTTTCATTAGTCTTAAGTTATAATTTTCATTTCCAGGTTTTTGTTCTTTTCGCTGGTGTTCAAGGTCTTGCTGATCAGAAATTTTTAAAAGATTGACATAATGTTTTATATATGATAGTTGTCAAAAGTTTTTCATTTTTGTTTTTTGTATTTATTGATTTTTGTTGTTGTTAAATTACCAGAGAGAAAGTATTATTATGACTATTAGTGAATTTTTTTCTTCTGTGATTAAAGAGAAAGTGTAAGATTTATTTCTGAACTTTGAATATCAAAACACAGACTCAAGTCTTGGCCAGGTAGCTCAGTTGATTAGAGCATTGCCCTGATAAGCCAAGGTTGCCACAGGTTTGATCCCTGGTCAAGGAACATACAAGAATCAACCATTGAATGCATAAGTACGTGGAACAGCAAATTGATATCTCTCTTTCTCTCCCCCTCGAAATCAATAAATTAAAATTAAAAAAAAAAAAGACAGATTCAAGGCCCTAGCCGGGTAGTTCAGTTGGTTAAAGCATCGTCCTGATAATGCCAACGTTGCAGGTTCAATCCCCAGCCAGGGCACATACAAGAACCTATCAATGGCCTTGGTTGATATGGCTCAGTGGTTGAGTGCTGGCCTGCAAACCAAAGGGTCACCAGTTCGATTCCCAGTCAGGTGGCATGCCTGGGTTGCTGGCCAGGTCCCCGGTGATGCAAGAGGCAACCACACATTGATGTTTCCCTGCTGCTCTTTCTCCTTCCCTTCCCCTCTCTCTAGCAATAAATAAATAAATAAAATCTTAAAAAAAAGAATCTACCAATGAATGCATAAAGTGTAACAACAAATTGGTATTTCTCTCTAAAAATAAATAAAACAACAACCAAAAAAGACACAGCACATTTTGGAGTAGTGTTGCCATATATATTTGCATGTCTGTGTGTGTATGTAGATATGCACACACTCAATTTTTATTACGAAGTAGATACATTAACAAAAAAAGTTCAGAAAAGATTTTTTTAAAGCTAGCATGTTGCCATCATTTGAACACCATCTCTGTTGTCTTTTCAGCAATACATTAAACAAAAAGAATTTCCTAGTTTAAAAAAATCAGACTTTAGTCTTCACATTAAAGTTTTGATACTATCTGTACTTACTGTTTATCCCTATTTGGTTTTGAATTGAAAAGAAATGACTTTAGTATAAACTTTTTAAATATAGCTGTCTCTTACTATCATTTTTGTGTTTTCCCAAAGGTGAAAGGAGAATTCGTGTTCATACTTTGTGTCTGCCAGTAGTTTCAACTCTGAACGAGGTCTTTCTTGGAGCTGACGTTCAAGCAATTTCAGGATTATTGGCCAATATGGGTAAGAATTGTTGTCACTTATCGTAAATATTTTGCAGGTAAATTTAAACAGCTTTATTGGGATATAATTTATATACTTTATCACTTAACCCATTTTAAGTGTACAAATCCATTGTTTTTAGTATGTTTGCAGAGTTGTGTGGCCATCACCTCAATCTAAGAATATTTCTATCACCCCCAAAAGAGCCTCATGTGCATTGACAGCCCCTTCCTCCTCCTTCCCCCATCGGCCCTCAGGCAGCACTGAACTGCTTTCTGCCTCATAATCTGCCTACTGTGGACATGAAGTAACCATTTTCACATCGTGTCTAGTATTAGTAGCCACTAGCTTTTTTACTGAGCTCTGTAACTGAGGTTAAGAGACAGCACTGTGAAGGTCACCAGCCTGGAGCCGTGGCGCCTGGGCTGCACCCCTGCCCCTGTCCCACGCGAGTGTGTGCCCGTGGCCAGACCCTGTGGGTCCACAGAAAATTTGTTCATATCTTCACAGTGGTTGCCTTCCTGACTTTTTTTCTGGTCTCCTTCTCAAACACATAGAGCTTAACATCATTTTAGTTCTTGCTCTTTTTCTCCTTCAGGCAAGTTAGTGAATACATTTGCTTCAAACTTAAATATGCCTATAATTGGGATATTTACCCATTTTTTTTTTCATTTCTTACCAGGAAATTTTTTCTTTAATGGAGCCTGCTAAAGGGTCCAAACCCATATATTGTTAAAAGTTAAAGATTCTGACTGAAGGAATTTGAGAGTCACTGCATTTACTTTTTAACCAATACTTTTTGGTAACAGTATTATCATTATAAGTATCTTTATTATTATCACCAAGAACTATAATATATTATCAGACAGTATTATGGATTTTTTTTTTAAATCGTGATAACAGGACTTCCGGCCAAGAAGGAGGCATAGGTAGACGCACTGTGCCTCTTCGCACAACCAAGATAGGGACAACAACAATATAGAAACAAAATAACAACGAGAACTGACAGAAAATTGAAGTGTATGGAAGTCGGACACCCAAGGATTTAAAAATAGACACATTCATCCAGACCAGTAGGAGGGGTGGAGTCGGGCAGCCAGGCGAGGGACACGGAGCAGAGAGCTGAGCACCCGGGGCGGTGCGCAAGTCCGCAGCAGGCAGACCCTGGGCGCACAAGCAGCGGTGGCTGGTGGGCCCCCGCCAGGGGCTGGCGACCGGCAGACCCAGCGAGGCGGCCATTGTGAAGCAAGGCACTGCATGCAACTCAGGGTCCCAGCACCGGGAAGTGGAGCTTTCGGTCACTGACTGAAAAGGAAGGTCCCACGGGGTGCACAGGCCCACCCACACCGGAATTGGTGCCAGAGGGGCCCAGTTGGCTTGTGGAAAGTGGCGGAAGGGTCTGGGGTCCTACAGAGGGCGGAGTGGGCGCCATTGTTCCTTCTCGGACCCCAGCCCCACATACAGCATCACAACCCTGCGACTGGGGTGCCCCACCCAAGTGAACTCCTAAAGCCCCGCCCCTCACTACAGGAGCTCAACAAGACCAAAAAACAAACCCAAACAAACACATCAAAAAGATGGCTCAAACATAAGAACAATGGAAAGCCCCAGAACCCATCCTTTT
>CM052546.1:29448806-29477178 GCA_028533065.1 Trachops cirrhosus | reverse complement strand
AACTTATGACACATGGACTGAAGTAAAGGGGGGGAAGTGGGTGGGAGAGGGTGTTCAGGATGGAGGGGAATGAAGGGGGGACAATAGGACAACTGTAATAGCATAATCAATAAAATATATTTTTAAAAAATCGTGATAACAATTTTCTTCACTGTTACTAAACTTGGTTGACTCCAACATGCACATTTTTCACATTTTATCAAAATCAGATTGTCTTCAATGGATGAAGTCTTAGAGTTATTGTTGACAGGCAGCAGTACTCTTCACTCTTTCTTGCCTATGTACAAACTTGGTCATAGCAGTTAATAACATCACTTAATTGGGTGTATTTTTGGTTGGTACCACATGAATTGAGTTTAGTAGTAGTGTGAGAGGTTTTCCAAACAAGTGTAGTGTTTTTCGTGTTGAGAAAAAGTTCTGGGTGTGCAGAATGTGTGTATACAGAATAGTGTGACAGGTGATGAACATAAGTAACCCTTGAGGAGTTCTTTCAGTAAATGTAAGGAAAGTTCTCTGTATTGAAAAATCATGTATGTTTAGCCCTGGCTGGATGGGTCGGTTGGTTGGAGCGTAGTCCCAACATGCCAAAGTTGTGGTTCTGATCCTGGGTCAGGGCATGTACAAGCATGAATGAATGAATCATGGGGAAGTGGGACGAGTTGGTGTTGCTCTGTCTCTCCAAATAATAAGAAGAATAATAAGAAGAGGAAGTAAAAAATAAAAACGCATGTATATTTAATTGCAGAGTTTTTCTTTCTCAGTGGTAAATAAAATAAAATAGTGGATTACAATGAACAACATATTAGAATCTATGAAGTGCAGTTTTCCTACTTTACAGATAAGACAACTGAGGCTTACGAAGGTTAAGTTACTTGCCAAATTGTCATACAGCTAGGAAATAGCAGAGCAGCATTTCTGCAGACGTTGGCTGGATTCTCCAAAGTATCTGCTTTTCACTGCTACATTTCACTCCTCGCATACGCGATAAATTGGAGAGAGAATTTGTATAATTGGAAACTGGTTTTTCTGTTCTGTGGGGGAGTTAAACTGCTATTTTACTTTTCTCTCTTTCCTGCCCCGCCTCCGCTAGCTGTGGACAGGTCCGTGACTGCCAGTCTGAGTGACGCGCGGGACGCCCTCGTGAACGCCGTCATTGACTCCCTCTCAGCCTACCGCTCTTCGGTCCTCAGCAGCCACCAGCCTGGGCTCATGGTTCCTTTTTCTTTGCGGCTCTTTCCACTCTTTGTGTTGGCTCTCCTTAAACAGGTAAGAAAATCAAAACCAGAAATTAACACAGTGAAAACGTCAAAAGGCAAAATATTTATCCACTGAGCCCCGTAAACATTGCACATACAACTTTTTGCCAGCTAAGTTTTCTGAGGGCAAGGACCCTGACACTCACTAACACGTGACACACCATGTTTTGTCACTTACTTCTCCCTTACTAGGGTTTTTGTCCATGAACACAGGGTTTTTATCTTTTTCATTCATCACTTTGTCCCAGCACTTAGAACAGTTCCTAGTACATGGTAGGCACTAAGTAAATATTTTTTGAATGTGTAAATGAAACTTTCCTTCTTCCATTTTCCATAGTACTCTCTCTTCTTTGTTAGTGTCTAGCCACATACCAATTTAAAGTAAGGGCCTTTTAAAGTCTCCCTTTATTCATAGTTAATATGCTTGTTTTAAGGCATAATTTCATTACTGTTATCTCTCCGCCTCTGTTTATTCCTTTCCATCACTAGGTATGCTTAAAACCTCACCTCAAAACTTCATTATTCTCTGCCCTGCCTGGTGTGGCTCAGTGGGTTGGACGCCGTTCCGCAAACTGAAAGACTGCGGTTTGATTCCCACTCAGGGCGCATGCCTGGGTTATGGACCAGGTCCCCGGTTGTGGGCGTGCAAGAGGCAACAGATCAGTGTTTCTCCTGCACATCTATGCTTTTCTCTCTCTCTTTCTCCTTCCCTTTTCTCTAAAAAATAAATAAAATCTTTAACAAAAAAACTTCATTATTCTCCATGAAGCTAATGTATCAATTAAAACTTAAAAGTATCTATTAAATTCTATTCTGATAAGTAATTGTCCTTATGTGTATTATTATTTTTCCTGGTTTGTATGCAAACTTTGTGCATTGTTTAATTTCTCTAACTGTGAGAGAAACAAGGATAGTTAACCACCATTGATCTTCACCCTGCATTTATAGACCACCTAGATCTTTGGTTCTTCATATATGTATTTATTTTATTTTATTTTCTCATATGTGTATTTAGTTTGTCATCTGTAGTGTAACGTTACCCTTCTTGTGTTTGTTTTTATATCACTATCACTACATGGTAGATAGAGTATTTAGATCTGTTTCACTGATTATGAAACAGACACCAGAGAGATCAAATGACTGCCATGTTAGGTCATTAATTTCTCAAGACTTTTAGGTGGAGATAGACCCACAATTTAGTACCTGTGTGCGACTTCTTAAAAGATATATTTCAAAGAATAATTGACAGCAAATTTGCTGATTTTGTCTGAAGATATTTTTTTAACAACTGATATTTGCAACGTTTTACAAGTATTTTTTAAATACCTATTTTTTGGTTGGGTGGCTTTTTTGTTACAGAAATCATTCCAGACTGGGACAAATGCACGTCTAGATGAACGCATTTTTGCTATGTGTCAAGTGAAAAACCAGCCCTTGGTTCACCTTATGCTCACAACTCACCCCAGTTTGTACAGAGTTGACAATCTTTCAGATGAGGTAAGATTGATTCATTGTTTAGTGGCTTGTACTTGAAGGTTTATGAACCTAATTATATTCAGTCCAACACAGAAATGAGCAAAGTGTTTTTCAGCTGTTTTATTCCTTTACTAGGTCTATGAAAAGAAATTTTGGTTTTGGGAAACTCCTGAAAATGGTGCCTTCATTTATCTCTAGAGTCAGATCTAAATAAATAAAGAGACTTGTCAGACTGACCAGAGCAACCTAGGATCCATTTCTGTAAACAGACTTACCTGAAAGGAGTGTCCTGAGAACCCAGACATATCTGAACACCCCAGGTCCATGTTCAGTGTAAATCTGAGAACCCAGATGCATCTGAACACCCCAGGTCCATGTTCAGTGTAAATCCTGAGAACCCGGACGCATCTGAACACCCCAGGTCCATGTTCAGTGTAAATCCTGAGAACCCGGACGCATCTGAACACCCCAGGTCCATGTTCAGTGTAAATCCTGAGAACCCAGACGCATCTGAACACCCCAGGTCCATGTTCAGTGTAAATCCTGAGAACCCAGACACAGTGAAACACCCCAGGTCCATGTTCAGTGTAGCGGTATTCTTAAATTAAAGAAAAAATTTTATCTAAGTTGTAACATTATTTGTCCTTGTTAGGAAATTTACCCGAGTTAAAATCCCAAGCACAAAAATATTAAGTCATAATCTTTCTTTCTAAAATTGTGATCAAATTAGGATGTTTCAAGTAATATTTTGGTTAAAACCTTTCAAAATTTAAAGAATTTAAGATATCTTGCATATAGAAGGGAAAAATTGCCTATGAAACTTGTGGGAACTTTTAGCAAATGAGAACTGTTGAAAACACTATTAGTTTGTATTACAGAAATAGTAACTCAAGATTAATCCTGTGTTTGACAAGTTCAAATAGTTGGGCCTACGTTTCTTCACATTAGAAATGGCAAATTAACATAAAAATATAAATGCGATATATTGTATGTCTATAATATGGAAGCCACCAGAAGGAAGGAGGAGAAAAACACCCAGTAGTTGCATTCGGAGACAAGCACCATTAGCATGTCCGCGTGCGTGTGTCAGGACATGAGCTTGGGGAGGAAAGCGGCCGCGCGCTCAGGCGCTCAGGCAGGAACCGCAGGAGCGGCAGGGTGGAGCTAGCGGCAGGGTGGAGCTGGCCTCAGGGTTGGCTCCGACTCAGACTCCCTCTGCGTTACCTCGTTCTTTCAGATCAGCCTTCTCTGCAAGACTAGAAAACTGCCACCGATGTCTTCCCTTCTCTACCAGCAGAGAGAGAAAGGCTGTCTTTTCTTAGTTCATATTAGAAAACCTCTAGGGGGAATTTCTGATGGGCCATATTTGGTTTACAGTCTCTCCTGCTCCCCACACGTCCTGCAGCCAGAGGTCTGACAAATAGATAGTTACGAATATTTAAAGGTGCATGTGTGTTTTCAGATAACAGTATTATACTCAGTTATAAATGAGAAACTTCCATTTCTGGCCTCAGTAGATAGTAAGCTATTAAACTCTTGATGGTGTTACGCTCCTATCTTCACACAGGATGTGCACATCCCCACATTAGGCCACGATCACTAACTAAATTCCAGGCTTTCTGTGAATCTCACTAATCATTTATCTGTTCAGGATATAAGGATATCAATTGCATTTATTGTATTAGTTTTTAAAATGATAGAAGATCAGAAGCCATTGTATTGGCTTTATTGGGGTTTCACAGTGGCTTTGTTTCAATAAGTGATAAATATTCTTCACCTTTTTTTATATTTAAGTATGAATAATTGTGTAAACCTTTTTTGTTGATTGTGACCCCCTATTACAATTGAATCTAAAAGCTTTAGTCTTTTGTTTCGTTCCTCAGGGAGCACTCAACATCAATGACCGAACTATACCTCAGCCGCCTATTCTTCAGCTTTCCGTGGAGAAGCTGAGCAGGGACGGCGCTTTTCTCCTGGACGCTGGCTCCGTGAGTAGCCCCTCTGATTCTGACCCTTCGGTCTGCACTCTGCCGTGCCTTCGTGACCCTCAGTACCTCTCTTCCTGAACAGATCATATGCTGTTTAATCTGTATATTTCTGTATTAGCCACCTTCTGCCTCTATAGCCTCCTTTCATACCAAGCATAAAATATTTCATCTTGGTCAATAGTAGTTATTAGTTCAGGTGAAGGCTCTACATTATCACTAAACTTACTAATCATTTTGATCTTTTAAAACATTATCGGTGGGAAGGGTGAGTCAACAGCTCACTCTTAAACTGCATCTCAAAATGATTTTCTTCCTGTTCCCAGGTGCTGATGCTTTGGGTTGGAAAAAATTGTGGACAGAATTTTCTCAGCCAAGTTCTAGGAGTTCAGAGCTATGCATCAATTCCACATATTATGGTAAGACTGTCTTAGAGTGATTGTAATGCACTTAAGGGGCATTATAATGTGGCAAAAAACTCGAATACCCCATTTTGAAATCGTAGCGTAATACTAAAGTTTTTCCAAAAAAGAACATGTTCCCATAGATTCCCTCTCAATTGAAAATGCTCATTTTATGTTTTAAAGGTATTTTATAGGTTATTTTGATCATTGACTTATCTTTTTTCAATTTTTAAAAATTTTTCAGTTATAGTTGACATACAGTATTATATGAGTTTCAGGTTTATAGTTGACATACAGTATTATATGAGTTTCAGGTGTACAACATAGTGATTAGATATTTATATAATTTATGAAGTGATTATTCTGATGACTTCATAAATTATATAAATTACCTGTTTCTTATATGTCTGGTAGCAGACTATTTCTTTAGAGGAAGTAATGGATTTCACTGATGGCAAAAAAGAAAAAGAAATAGCTTGCTGCTGTTAGCATCAGTTCATGGCTTTTTTGTTGTTGTCGTTTTTTGTTGTGCATGTTTTGGGCATGAGATTTCATTGTTCTTTGGCAGGGTTCTTTCAACCGCTGCTTTGGAGTGAGAACTAAGATAATTGCCACATAAGCAGATGACTTGTGATCAGTGTCAGTTCTATCACTATTGGTTATTGAAGAAAGTAATAATGGGCTCTATCACTAGCTCTGTGACCTGGGACAAGTAACTAACAGTCTCATTTGTAAATTAAGAATGTTGTTGCTTAGAGAAGAGTAATTGAAATAATCCATGAGAAGTCATTTGTTAAATTATATTGCATTTGGATAGTTTTAAATTGAAAAGTGAGAATTATAACATGGTCTTATTTAGTGTTATATTTTTTTAGTTCCTATTAGTTTGTCAGCGACTTTGGAGTATGTGTTTTATGTCAGCATTTTTTCATATTTATGGGTTTAACTCAATTCATAGAAGTCATTAGGAGATTCTTGTACTTAAAAAAATGTCAGGCCTTGGCCAGATACCTCAGTTGGTAGGAGCATCATCCCGATACACCAAGGTTGCGGGTTTAATGCCCAGTCAGGGTGCATACAAGAAACAACCAATGAATACATAAATAAGTGGGACAATAAGTCGATGTTTCTCTCTCTCAAATCAATAAATTTTAAAAAATTAAATTAAAAAATTAAAACATATGTCAGGATTATAGCTAGGATTAGCAGGAGCTTTGGGCTTTAAGTAAAACTAGTGGTCTGAATGACTAGACATTTTAATGAGGAGATAAGATATTGTTGTATTTGTGACAGCTGCCCGAAGGAACCAGTTAGTTCTAAATGTCATAATAAAATGAAGAGAAGCATTAGGATGTTCTTCTAGATGAGGGCTCAGCAAACTATGCCCAAGAGGGCCTGCCACCTGTTTTTTGT
Source organism: Trachops cirrhosus (assembly GCA_028533065.1). Classification (NCBI taxonomy): domain Eukaryota; kingdom Metazoa; phylum Chordata; class Mammalia; order Chiroptera; family Phyllostomidae; genus Trachops; species Trachops cirrhosus. The sequence continues at coordinate 29,470,644 of CM052546.1, read as the reverse complement.
TTTTTTAATTTATTGATTTCTGAGAGAGAGAGGAAGTGGGTGAGAGAGAGAAACATTGATTTGTTACTACACTTATTTACGCATTCAGTAGTTGATTCTCGTATGTGTCCTTACTTGCGATTGAACCCACACTTTGGCTTTCAGGGTGATGCTCTAACCAACTGAGCTACCCAGCCAAGACCCTGTTTTTGTAAATAAAGTTTTCTTGGAACATAGCCGTGTTCAGTCACATGTATATTTTCTGTGGCTACTTTAGTGGAACAATGGCAGAGTTGAGTAGTTGCAACAGAGACTAAGTGACCTGCAGGCCTAAAGTGTTTACCATCTGGGTCTTCAAGAAGTCTGCCCACCCCTTACTAGAAAACTGTGGTATGCAGAACCTCAAGCCCCTCCCCAGACCTCCTAAATCCGTATCTGTGATTTCAGTAAGATCCCCAGGGGCTTTGATACAGTAGTCCCCCATTTATCCGTGGTTGTGTTCTCCACGGTTTCAGTTACCCACAGCCAACCACAGTCTGAAAATGTTAAATAGGAAATTCCACGAATAAATTTAAAACAGTTTATAAGTTTTAAGTTGCATGCTGTTCTGAGTTGCGTGATGAAATCCCACACCGTCTCTCTTCATTGCCCGGATGTGAATCATCCCTTTTCCGATGTTCCCACGCTGTGTGCACCACCTGCCCAGTAGTCGCTTGGTAGCCGTCTCAGTTATCGGGTCGACTGTCAGGGCATCAGAGTGCTTCTTTTCAAGGAGCCCATTATTTTACTTACTAATGGCCTCAAAGTGCAAGAGCAGTGCTGCTGGCAATTCGGATATGCCAAAAAGAAGCTGTAAAGCGCTTCCTTCCTTTAAGTGAAAAGGTGTGTGTGTGTGTGTGTGTGTGTGTGTGTGTATGGGAAAAACATAGGGTTCAGTACTATCCGTGATTTCTGACATCAGCTGGGGGTCTGGGAACGCATCGCCCGTGGATAACGGGGTGCTACTGTACGTGATAAAATTTGAGAGTTACTGTAGATGGTATATATGATTAGAGTTAGCTGAATATTGCTGGTTTCTGTTTAATAGACAGACCTTCCGGAACTTGATACACCAGAATCTGCCAGAACAATAGCTTTCATCTCTTGGCTTCGAGAACAAAGACCATTTTTCCCAATACTTTATATAATAAGGTAAGTTGAATTTTCATTTGCTAATAGTGAAACAGTTTGTTTGACCTTACAAATACTTGTTTTGAGTCATAGATATATGTGACCTATTGCTTAAATAAACCCTTTAGAAGAATATAGAAAAAATAAAAAGACTTTTCAAACATTACTGAATTATGCTTTACATCCAGTTGTAAGTAAACAGTATGTCAAAAGCATTGTGACAAATCTTGTGTTTATTTTACTGTTATTTTTTAATCTAATGTATATAAATATTTTCCTTTTATTTCTAAGGGATGAGAGTCCAATGAAAGCAAATTTCCTCCAAAACATGGTAGAAGACAGAACAGAATCTGCATTATCATATTATGAATTCCTCTTGCATATACAACAGCAAGTGAATAAATGAACAAGTGAAGATATTTGGCTTCGTTATTTCTAAGGAAATACCTGCCTCTTCTATTAGGTTTGTGGACTGATGTGATGATTACATGTTCTCACTGTGATTTCAACAAACTATAGCAAATAAAGGACTACAGCAGAGAATCAAACATGCAACTCTGAAATATTGTGCTCTCCAAATCAGGATGTACCTAAATATGATTGGATACTTTTTTTCTTTGCTGCCAATTATGTTTGAGTTGTTAAGGATTGAAATAAGATTAGACAATATTGCAGAGGCAAAGAGCATTTTGTAAAATAAAGACTTCTGTGTTCCAAATGTATATTTCTCTCTCTCTCTTTTTTATTTTCTCAATTTTTGGCTGCTGCATTTAAAACCTCACAAGACTACATGTTGCAGGGAAGTTACAAATCGAGTGATAATGATCTTTCTAAAATAAAAAAAATTGTCAGAAGTAAAAAGTATATAGGAAAGCTAGAATCTATTTCCCCATACCTGTTTTTTTCTTAATTAAGGAAGAAAAAGGATCATCATGTTAACTGAACTAAAACTAGAGTAAACTAACTCTGGTCTAGCTTGAAAAGAAGATTATGAAATAACAGTCAAGCTTTAAAATTTGTCAGTATTCTCAATACTTGAACAAAATCACCTTGATTTGATGTGAAAACTAATTCAGTGATTTTCTGATTTGACTGCAAAAGAGTTGGACACGCTATCTTGTTCTGCATTGAAAAGAACCTGAGCTGTCTTCATTATATGTGCTGGGACTGGCAATGACATTAGGGAGATGAGAAACCTTAGTTACCTTGATCCTTTGACTGGGTATTGTCTGCTCTGTGATATATAATAAAAGTGTTATATTGGTGAAATGAATATGAATGAGAGAAATTAAAAGTTTTCTTAAATGCTGTCTAAAATACATCAGTAACATTTTTCTGAGGAGTTTTAATAATGAAATTGAAAGCCACTCATAAGGTGTTTATTCTTGGATAGTAACACTTCTTAAAGCATGAATGCTGCTGTTTGATTTGATGGGTATTAAGATTACACAAATTCAGTAGATTGAAGTCATGAAAGAAACTTGATTTCTGAACATGCTCAAGAGACTGCTATTTTGATTCAGCCAGAGAAATATTATAGTCAAAACCATTAAAGTGAATTTTGTTTACAAGTAGGTAAATTATACATCTGTATATTTAAAGTGCTGTGAGGGAATATCTTTAAAAGAGTTTGGCCCAGTTTTCACAGATATATCTTGTATGAACTTATTAAAGATGTTCATGTTAATACTTGATGAAAATATTTTTGTTTGTTTTCATGGGTTAGGAAAATGTGTTTACAATCTTGGTCTCATATGATCACCAATGAAATTATAACTATCAGGTTTACAGCAATATGAGCTGACTTAAATGAGTTGTTTGGGATAGGGAAAAAGCAGGTCCCACTAGAGTATACACTACTATTTATTAGTCGGACAAGAATAATTAATTGTGTTTTATAAAGATATCATCTCCCTTAAGCAGTGTTACGATTTATTTTCAGTATGCAAGTTGTACATTGAACTGGAAATATTCTTGAAAGCTGCTTCATTTATTAGGAAGCAGTTTTCAAACTGTAGCAAATTAAAATTTATATTCCCCTCTTTGAAAGAAACAGTCATTATTATGCACTGATGTTTCTTAACTAAAATTCTCTTCTTAATGTGAATTTTGAATGTTGATATTTGTAGGTCCTTTCTTAATTGTAGTAAAGAACATCCAGAGGGAAAAGTTTGTGCTTCTAGGGACAATAATCTTCCTTGTGCCTCACTTCATCCCTGTGTGGGTATGGCTCTTGTTATTACTACATGCTTTGTTAGGATATTTCACAAATTTACTTTTAAAATTTTACTTTAAAAAGTTATTTTAGATATTGTGTAACATGTGCAATCTAGAATAATTTTATAATAGCCAGGTCATTAAAAACCATAACTTCAGTTAGGATTCACAATATTTGTTCTCTGGATAATGAGGGAACAAGTGAATCTTTCGGAGATATTGATATTAAGCAATTATTTTTTGCAATATTGAAGTGCTTTTTAGTTTGATTTTTTTTCAGAAGGGCACTTATGTCATCTTGTATTACTTTTTTATGCAAAGCAACTAATTTACACTATGCCATATTTTTTTTATTGTAGTTGTAAATTATGAAAGATCCTTGAATTTTCTACAGATCTACAACTACTAAAGTAACATACAAGGGCAATCTTGGTATTTAAATCAGAGTATGGCAGTTCAACCGTAAAAAGTACTCTATTTTTCTAATTTCTAGGATTTTTAAAATAACATTTCTGTAAGTCTGACATATTAATATTCACTCAAGCTGTACCATTTATTTTAGTTGGCACTGTTTTACTTTAATGTAATGTATTGAGTCTAATAGACTGTTTTACAATAATTAGAATAAAAGATTTATTTCTTCTAATCAAAGATTCATAACAGCTCTTATCTAGGGGACCACCAAATGTGATTTCAAGATTTTGTTAACTATTACAAATATAATCCTTATATAGAAATTTTAATTTTGTAAAGTAGTGTATAATATTGTAACATTAAGTTCTTGTTCTCAAATTCAAATATGTATTGATCTTCAGTGTGTGTTAAATCTTGCTCCTCTGAAATGTCAGAGACAAGATTTGTCTTCCTTTTTACAGTTTGTAATTTTCACAATTTTATTCCTGTAAAAAAAAATCATTTGTAACCCATGCAAACAATCGTTTGAACTGTGCTAATTTAATCAGTTTGCCTATTCAATAAAGTTAATTGAAAGAGTTTACATACAGTGATTAGTTGTTTAAAGTGATACGAATAATTTTTTGAAGATTTTATTTATTTCTAGAGAGAAGGGAAGGGAGGGAGAAAGAGAAGGGAGAGATACATTGATGTGAGGGAGAAACATGTATTGGTTGCCTCTTGTACGTGCTCTGACCAGGAATCAAAGTGGCGACCTTCCGCTGTGCAGGATGAGCCCAACCAACTGAGCCACAGCAGTGGGGGGCGGGGAGTGATTTCAGTAGTTTGCCAGTCCTCGAGTGGTGCTGTGTCGTGCATCCCAGTTAGTGGAAAACTGTTACTGAAGGTGCTTTAACTCTAAGTCGCTGTCGGGGAGGTTATGAACCGAATTCTTGATGTTGCTCCTCAAGGTTAGCTGGGTTTAAAATTCTATATTGAAATTTTTTTAAATTCTAAATATGTTTAAGGTACTACATTGACTTCTAGACTCCTTTGTTACTGATAAAATACCTACTGTCAAATTGTTGTTTATTTGAGGATAATGATAGTTTTAAGATTTTTCTTTTATCCTTAATAATCTATAGTTTTACTGCTCTGAGTTTATTATTCATCCTCTTGGTTTTCAAAGAACACTTTAATTCAGCAATCCTGGTGTCTATCTTCAATTCTGGGATAGTCTCAGCTACTTTATTTTTAAATATTTTTAGTTATATTTTTATTATGCTATCACAGTTGTCCTGACTTTTCCCCTTTGCCCTCCACCAGCACCTCCCACTGCTTCAGGCAATCCCCCACCGTTGTTCATGTCCATGGCCTGTGCACATAAGTCCTTTGGCCTCTCCATTGTATAGTGTACTTTACATCCCCGTGACTATTCTGTGACTCCCTGCAGGGGACCCTGTTCCGCAGTGTCCCCCAGACTCGTGGATGGAATGAGACTACCAAGACGATCTGTTTGGGGAGAAAAGGCTGGCTAATCTCAGAGAAGAACCCTGAGCATCTTTTTCCTTGGGCTTTTATTGAGTTTAGCTTGCACAGGGATACATATCAAAGAAAGGAGATATGGTTTACAGAAAACATTTCCGGGATCAGAGGGTCCTTTTGAGTCAGAGTCTGGAAGACAGAGTGATGCCAATTGGCCATGAAACCTGGGGAAACAAACTCATTTTGTGCGTGGACCCTACACATTTAGTATACATTAACTTCAGGGCATTCTTAACAAAGCAGGTTTCACAGGCTTTAATGCATTCTTTCTCAGGCCTGATTGCCCCCAGAAACTGCCCTTTTCTGCATAGAGCTGCACCTGCCTCCCGCATTGTTTCAGGCCTGATGCAGGGGAAGCAAGGCTGCCAAGAAGTTGAGACTTTTACAGACAGAATGACTTAGGCTATGACAAATCCAGGGGGTGAGGGTCTTTTGCCCCTTCTCTATAGTCCCCTAAATCTTTTCCCGATGGCCCCTTTGAGACTGTGCCTTAGGTTGTTCCTTCCTTGAGGAATCTCACCCATCATTGGCTATCCAGCCATCGTCCAGGGGCCAAGCAGGGTGAAGTAAAGGGGACAGAGGCTGTGCCCCTGCCAGGAGGGTAAGTTTTGTCTCCTTAGTGGCTTATGGTCCCAAGGTCTCTTAGCCCTAGCCAGGGGACCTTCTTGCCTGTGGTAAGGTTACAGCTCCTGAAACCAGGTAGGACGGTTCCTAACAACTACGTACTTGTAATTCTTAATCCCCTCACCTTTTCATCCATTCTCTCCTACCCTGCTCATCTGACAACCATCAAAATGTTCTCTGTGTCCATGATTCTGTTTCCGCAAACTCACCCCTGATGAGGGCACATACGGGAATCAATCAAAGCATGCACAAATAAGTGGAAAAACAAATCAATTGATGTCTTTCTCTCTCAAATCAATCACTAAAACAAATTTAATTTTTAATTTGGCTTCTATAGGCTCTCCCAAATTAAAAAAAATTGAAATGAAAAAATCTTTTATCCTGGAACTGTTACTTGGTCTTGCCTCATAAGGATTGAACTTCCTCAAGTTTTGCCCATTTGTTACTGCTTAACAATTTGTTCAATTGTAGAATTTTTAAAAGACACAGTCTGAGTCTCAGAGAGATAGGTGTGTATGGCTGTGCGTGGGAACCTCTTTTAATGCTTTAAAATTATTAACTAGAGATGTTAATAGCTTTTATGCAACGAAGGGGGAAAGTTGTGCTTATACTTGAGCTCCTTATATTATTGAATCCAAAAGGTAAATTTTGTTTGTTTTTTACACTTTTTTCTCAAACCCCTTTTTGGTCTGGGGCAGAGTTAGATAGGACTAACAGTTAATATATCATTTTATTACCTTCTAAAAGGAATTTCACCTGCTTGCTAATTTTGAGTGTGATTGTGTAGCTGGCTTCACTGCAGAAGCACACTAGGCTGCTTCAACCTTTGCAGTTTTCCAGCAAGAGTTTGTTACAGGGTGCAGCCAAGAGGGGGCCCCAAATAGGGATTTCAAATGGGGTCCAGAACTCAAGGTGTCCAGGAAATATTAGGATGTCTTCACCCCTTCCCCCACAGGTGTGAGTTGGGGGAAGGGACACAAGGAGCAGGAACATGCAGAGCTGTTTTGTACAGCAACAGCTTTACAGCTAACCTCTGGCATGGTCATTTAACATAGCTATAACCTTTAACTGGTTGCATAGATATGTTAAATAGCTGTGGCCTTGCTTTGAGCCAGGGAGAAGGGAGTGACTTCCACCCAAGATGTAACTGAGGGGCAGGTCCCCCTGACTTAAAGCGCCTGCATGAGAGCTTGGAGGTGATTGGCTCCACAACATGGGGCCACGCTTGCCCAGATCCACTATGGCAAGTAAAGCTGGAAGGTTGTGGGAGTGCTGGCAAGTGTAGCCGATTGTGGGAGGAGTTAGAAATGGGGCTGCAGAGGGAGATTAGCTCGGGGATTTAAACTGAGACTCGGCAGCCATTAAAGAGAAGAACCGTGTGGTTTTGGCCAGCGTGGGGACCCCCGCAGCTTGGGTGGGGGAGATCCACGCGGTTTTGCCAGAGTGCAGACCCCCACAGCCCTGTGAGGGAGAATCACTATGTGGCTTTAGCAGAGAACTGCCACTTGGCCAAAGCCCGCTCCCCGCAGCCTTGCCAAGAAGAACCATGCAGTTTTGGCCAGAGTGGGAACCCCTGCAGCTTTGGTAGAAGAGGACCACGCAGCTTTGGGGTGCTCCCTTTGGCTATGTGGCCTGAGAAGCAGGAGAGACTTTGCCTGGAAAATGGGTACAAAGAACTCTTGCCAGTAGTCCATGAGAAGGTGCCACACGGCTTTGGATTAACTGGAGATCCTGCCTGGACGGCGACACAGCTGACAGTGTCAGGAGCCTGAATCATGGACGTTTGCTTCTTTTCCTGAGATACGGTACCCCAAATTAGGGCAGGGGGAGAAGGAAGCACTGTGGGCATTTGTGGGTATCCAAAAGGACTTTGATATTTTAATAAAGACATTAGGTCACTATTTTAAGTCTGTGTAGCTTTAAATAAACATTTCCTTTCCTTTTCACAAATCTCTAGCATTGAGAGACATCTTTCCTAAGGCGGCAGACAATTTAACCTAGTGGGGGGGGGGGCCCTTTTGGTAATAGTATATCGTTCCCCCTTAGTCCTGTGTGTGGGTGTGTTCTGTAACAGTTTTTGGCGTCCGTGGGTTGGCCAATAATTTCACCCCGTCTGTTCTGTAACAACTCGACATGGAATTCAATTCCTTCATTCATTTACTCATTCACTTAGCCCTTACCGAGCTCCAGGGCTGCATTGGTAGGCCCTAGGCAGTTTGTTCTCATGGCCTCCTGCCTCCATAAAACTCATACTCAAAACTGTATGTTATGACTGTGTTGGAATAGGGGCCATAATCCAGGTTGGATTCGTTAGAAACAGCCCTGGCCAGGTGGCTCACTTGGTTAGAGTGTGACCCAGCCTGCCGAGGTTGTGGTTAAACGCTGAAGATAGATAGATCTCCATCTCTGGTCAGGGCACATACAAGAAGCAACCAAAGAAGGTATCAATAAGTGAAACAATAAATCGCTGTTTCTCTCCCCCTTTTTTCTCTCTCTCAAATCACTATCAATAAATACATTTAAAAAAAGAACATTAAAACATTTTCATTGGTTCCTAAGACTATTGTGGGCCCTCAACACTGCATAAGACCCTGCTGAGCATTCACGCTGATCTGAGTTTCAGCCACGAACAAAACACGAGGCTTATCTTCACGGAGAAACACACAGTAAACAAAATAAGTACGGTATTTTTCGGATCATAAGACGCATCTAGGTTTTAGAGGAAAATTGGAAAAAAGATTTTGAAGCAAAAAAATGTGGTAAAATGTTTAATAACAAATAACATAATATTTCACCAATGTAAATGTAAACAGAACTCAATAGCAGCATTAACAACCATTATTCCTCCCAAATTTGGGGGGGGTTGCGTTTTAGAGTCTGAAAAGTACATATATAAATTTAGCTTGGGAGTGGGTTGTAAGTGTTGAGCAGAAAAAAGCAGATAAGAGAACAGGTACTGAAACCGGAAAAGATACCGGAGTTCCGGCTGCCTGTCACTACCAAACCCAATAAGCAGAGCCAGGGATTGAATCTTTATGGGCGCTTTATTCAGATGGCCGGCAATCTGAGAGGATAGCGGGTTCATACCCTAACAGACCATCTTGTCTTTTCTTTCCAGGCCAAGGTTTTTATAGCAGAGAATAAACAAGGTAAACAAGGTGTGGTGAGGGGTTTTGAAATTCAGGGAGGAGTTAATTGGATTAAAAAAAAACAACTCCAGCATTCTTGTCCCAGTTGGTGGTCTTAAACTGTGCTCCAGGCGGTGGTCTTTAGCTGTGTCCTGGGAAGTGGTCATCTCACCCTGGAGTACAATGGCTCAGTTATCACCTTGAGTTGCTTGCAGTCCTCCTGAGGAACAAAGGTGGAACTGCTTATGGTCTCCTGGAGTCAGGGCGGGTCATACCTTCAGTTCCTGGAACAAAAGCTTTTACATGCATTGATGACTAAACTTATTGGCTATTACTTAAACTAAAATTTTCCAACTCTTAAGTCCCCTATCAGTACTAGGCTCATGGGATGATCACTTCATAAAGCACGTAAATGTTAATAACTACGAACACCGGAAGCATATAATATTGTATGTGAACTAATTAAGAAATAAAGAATTCGCCGTGACCAATGTGGCTCAGTTGCTGGGCGTCATCCTGCAAAGTGAAAGGTGGCGGGTTCAGTGCCCAATCAGGGCAGGTGTCTGAGCTCTGGGTGCAGTCCCTTGGGCGACGGCATGACAGGCAACCGACGGGTACTTCTCTCCCTCTCTTTCTCCCTCCCTTCCTTTTCCTCTAAAAATAAATAAAATCTTTTAAAAAAGATTATAGCATCATAGGTTGTAGTCCTAGAAAATAAATAAATATAGATATATATTAGTATATATAAATATATATATATAAATTTAAAAAAGTAGGGAGTGTTGGCGGGAACTTAAATAGAATGGGCTGGGAGGGCTGCCCTGGGAAAGCCTTGAACAAAGACGTGAGGGAAGCCGGGAACAAACCAGGCACACTTGGGGCAAGAGCGGTTGAGGATGAGGAATCAGCACCAAGAAAAATTCCCAAACACCACGCTCCCTGCCGGGACGCTCCCGGAGTTCCGTATTCCCGCAGCCTATCAGCGAGGCGACAGGTCGTCAGTGGAAACAAGTGCCTGCCGCTGCAACCTCCATTTTGCTTCCTGGCACCCGCCAGTATACTCGTAGCTCTCCCTTCTTTTCCCGCTGGTCAGGCTGGATGCCGATTTTCTTCAACCGGCGTGGGCAGCAGAGGGGTCCGATGGCAGGAGAGGGGAGCGGCGAAGGCCAGCCGAGGGGGCACAAATTGGGGCAACCCCCGCTGCCCTTATTCAAAATGGCGGCTCCAGCCTCCTCTGGGGCTGGTCGGCGGCGCGCGAGTTCATTCCGCAATCTGCAGGGCGGTGCTCGGGGGCGGGTCTACGGTGAGGGGGGGCGACGCAGCCGGCAGTGGGGCCTGAAGTCATCGGCTTCGCCACTGAGGCTGCCAGTACCACCATCGCTACTCCCCAGATAGTGGAAGGGAAGATGGAGCCGGTGACCGTAGCTTCTGACAGCGGGGAGCGGCCGGGGGCCCCGGTGGGCGCAGGCCTATCGGCCTCCCAGCGTCGGGCGGAGCTGCGGCGCAGAAAGCTCCTCATGAACTCCGAACAGCGCATCAACCGGATCATGGGTTTCCACAGGCCCGGGAGCGGCGCGGGTGAGGTCCTCCGCTTTTCCCCCAGTGTCCTGCCCACCCTTCTCAGTCCCCGGGAGCATTTTCTTTCTCCTCCACCCCGCTGGCCTTTTTGACCAAGCCCTTCTCGGGGCCAAGTTCTCACTCGACCCCCGGACGGTCTAGTTGCTCCCCTCAGTTTTCGGGGGACTTCGATCAGCGCTTGTCGCCCTTCCGCCGCTGGCTGCGAAGCCCTCGCTCCAGGGTCGCCCCCCCTCACCCCTCGCCCCTCGCCCCGCGGTGGTGCCCTCTGCCCAGCTTGCTGAGACGACTCCTCCTCCCTCCCCCACGTCGTCGCCGTGGAAGGCTCGCGCGCGTGGTCTGCCCGGCGTGTTGCTGTGCCTGTTGGGCCAGATGCCGTCCCTCCCGGCGCCTTCCCCAGCGTCCGCCTTCGTTTGCCTTTGACTGAAACTGCCGGCCCACGGGAGTTCGTCTTCACTGAACTGCCCCCTCGTCCTTTCTGCGTGGGCCAGGGGCTCCTGCGGCCGGTGTTGAGTGCCCTCAGCATTTTCCCCTGCAGGTCTGAAACTCGGAGCGGCCGCCCCTACAGACCCAACAAGTGGGACGCGCTTGTCCGAGGTCTCCCCTTCCCCGGGGTGCCGGGATTGCGGTGCCCAGGCCTGTAAGCCTCGCGCGAGTCCCGCATTTCTCCCCCGCTGGCATGCACAATGAGGTCCTTTAAAACTTTTTACGTGACTGTCGAACGTATTTTATATGAGTCTTTATCGAACCCCTAGGATGTGCTGGTGATCCCATTGAGCATTGCCTGCAGTCGCTGATGGCAAGCTCCTTAGGTCCCTGTGACTTCTTTTCCGTGGGGCTTTAGGTCCATAAACTTAGTTCTGAACTTACCGACGGGTCACAGGTCCGCCGCCCCAAACTGCCGAGGGAGGTGAGGGGGCTGTTTCAGGTTCTCTGCCCTTAATGACTAATAGAATGTTCACTCTTTTCCCAAAGGACTTACTGTCGTTCTCGAGGGACATTCGTAGTTTGTTCTGTTGCTTCGAAAACGTTTTCTGTCGTTAAGGTTTTGTTTTGTTTTAAACGAGAACAGCATCCTAAACCGTCTGTGTCCCTGCTAATGGCTTTCTGACTCCGGAAGGATTACGTAAGCGGTGGCGGTAGGATTTGCCACACCCTGTGCTGATAGGACTCGGGATTCAGAAACACAGTATTAAAATACAGATTTTAAAAAGCTTTAATAATTTTCTGCTTTTAACCAAACAGGCTGGAGCAGACAATGCAACAGCCATACTGCAGGGGTGGATTTTGCCCGAAAACTTGGTCCTTGCAGCTTGCTCCCTCCCTCCCTGTCTTTCCCAATTTGCTTACCTGGCCTTTACCCCCAAATTTTGGTTTGTCGTCTCTGCAGGGATACTCTTTTTTCAGTTATATATTTTGAGGATGTAGAGGAAGGAACTAACTTACATTTTATGCAGAATCAATTAATTTAGATTCAGAGTTCTAGCTCAGTGGCATATTTTTTAATATTACTATGAAGGATGTGTGCCTGTATGTTATACATAAGACTTCCAAATTTCTTTTCTCAGAAGAAGAAAGTCAAACAAAATCAAAGCAACAGGACAGTGAGAAACTGAACTCCCTCAGCATTCCTTCAGTGTCAAAGCGAGTAGTGCTGGGTGATTCGGTCAGTACAGGAACAACTGAGCAGCAGAGTGGTGTGGCTGAGGGGAAGGGGGCCGAGCTGGGAGACAACCTGGACTCCTTCATTAAACCGCCTGAGGGCAGCAACGAAGGGAGCCTGGAGCTCCGGCAGCGGAACAGAGGGGACCTGACAGCAGACCCTGTCCAGAGGGGGTCTCGCCACGGCCTGGAACAGTACCTCTCCAGATTTGAAGAAGCAATGAAGCTGAGGAAACAGCTGATCAGTGAGAAACCCAGTCAAGAGGATGGAAACACAGCCGAAGAATTTGACTCTTTCCGAATATTTAGATTGGTGGGCTGTGCTCTTCTCGCCTTTGGAGTCAGAGCTTTTGTTTGCAAATATTTGGTAAGAAACGGAATGAAAAATTCGTTACAGTAATGAGTGTTAATAGTTACAATAATGAACCCATAGAATTCATGGTCAGTATTAGCTTCATATTGGCCAGAGTCACGGAACTGTTTGGAGATGTGCTATAAACTCTACTCACCTTTGTTGTAGGAGCCATTCTGGTTAAGTCCAGAGCCTAATAAAAATTGCTGAACTCCTACATGTAGGTACCATTCTAAGTGGTTTACACACATTGATTCATTTAACTTCATCCCTGTGAACTAAGTATTGTTTGAATCTTTGTTTTATAGATGAGGGAATGAAGACTGGTAAAGGTTAAATCATTTGCCCAAGGTCACACTGCTAAGTGACAGCTGGGATTAAACCCAGGCAGTGTGTTCTGAACTGGAAGGGTAAAGTATGTACATATACTGCATGTTAATTACCACTTATCAAATAATTTTAAGCATTAAAATGTAGTTTGTGTGGTCCTGATCATGGTGTACTGTAAAGTTTTTGTGGTTCAGAAGGCATTTCAGCATTTTATAATGTAGCATTATAGAAATGCCGTCCATTTTTGCTGTACCTTCTTGTGCCAAAGGCTATTCATTGAAAGCGGGGATTTCTGGTCCTTTTGTTTTACAGCTTGTGGAAGAAGGAAGAAAAGTGTAGCTCATAATAGTTTAGGCAGATAATAAATTTTTTAGATAATTACGGTTTATGTTATTACACAAAAATTTTAAAGATCTGTTTCTATGTAAATCTTAAAGAGAATCTGTTGAACAAATGTGACTTTTTTCATAGCTTTCAGCATTTAGTGAGATATGTAGCTGTTTTTTCTCTTATCTGCAAGTGCTCTGTGCTTTCATGCTTTAAAGTTGTTCTATTTTTGTGCCTCGTTTTTGCATGAGCTTTCTGGTTTTCTTTGCTATCAGATTTTCTTATTTTTTAATGCTTTTAAAAATATTTTATCTGTTTATCTCCGGAGAGAGGAAGGGAGGGAGAAAAAGAGGGAGAGGAGCATCGATCAGTTGCTTCCTGCCTGCCCCCAACTGGGGACCTGCCGGGCACCCCAGGTGTGTGCCCTGACCAGGCATCAAACCATCCACTGGCAACCCTTTGGTGTGCAGGCTGATGCTCAATCCACTGACCCACACCAGCCAGGGAGCTGTCAGATTTTCAACTGTTATTTCTCACGGCTCTCACTGTATTTCCATCTAGTAATGTTTGCTCTTTCATTCCCTTCATAATAGCTTTAATTTTAGAAATAAATGTAAATTCAGTATTTTTATCTTTTTTATTTTATTGTGTGAGAAGCAAGATAACCAAGCTGTTTTATCGTTAGTAAGAGTAGCTGGTCATTTGAGAGCCGGTTGTAGTATGGGAGTTCATTTCTTGCCTCAAAGTCTGAGGAATGTATGCACATCTACTTTGAGGACTGGGCCTTTTCTGTGTGGTTTCAAATTAGCAGTAAATTACCTCCAGATGAGAGACATGTTACTGCGGGATATGTTTATTATACATCTATCACCGTTGAATACTTCTTAAGTTGTTTAAAAGGTAAGTTTTTATGAGGGAAGACATTTTTGAGGACATTAAAGAGTGTGACTTGACTTGAGAAACATGTTTATGTTAGTAAATCAAATCCCTTTATTTTCTTCACTCTTCTGCAGAAACAAGACTCTTTTCAACTGCTAAAATTAAATATTTTTTACAGTTTTTTTTGCTTAAAATTTATAGCTGCTGTTAGTTTGATTCATTGTGATTTGAATGATTATGTTGGAAATATATAATTGTATCTTCTATCTTCACAGTCCATATTTGCTCCATTTCTTACTTTACAACTTGCATACATGGGACTATACAAATATTTTCCCAAGGTAAATTACATTTTTCCTAAATTATGGTGATGAATATAGATTGTTGAATGACTAGACAATCTTAAGAACTTTTTAAAAATTTGTCATACTTTTGGTCTGAGTCAGTTGGCCACCAATCAGACTTTTTGTTCTGTTTGTAATGAGTTAAGTTCAGAAAGCAAGTGATGAGACACTTTTATAGCAACTGTACAATGTCATAACATTTGTGTTGTTGTGTTGTATTTTTAAAAAAATGTTGGTTCAGCATAGATTGGGAGCAAAAATGTGTATGAAAGTGTTCAATTTAATTAGTAAAGATTTAGCAATTCATTTTGTTTATGATAAAGGAAATTAATTGTTAAATGGGTTCAATTATGTTACTGTGCTCCTTAATGGACACTTAACAGTGCACTTGATCTTTAATGCCAAGGGCCTGATATGTGCAAGAAACATTTGGCCATAATTGCAGAACAGAATCATGGGGAGTGTCTGTGTTTACCTGGTCTGCTTGACTACAGATTATGTACAGTTTATGGGACTTGGCTTGTCTGGCATGGGAGAGAATTCTGCTTGTGTAATTGGCTTTTGTGTGGGTCTTTTGCTGAGAAGCGGCTACTTGGTTATTTGCTTAGTGATATGTATGGCACTGATAAGCCTTGTATGTTTTTATGGATTTGAGGCATTTATATTTTTAAGGGGCCAAATAGGTCAAATACACAAAGTAAAAGTAAAAGAAAGAAGTATTGTTTTTAATTAAACATTTTAATGATACAGATGTATATTTATTTTAAAGTTTTTTTTAAAGATTATTTATTTATTTTTAGAGAAAAGGGAAGGGAGGGAGAAAGAGGGGGAGAGAAACATCAGTGTGAGAGAGAATCATCAATTGTTGCCTCTCGTATGCGCTCCAACTGGGACTGAACATGCAACCCGGGCATGTACCCTGACTGGGATTTGAACCTGTGTGACCTTTCACTTTGTGGAACAACACTCAACCAACTGAGCCACACTGGTCAGGTCCAAATGTGTATTTATTGACCTTCTCCAAAAGTATAAATTAAACAAAAAATTTTTATAGAGCTTATTTGAGCCCTGGCTGGTGTGACTCAGAGGATTGAGCGCTGACCTGTGAACCAAAGGGTCAATGGTTCTGTTTCCAGTCAGGGCACATGCCTGGGTTGCCAGGCAGGTCCCCAGTTAGGGGCATAAAAGAAGCAACCACACACAGATGTTTCTCTCACTCTCTCCCTCCCTTCTCCTTTCTCTAAAAATAAATAAACTCAATCTTTTAAAAAAGTTGTTTAAAAAGAAAAAAGAGCTTATTTTAGTCAAATTGACAACATATACCAGGGAGCAAGGTCTCAGTTGCTCCAAAAGGATAATTTTAATAGAAGTATTTGTTTAGAAGTTTACCCTGGAAACATTGATTGTAGTTTTGCAATAGCAGGAGTTTGGAAACAACCTAAATGTTTATTAGTAAGTGACTAGTTAAAAAATTATGGCTGGGGGTAGGGGGGTATAAGGGGACCAAATGGTAATGGGAAAAAAATACAATAAAGATTAAATTTGAAAAAAGTTATCGCCTATTCATTCAGAAGCTCTTCATGTACTGATAAAGGTAACCTTGCCCAGGAATATTAAGAGAAGAAATCAAAATACAGAATAGGATCTACATTACACTTCCTTTTTATAAAAGGGAAGAAAATATAGATATTTGGTGTTGCTTATGTATGTGCAAAGAAACTGGAAGACTATTACATGCAACTTGGAACAACAGTGCACGAGTATACAGGTTACTGGATGAAGGGAGGACAGAGAAGGAAGGGAGACTGCTTAGACTTTTCTCTCAAAACATGTTGTAACAATTAAAAATATTTTTTTATTGTATTTTTTTCCATTATCATTTATCCCCCTTATGCTCCCCTCCCAGACAGTTTTTAAACACAGAAAAGTTGAAAGAATTGTGCAGGAACACCCATTTATACTTAATGACCTAGATTCTATAATTAACATTTCATTATACTCATCGTGTATCTATCCAGTTTGCTATCTATCGTTTTAAAGATTTTATTTATTTTTAGAGAGAGGGGAAGGGAGAGAGAAAGAAAGGGAGAGAAAAATCAATGTGTGGCTGCCTCTCTCACTCCCCCTACTGGGGACCTGGCCGGCAACCCAGGCCTGTGTCCTGACTGGGAATAGAACCTTTGGTTTGCAGGCTGGCGCTCAATCCACTGAGCCACTTTGGCCAGATCTATCCATTTTTAATACATTTTTCCTTTATGCATAACAAAGTATGTATGTTGTAGATGTCGACATCAATATATTTTACCCCTGCACATTGTGGCTTCCATATCATTATAATTCAGTGTATACTTTATGGTTCTTTCTTTTTGGTAAAAGTTTCATAAGGTTGCTCAAGTCTTTACTATACCATTTAATGACTTTTGTCTAGCCTGTGAAACCCAAATTCTTTAAAGGTTTAGAACTTGACTCTCAGGGAATTCCATCATGCCTTTTCCAGGCAGCCCAGCTTCTATCTTGCAAAGGTCAGATTTTCTTTTTCCCATCGTAGATTTCTTGTTTTTGTTTTAGTTCTTCATATAAATGGAATCGTTCTTGTACATACATTTTTGCACAAGGCCTCTTTTATTCTGCATAGTATTTTTGATCATCGTTGATGTTATCGAGTACATTAGTTTATTCCCCCCCTTTTTTTGACGAGTAATAGTTTATTTTGTAAATATGTCCATTTATTTGTCTGTTGATGGACTTCTTGGTTGTCCAATTTTTGGTCATTATGACTAGAGCAGCTAAGAATTTTCCTTGTGTGATCTTTTTGTGGACATAGGCTTTGATTTCTCTTGGTAACTATAGCTTTTTATATTATTAAAATTTTTGAATCATGTGACTGGACTTGGTGACATCAAATCAATAAAGTAAACGAAAATTTAGCCTTGAATCTCCTAAAAAATGAAACTAGAAAATTAGGAAATAAATGTTTGGTGATATCCTACTGCATGTGCAATCAAGTGCGTATTGCTTTGCATGGTAATTAGGGCTCTACAGAGTGTTCCCATGATTCCGTCACAAAATGACGCACCGTCCTGCAGCACACCTGTCACAGAATAACGCACCGTCCCGCAGCACACCTGTCACTCTTCTGACGGTTTTTGTCATGGGACTTAACTTTCATTAAGATTGCTCCTCTCACTTCTGCCCACCTAAATCTTGCTCATACTTGAAGGCCTGTTTTTAATTTTACCTTCTCCTGAAATCATTCCCTGTGCTTTATTTATATACAAGACCCTGGGGTGATTTCTGTTTCCTTGGAGCCGCTATGCCACACATTATCCAATTTTCTTTTAAAGATTTGATTTATTTTTAGACAGAGGACAAGGGAGGGAGAAAGAGAGGGAGAGAAACATCAATGTGTGGTTGCCTCTCATATGCCCCTCACCGGGGACCTGGCCTGCAATCCAGGCATGTGCCCTGATTGGGAATTGAACCCATGACCCTTTGGTTCGCTGGCTGGCACTCAGTCCGCTTAGCAACTCCAGCCAGGGCTACATATATAATTTTTGATAGCAAGAATGGTGTCTTTTTCCCTACTGCTTAGTGTTTGCTACTTTATATATTACTTGTTCAGTAAATGTTTATTGATGATATTATTGATTGATATTTTGAAACTTCATTAGCAGTTTTGAAATCAGGCAAAAACAGCACTGATAACGTTTTTAGAGAGTTTGAGTTACGTCTGAAGGCTGTAAGATTTCTCGGTCTTTCTCCGCAGGGTGAAAAGAAGATGAGGACAACAGTGCTAACGGCTGCCCTTCTGCTATCTGGAATTCCTGCTGAAGTGATACATCGGTCGATGGACACCTATAGCAAAATGGGCGAAGTTTTCACAGATCTCTGTGTCTACTTTTTCACTTTCATCTTTTGCCATGAACTGCTTGAGTACTGGGGCTCTGATGGACCATGAAGCCTGCAGAACTCAGAAGGAGAAGCTCACAGGAAACCAATCTCTCTTCTGTGCTGCCATGTCTCTAAAGGCGCCCAATCGGTTTACACCTTTACCTGACTCTTACTTTGTAGGAGTTGTAAAACTTCTTCATTAGGAATGGAATTGCAGTTTCCCTGATTTGAAAGGGTTGAGTTTGTATTAATACTGATGTGAAGAATAGAGCACCAGTGTCATTAACTGATCTTTCTTTAGTTAGAATCCCTAGCCTACACCGTTCCCTAGGTTCTCAGATTGTAATTCTCTTGGGGGCTGCGCTAGTACTTTGAGGGGAGCAGAGGAACATGGTCTCAGCCAGCCCCTTGTAACTGGGGGCTGCAACTTGTATTTATGTTGTTCTGTCCTGAGAAATGGAGCCATCTTAAAAATAAAGCAAAAGAAACTGCATTGTCTAATGTTAAATCTGCACATTTTAATTTATAAGGGCTCAATAAGATAGCCAGTTGTCTCTTTTCTTGTTGAATCAGTATCTTAATTCTTACTCCAGTGCAAATATTGTAATGGGAGAAAGGGTTAAGATTCATACGTGTAAAATTAGAAGGTATTTGTGAAATCTTGAATTTTTATTTATGAAAAATTTCTTATTACCCATCTCAGAATTGGAATTTTTCACTTTTGAGTTTTCAACTTTCAGAAGTGTGTTTTTTAAGCAAACTAGACTATAATGATTAGATATAAAAATGGGATGTGAAGAACTGACTGAGGTGTGCGACTCAATAGCATCAATATCCCTTTAACCTGGTAATACTGTTATATTTGGAAGGTTTGTATTAAAAGATTATGAAACATAAGTGTTATATCGCTTGGTATTACATTTCCTTACAGATTTTTGTATGGTCTATTTGATTAATCCTTGTGATATTAAAAACATATCCTTTTTTGAATGACTCACAAAGTCTTGATTTTTGTCACTTTATTTTGAATCAGAATAATGCAGAGTAAATATAAGTGAGGTCTAGGCCTCTGACTTAGGATAAGGTTACAAGCGTGCACTTTTTCTGATCCCGTGAGGAATCCAGTACTGATTGCAAAGCATCCTTGATTTGTCACATCTCGCCCACCCCCCAGCCTCTGGGAAAACATCAGTAGTCTTCAATTGCACGTTTTTACTTTTTTTGTCTCTTTAAAAAAAAGGTTCCATTTAGCCAATTGACACATGCAAAGGTTTAGTAACTACAGGTCCTTATCAAATTTATTTCAAAAGCAAAGGTTCTAAGTATCTGTGTCTAGTCATGCCACTTTGTGTTGAGTAGTATCAAACAAATAAATATTTCTCAGTGTTTGGAATAATTAAAAAGAAAATTTTCTTTGGACATTTTAGGGACTTTAAATGTGTATGGGTTAAAACTAGACTGAGTAGGATGGTTATTGAAAGGCAACATCTTTGATCAGTAGCTTTTTAACCTGAGTAGTTTTATAAAGGGACATGTGCATCACACTTGAGCCTAAAAGTAGCAAGAAGGTTGTGAGATACTCAGAACTGGGTTAATTAGAATAAAATTCTGCTTTGGAAGCCAGGGTAGTTTGCTAAAAGTGATGCATTGGAGACACAATGGAATATAATTATAGGTGTGCCCTGGAGATACAGCATGTCTGGTTCCAGACTACCATGATGAAGTGAATATCTAAAGCGCATCACCTGAATTTTTTAGTTTCCCAGTGAACATACAGGTTACGATTACACTAGTCTATTAAAGTGTGCAGTGGCATTGCATCTACAAAACTCTGTACATACCTTAATTAAAAAATACAGGAGTGCACTTTCTACCAGAGACTGAAGACTGCATTTCCCCCACTGGGGCTGAAACACTGGAGCAGAGCGGTGTGTACCAGTGTAGATGGGGCGGAGCAGGGCAGAGCAGGCCTGGCAGCTGAGGAGTGGCCTGACCTGGGGGCAGCCTCACGGCCACGCTGCTCTACAGCACTATTGGGCTGTTCCACCGCGGTGCTGTTCTCACAGCCACACTCTGGCTGTTGAACTGTTGAACTGTCGGCGCTAAGTAAAGTTTCCTTCTTCACTGCACCCCAAATTGGGGATTCCTGTTGGCATTGAGTTGGCGCCAACGACCATCAGTTGACACTGTTGAGGTATAAACAAACATTTATTTTAGGTGGATGATAGATTTATTATAAGGAATAGACTCTTGAGATTATGGAGCTGAGAAGACTCCAGCTCTGAGGTCGGCAAGCTTGAGGCTCAGGAGAGCTGATGGTATAAGTCCCAGTCTGAAAGTTAGCAGGCTGGAGACCCAAGAAGAGCCAAATGTTTCATTTTGAGTCCAAAGGCAGGAGAAGACCAATAAAAAAAGTTATAACTAAAAAATGCAAACCATCATTTGGGTCTTGGAAAGGGCCACCAACAGACTTGCTTGACACAGTGTGCCACAAACCTTCAATTTATAAAAAGCAGTAAAGCAGCAAAGCACAATAAAACGACGTCTGCCTATACTTTTTTCAAATGTGCTAATAAATAAAAGTTGCTTCTTTTGGGACATAGATGTGCTGCAAACTTTCCATAAATATATTGGGGGCATTAAAAGCCAGTCAATTGTCACTTCAAGGTGTTCTCTCAAAGGGAAGTTAAAGCTCTGGTCAGGGTGTTAGAGACCTGGGCTCTGGTATCAGCTTAGATTCAAAAAAAGGTTAGTGTTCTAGGATTAAATTTGTTCCCCAAGTCTTAGTTTTTTCACTTAAAATTGATAACATTTTAAAAACCTGTTAAAGTTGTAACATTAATATCTGCATGGCCTCATCCAGTCGTTGCTTCAAATATGTGTTGTGATGCATTGTATAAAATGCTTGTGACCCTTACCTCTCCAATCTCTATTTCTCCCTGAACTCCAAGTTCATACATTCCCACCGTAGCTGTTATCTCCTTCTGGGTATCTAGTGAGCATCTCAAACATTACGTCACTGAAACAAAACCACTGATTTTCTCCACTTTCCCCACCCAATCTGCTGCTTTCATGCATTTTTCATCTCCACAAATTCACTACAATCCACAGTAGTTCAAAACCAGGGAGTATTTTTATTTCTCCTTTTCCCTCCCAGTTTATGTCTAATTTAACAGTCAGTGTTTGGAGAGTTGCCTCTGGAATAGTATATCCAGAATTTGAACACCTCTTAGTATCGTCACTATTTGTCACTAGTGGTTTCCTATTTCTTTTTGACTGAAACTCACATGCCTTAGGTTCAACCCAGAAACTATTTATTTATTTTATTTTTTTATTTATTTTTATTTTTATTTTTTTTAATTTTATTTTAGTTTATTCAGTACAGTTTCTATCCTTTATTCCCATTCCAGCCCACCCACCCA
>CM052546.1:29176573-29448306 GCA_028533065.1 Trachops cirrhosus | reverse complement strand
ACAAACAAGTAAAATATAACAAAAGACACTGAAATAGAGGACAGGTAGTCAGTGACCAGAGGGAAGAGGGGAGGGAATTTCAGGGGAGAAGGGAAGGGTTTACAGGAACAAATATAGAGGACACATGGACAAAACTAGGGGGGTTGGAAAGGGGAGGGAGGAGGGGAGGAATGGGTGGGCAGGCTGGAATGGGAATAAAGGATAGAAACTGTACTGAATAAACTAAAATTAAAAAATTTAAAAAAGGATTTTATTTATTTTTAGAAAGAGAGGGAGAGAAACATTAATGTGTGGTTGCCTCTTGTGCGCCCCCTACTGGGGACCTAGCCCACAACCCAGGCATGTGCTGTAACTGGGAATCAAACCGTCAACACATTGGTTCACATTCTGCACTCAACTCACTGAGCAACACCAGCCAGGACTCTTGTTACTGTTTTTTTTTAAAAAAAATTTAATGCTTTTATAGTGTTCTGTTGAAAAAAAGTAGAAACATTACCTTTGATGGATATTTAGGTTGTTTCTAGTCTGCAGTTACAAACAATGGTGCATTAATTCTCGTACATGTCTTTTGTGAATATAGCATAAGGTAAAGTGGTATCAAATTACCATTACAAAAGAAAAAGAAAAAGTTATATATCCGTGGCCGATGTGGCTCAGTAGATTGAGTGCTGGACTGTGAACCACAGGGTCACTGGTTCCATTCCCAGTCAGGGCATATGCCTGGGTTGTGGGCCAGGTCCCCAGTTGGGGGCATAAAAGAGACAACCACACATTGATGTTTCTCTCCCTTTCTTTCTTGCTCCCTTCCCCTCTCTCTAAAAATAAGTCTTTTTAAAAAACAGTTGTAATTTTCTTAAGATATAGACATATGAAAATGTCTGTTTCCTCGCCAACTGAGAATTGAAAATTTTAATTTTTGCCATTTAACTGGAGGTAATTGGTGTTATTTCGAGTTGTGTGTTTTTTTGTTTTTTTTTAAGATTTTGTTTATTTTTAGAGGGTGGGGAAGGGAGGGAAAGAGAGAGAGAGAAACATTGATGTGTGAGAGAAACACTCATGGATTGCCTCTCACATGCGCCCCAGTGGGGGACTGGGCTGTAACCCAGGCATGTGCTCTGACTGGGAATCCAACTAGTGACCTTTTGCTTTGTGGGACAACACTCTGCTGGCTGGAACCACGCTGGTCAGGGCTAAATTTATTTTTAAAATACGTGCATTAAATAACCATACTATAAGACAAGGGGAAAGTCGGAAGTAATTCCCTATAATTCCAGGTGCCCAAAACACTATTACCAGTACTATTTTGAAATATCTTCCTTGCCTGTTTCTTATATGTGTATTTCCATACCTGTTATTTCCATACCTGTCTATAATTGTAACATGTAAAGTTTTGATTTATATAATGCTTAATCCTTAAGTCTCTGATTATGGCCATGAAAATGATTTGCTGTCTCCTCTTAAGAGTATTATTAATAATCTTGATAATGGTTTTAGAATGGCTTTTTTCTAGGAAACTTAGACCTAAAAGCTAAAAGACCAAAAATCCTTCCTCTTTTTTTAAAAAATATTTTATTGATTATGCTATTACAGTTGTCCCATTTCCCCCCCTTTATTCCCCTCCACCCTGCATACCCCCTCCCACCTACATTCCCCTCCTTTAGTTCATGTCCATGGGTCATATAAGTTCTTTGGCTTCTCTGTTTCCTATACTATTCTTGCCCTCCTCCTGTCTATTTTCTACCCACTATTTATGCTACTTTATTCTCTGTACTTTTTCCCCCTCTTTCCCTCTCCCACTCCCCTGTTGGCAATCCTCCATGTGATCTCCATTTTTGTGGTTCTGTTCCTGTTCTAATTGTTTGCTTAGTTTGTTTTTGTTTTAGGTGTGGTTGTTAATAACTGTGAGTTTGCTGTCATTTTACTGTTCATATTTTTTATTTATTCTTAGATAAATCCCTTTAAAATTTCATATAATAAGGGCTTGGTCATGATGAACTCCTTTAACTTGACCTTATCCGAGAAGCACTTTATCTGCCCTTCCATTCTAAATGAAAGCTTTGCTGGATAGAGCAATCTGGGATGTAGGTCCTTGCCTTTCATGACTTGGAATACTTCTTTCCAGCCCTTTTTGCTTGTAAGGTCTCTTTTGAGAAATCAGCTGACAGTCTTATGGGAATTCCTTTGTAGGTAACTGTCTTCTTTTCTCTTGCTGCTTCTAAGATTCTCTCCTTATTTTTAATCTTGGATAATGTATTATGTGCTTTGGTGTGTGCTTCCTTGGGTCCAACTTCTTTGGGACTCTCTGAGCTTCCTGGACTTCCTGGAAATCTATTTCCTTTGCCAGATTGGGGAGTTCTCCTTCATTATTTGTTCAGATAAGTTTTCAATTTGTTGCTCTTCCTGTTCTCCTTCTGGCACCCCTATAATTTGTATGTTGGAAAGTTTAAAGTTGTTCTGGGGATTCCTAAGCCTCTCATTTTTTTGAATTCTTGTTTCTTCATTCTGTTCTGGTTGACTTGTTTCTTTCTTCCTCTGATCCACACCATTGATTAGAGTCCCAGTTTTCTTCCCATCACTATTGGTTCCCTGTACATTTTCCTCTATTTCATTTATCATTGCCTTCTTTTTTTCACCTAATTTGTGATCAAATTCAACCAATCCTATGAGCATCCTGGTGTTTTGAACTCTGTATCTGATAGGTTGGCTATCTCTTTGTCGCTTAGTTGTATTTTTTCTGGAGCTTTGATCTGTTCTTCCATTTGGGCCTTTTTTTGGTCTGGGCGTGTCTGCTACATATAAGGGGCGGAACCTTAGGTGTTTGCCAGGGCGGGGCAACCCATGTCACTCAGTCGTGACGCTGTATGTGGGAAAGGGGTCAAGAGGGAACAGTGCTGCTTGCTCCGCTCTCTGCAGGATTTCAGTCACTTCCCCTGCTTCTCACAAGCAAAGTGGGCCCTTCTGGTGCTGATTCCCATGTGGGTGGGCTTGTGTATGTTCTAGAACCCTCTGGGTCTTTCCAACAAACTCTCCTGTGAGGCTGGGAGTTTCTCCCGCTGCCACAACCCCCACAGGTGTTTTCAGTCAGAGTTTTGAGGCTTTATTTCCCAGTGCTGGGACCCTGGGTTGTGCAGACTGTCTCGCTTCCCAGTTGTTCTCCTGGTTCATCCGCACGTGAATGTGGGACCACCTGCTCCACCAGCTCCGTTCCTCCACCGCCACTTTGCCCGAGTCCTCTCTGCCCGGCTGCCCGTCTCTGCCTTCCTACCGGTCTGGATGGGTGTGTCTTTAACTTCTTGGTTTTCGGGCTTCCATACAGTTCAACTTTCTGTCAGTTCTGGTTGTTTCTTGTTTTTAAATTGTTGTTGTCCTTTTTGGTTGTGCGAGGAGGCACAGTGTATCTACCTATGCCTCCATCTTGGCCAGAAGTCCCCAAAAATTCTTAATCATCTTGACAAATAAGTCCTATTTACCCACTAATAGAAAATTGCTTTTTATGGAGGCAATCTTGGAAGCAAGGGGTGTCCAACCTTTCAGCATCTCTGGGACACACTGGAAGAAGAGTTTTCTTGGGCCATGCATTAAATACATTGTCACATGTTATCACAAAAATTTTATAATTTTTATTGTAAATTGATGATTTTGTATTGGGCCGCATTCATAGGCATCCTGGGCTGCAGGTTGGACTCCCCTGGCAGAGGATTTAAAGTTGAGAATAACTGGTAACTGCAGAGCTTGGCTTGATAAGTCAGGTAGTTTCTACTTTGAGGAAGAAATTTAATTCATGTGTGCATATTGCTTATAACTAAAATGAGCTTGATTTATGATGTTTGAAGTCTGTCTTTCTGCTTTCTCAAGTTGAAGATGCTTTTTTTCTGATTTCCTTTTGCTGGTGTATTCATGGATATATTTAAAAGATATGTTGTCTTAATCTGGTCTAAACATAGGAGTTTGTATATATATCTATTTTTTCCTTTTTTTATACTTTGGAGAAAATATTTGGAATATCACTTAGGGTAAAATTGTTAATCCTTGCTCTCCTCTGTCTCTTTCTTTCCCCCAAAGAACTTTGACCAAAATAAGCTGGAAGAAGAAATGAGAAAGCGGAAAGAAAGGGTAGAAAAATGGCGAGAAGAGCAGCGCAAAAAGGCCATGGAAAACATAGGGGAACTGAAAAAAGAAATTGAAGAGATGAAACAGGGGAAAAAATGGAGTTTAGAAGATGATGATGGTATGTTCACTCGTTAGACTAATAGCCTACAACTATTCCTGTAGAATAATCTAGAATTATGAGTAATTTTAATATTGGTATTTCTAAGGCCATTTCTCTTTTATTGTGGAAAAACATATACAACATAACATTTATGATTTTTAACCATTTTGAAGTGTATAGTTCATGGCATTAAGTATATTCACAGTACAGCCATCACCACTGTTCATTTCCAGAACTTTTTTCATCCCAAACAGATTCTGTACCCACTAAACAATAATTCCCTGTCTTGCCTCCCGCCCCCATCCCTGGTGACCTCTGTTCTGCTTTCTGCCTGTGAATTTGCCTATTCTAGGTACCTCATAAAAGGGGAATCGTGCAGTAGTTGCCCTTTGGTTGCACCTAGCATCATGTCTTCAGGGTTCATCCGTGTTGTAGCATGTATCAGAATTCCATCCCTTTTTTGGCTCAACAAACTTGTGTATGTTTTATACACACACACACGGTACATACCACACTTTGTTTCCCTGTTCATCTGTTACATATGGGTCGCTTATCCCTTTTGGCTGTTGGGAATAATGCTGCTGTGCTTATTGGTGTGCAAGCATCTGTTTGCGTCCCTGCTTTCAGTTCTTCTGGGTGTGTTCCTAGAACTGGAATTGCTTGGTTCATATGGAGGTTTTAAATACCCCTTTTTAATACATATGTTACATTTAAAATTGTAAAGTAGTGTTTATAAAGAATAACTGATTTTACTCGAGAGTGGAGAGTTGGGCACTTATAGGCATAGTCAGTAAATAGCTTTTTTTCAAATTATAAGAGAAAGTTTATTCAGAAAGGTACAGAGGTAGTAGAAGTGAGCAAGCTAGGCTGTGCGGGCTCAGGAAACAAGTTTCAGGGGCAGGAGAAGGGCCCTTGGAGCTCAGGAGAGAGAAAGGCAGAGGTAATGCACCAGGGGCAGGAGGGGCAGATGCAGGCCTGCTCCCAAGAGGGCGAGCACTGCAGTAAATAGCTTTTTAGTTTTTACTACAAATAGGAATGTTAGTAATGAGGGTAAAGGAAAGGCATGTTTTCAGGTCTCTTCTCTGAATTTTTATGATTTAAAACAGAAACATTTCCCCTCCATATCTGATTTTGACTTGTTAGTGAAGGAAGAATGTGGAATTTTCTAGGAAAGTGGAATTTTGCCTCACTTTCTGAGAAAATTCCTGTGAATTTTTCATTCCCTCCAGAAGTTCACTAAGAGTGTATTACGTAGACGAATGGGTTGTATCTTTAAGTGGTGATGATGTCATAGTTATATAAAAAGATTAGATTGTCTTGAATAAAGAATGTGTTACTAGTTTTTCTTTCTGTACTTTAAAGAAAGGTTATTGAAAGAAAGTAATTAGCCCTGGCTGCTTGGACTCAGTGGATTGAGCACTGGCCTACAAACCAAAAGGTCACTGGTTTGATTCCCAGTCAGGGCACATGCCTGGATTGCGGGCCAGGTTCCCAGCTGAGGGTGTGTAAGAGGCACATGCTCTGTATGTTTCCCTCCCTCTCTTTCTCACTCTCTTCCCCTCTTTCTGAAAATAAAATCTTAAAAAAAAAAAATAGTTAAACATATTTAGCAGACAAAGTTTTTAGTTTGATATCTAGTAGTGTAATTGTAAGATTTAATACAGGGGCCCTGGCCAAGCAGCTCATTTGTTTCAAGCATCGTCCTGAAATGCCATGGTTGTGGGTTTGGTTCCCAGTCAGGGCACAAACAAGAATCAACCAATGAAGTCATAAGTAAGTGGAGCAACAAATGATATTTCCCTCTCTCTAAAAATAAAGTCAGTAAATAAAAGAAATACATTTCTTTTAATATATTTTATTGATTATGCTATTACAGTAGTCCCATTTTTTCTCTCCTTTATTCCCCTCCGCCCTGTACTCCTACTCCCACCATCATTCCCCTACCTTAGTTCGTGTCCATGGGTCATACATATAAGTTCTTTGGGATCTACATTTCCCAAAGAACTATTCTTATACTATTCTTAACCTGTCCCTGTCTATTTTGTACCTACCATTTATGCTTCTTGTTCCCTGTACCTTTTCCTCCATTCTTCCCCTCCCCGCTGATACCCTCCATGTGATCTATATTTCTGCAAATCTGTTCCTCTTCTCGTTTGCTTAGTTTGTTTTTGTTTTTTTAGG
Source organism: Trachops cirrhosus (assembly GCA_028533065.1). Lineage (NCBI taxonomy): Eukaryota > Metazoa > Chordata > Mammalia > Chiroptera > Phyllostomidae > Trachops > Trachops cirrhosus. Next base: position 29,441,915 of record CM052546.1, on the reverse strand, counting down.
TTCAGTTGTTGATAGTTATGAGTTTGTTGTCATTTTACCATTCATATTTTTGGTATTTTTCTCAGATAAGTCCTTTTAACATTTCATATAGTAAGGGCTTAGTGATGATAAACTCTAGATTTTTACCTTATCTGGGAAGCACTTTATCTGCCCTTCCATTCTAAATGAAAGCTTTGCTGGATAGAGCAATCTGGGATGTAGGTCCTTGCCTTTCATGACTTGAAATACTTCTTTCCAGCCCCTTCTTGCCTGTAAGTTTTCTTTGGAGAAATCAGCTGAAAGTTTAATGGGAACTCCTTTGTAGGTAACTGTCTCCTTTTCCCTTGCTGCTTTCAAGGTTCCCTCCTTATCTTTAATCTTGGGTAATGTAATTATGATGTGCCTTGGTGTGTGCTTCTTTGGGTCCAACTTCTTTGGGACTCTCTGAGCTTCCTGGACTTCCTGGAAATCTGTTTCCTTTGCCAGATTGGGAAAGTTCTCTATTATTTTTTCAAATAAGTTTTCAATTTCTTGCCTTTCTTCTTTTCCTTCTGGCAGCCCTATGATTCAGATGTTGGAACATTTAAAGTTGTCTTGGAGGTTCCTAAACCTCTCCTCATTTTTTTAAATTCTTGTTTCTGCATTCTGTTCTGGTTGAATGTTTATTTCTTCCTTTTTTTTTTTTTTTTTTTTTTGTAAGAATGAGTGTACAGGGTAAAGTAACTTTTTTTTTTTTTTAAGATTTTATTTATTTATTTTTAGAGAGGGGAAGGGAAGGAGAAGGAGAGAGAGAGAAACATCAATGTGTGGTTGCCTCTCATGTGGTCCCCACTGGGGACCTGGCCCGCAACCCAGGCATGTGCCCTAACTGGGAATTGAACCTGCGATGCTTTGGTTCGCAGCCCGTGCTCAATCCACTGAGCTACGCCAGCCAGGGCTATTTCTTCCTTTTGGTTCAGATCGTTGATTTGAGCCCCAGTTTCCTTCCTATGACTGGTGGTTCCTTGTACATTTCCCTTTATTTCACTTTTCATAGTCTTCACTCTTTCCTCTAATTTGCGAACATATTCAACCAATTCTGTGAGGTTCCTGATGACCAGTGTTTTGAACTGTGCATCTGATGGGTTGCTGTCTCTTCATGGCTTAGTTGTATTTTTTCTGGGGCTTTGATCTGTTCTTTCATTTGGGCCATGTTTTTTTGTCTCTGTGCCCCTGTTACTAGTAAGGGGTGGAGCCTTAGGTGGTCACCAGGGCAGGGAAACCCACATCACTGGCATTGTGGCTCTGTATGTGGGGGAGGGGTCCAAAGGGGAGCAAAGCCACTTGCTCTACTCTCTGCCTGCTCCCAGTCACTTCCTCTGCTACCCAAAAGCAAATCGGGCCCTTCTGGTGCTGATTCCTTGGTGGGTGGGTTTATGTACATTCTAGGACCCTGTGGGTCTGTCCAAGGAACTCTCCTGTGAGGTTGGGATTTTGTCTTGCTGCCGCAGCCCCCACAGGTGTTTTCAGTCAGAGGTTTGAGGCTTAATTTCCCCTGTGCTGGAACCCTGGGTTGCGTGATCTGTCTCGTTCCCCAGTTGTTCTTCCCAGTTTATCTGCCCACAAAAGTGGGACCACCTATTCTGCCAGCTGCCACCTGCCCGGTCTGCAAGCCGCCACCTTGCCACCTGCTCGGTCTAAGAGCTGCTGCCTTGCTGCCAGTCCTCTCCGCCCCAACTTCTGGTCTCTGCCTCTCCTACCCGTCTGGATGCATATTTCTTCTTTAACTCCTTGGTTGTCGGACTTCCATACAGTTTGATTTTTCTGGCAGTTTTGGTTATTTTTTTATTTTAAATTTGTTTTTGTCCTTTTTTTGGTTTTGCATGGAGGCAAAGGTGTCTACCTACGCCTCCATCTGGGCTGGAAGTCCGAAAAGAGTACGTTTTTTAAAAAAGATTTAATACTGGAGATTCATTTTTTAAATTGAATTTATTGAGGTGACATTGATTAATAAAATTATATAGGTTTCAGGTGCACAATTCTATATTACATTATGGAAATTCATTTTTATGGTTTGCTCACATAGGAGTTTTTTTTGAAATTTGATACTTCTTATTGCAATTAAACGCCTCCAGTTGTGCCCAGTAAAAATATAATTAAGTCCTTTGAGATGAGCTATGTGGAATCATTTAGGGCTTTGTTTGCTTTGCTGGTTGGAAACAGTGCTGTATGCTCTAAGCTCCTGAATAGTGTGTACAGGTAACGGAAAAGAGCTTTCTCTTGAGAGATTCCTTTTTTTAGGCATTCTCCTTTGCTTCAATTTAATAATTTGTAATTTGTTTCTTTTATTATTCAGAACTAATACATGCTTGGTTTAAAAACTTTCAAGTGTATTTGAACTGCAGTGTGCCGGAGTTAACGGGAAAGGAGGGTGTTTGGGTAGTGAGAGAATGGCAGGGTGTGGTCTGACTGTAACGTGTTTGCTTTTGAAACGTGTAAAGAAAGTGTTTTCTAATATTTTAGATGATGAAGATGATCCTGCGGAAGCTGAAAAGGAAGGAAATGAAATGGAGGGTGAGGAGTTAGATCCATTAGATGCTTACATGGAAGAAGTGAAAGAGGAAGTAAAAAAGTTTAATATGAGAAGTGTAAAAGGTGGTGGGGGAAATGAAAAGGTATGGAATTTTATTTTATTTTTGAAGATTTATATTCCTTTTTGATTGGTTAACTCGATTTTGATTGTTGCATTGACCTCAGTGACTTCAGTGACTTAATAGTGTTTCTGTTTCCTCCTCCCATCTCAGAAATGCCAGTGCTTTTTCTAAGTACCAGAGATACTAGTGAATTTCCACTGTAAATGTTCTCACTATCGTCATCTCTGTTTAACACCTTTGCTCACTGGTCGCCTTTGCAGTAGGTCCTCTCTGGACCTCTCCAGCGTGTGCATCTTTCACACTCCTTCCCCTTTACCCTAGTTTGTTCTTCTTTCTTAAATACCAGTCATTACCATTTGACAAATTATATAATGTAACTTTTCATCATGTTTATTATTTGTCCCTTTTCTCTTCTAAAATAAAAGCTCCTCAGGAGCAGTGACCTTTACCTGTTTTGTTTATTGATTTATCCTAAGCTCCTAGAATAGTGTCTTGCTTGTCAAATAAGTGAAAAGTACCATTTAGTAGTATTTTTAAAATAAATTATATAAAGTTACATATAAGCTACATATATGTATATAGGGTTGACAGAAGTAAATGTACAGTTGTGAGTACGTGAAACACAGTTAATAAAGCTATTATAATAATTATAACCGGTGTGCTTTTTCCATACAAACAACTAACTATACCTACTTTTGCCTACCCTGTGTTAACATATTATAAAATACAATGCGACATATTGCACTGTAAAATTTAAATAAGGAGAAAACAGACTACTTTTTGTCTTTTCATTTAGTTGCCTCTAATAATTAAGTTAATTCACATTATAAATTGTGACTGTTATTTCAGTTGGTGTATGATTTCTATTTCAGCTTTGCAAAATATCTTATATTCCTTTTTTATTTTAGAAGTCTGGGCCAACGGTGACAAAAGTTGTCACTGTTGTGACAACCAAAAAAGCAGTTGTAGACGCTGATAAGAAGAAAGGTGAGCTGATGGAGAATGACCAGGATGCCATGGAGGTAATTCTTGGTTAATTTTGACTTTGTTCATGTTACTGCCCTGGAAGTGTGGGTATTTACTGGGAGGCATTGGTGGAGATGGGCTTTTCAGTTATGCAGACTACTGTCAGGAATTCTTGCCCTTCTTAGCAGTGGCTGAGTATCCAGCTGGTAGAACATTCTGACACCTTGACCTCTTGCTGTGTGTTCACTTTTGATTCTGCCTTGCGGTTCATCAGCTCACCTCAGACACACGATAGGGAGAGAAGAAATGAAGCGACAGTGAAATTTCTTCCTGTTAACCTGCGTTGTTAAGATTTATATAGGGAACTATAGCAAAATTGATTAAAGCTGTATGAGATTATCTTATTATTTAGCTTTATCTTTTCATGCAACTTTCTATAAGGGGAAAGAAAAAAGATACCAAGTTTAGAAATTCAGAATTTTAAAAAGTAAAAGCCAAAGAACATTTTGTAGGAGAGGAGGATTTTAAAAGCTGGGGATGTTGATTGCCATAAGGAGAAAATAGAAATGGATTTAGTGCTTTACTTTTTTTTAAAATTACAGTATTCTTCGGAAGAGGAAGAAGTTGACCTGCAGACAGCCCTCACGGGCTATCAGACAAAACAGAGAAAGCTTCTGGAACCAGTAGATCATGGAAAGATTGAATATGAACCATTCAGAAAAAACTTTTATGTTGAAGTTCCAGAACTAGCAAAAATGTCTCAAGAGGGTAAAATTATTTTATTCATATATTGGTTATTGTGGGAACAGAAGAGGATATTATCTCTCTCTCTTCTTTTTTTTTTTGATCCGGTAGGGATGTGGATAGGCCTGTGAGTTGGTACCTGAGTTGGGGGAATCGCCTCATGTGCTTGGAGAGTTGAGAGAGGAAATTAGAAGGCAAGAATTGATTCCAGAGAGTGGAAAAATCATCTGCAAAAATTCAGAGCTGTGAGGAATTGGTATATTTCTGAAAGTATTAAAAAAATGAAAAATTTGGCTCATGTAGTGGAGAATTTTAGGGTTGAAAATACTTTTCATGGGAAGTTAGCAAACAACATATTGTTAGCCTTTTCCTCTGGGATTGGGGAGTTAGGAACCAATGCGAATCTGTAATATTGGTAGAATATTACAATATTACTTGCTTGGAGAAGAAGATGATTATATTATTTGTCAATGATTGCTCTTTTATTGCTCTTGGAATTTAAGATAAAATAAAAGCCAAATTGTAGAAATAGGGATATTTCTTTCCATCTTTAGTTGGGTGCAACAGTAATTTCTTTAACTGCCTCTCTGAGCTGTTCAGTGCTTTTCTATGGAATAGTATGTGGTAGCACTAAAGAAAAAAATGGATTCTTAATGTTATCATGCCTCATTGAAAGTAGGAGACACCAATAATAGAACTATAATTAAGAGTTTGAGTCTGGATTTTGTTTTTTAGAGGTGAATGTCTTCCGGTTGGAAATGGAGGGCATCACTGTCAAGGGAAAAGGTTGCCCCAAGCCAATTAAGTCTTGGGTCCAGTGTGGCATTTCCATGAAGATCTTAAATTCTCTGAAAAAGTAAGTGTGTAGTGGCTGTTCTCGTTTTACAAAGTCTCGCTACTTAAAAGTGTCCTTTCACACAGATACCTCCTTGGTTACATTTTTACTCTTAATAGAAAAATATATCTTTTCTTACACAGTTTTATTGAGATAATTTATTACATTTCAAAATTTATCCTTAAAGGTGTACAGTTCAATGATTCTTTAGTGTATTCATGGAGTTATGCAGTTCTCGCCATTAATTAATTTAGACATTTTTTATCATCCCCGAAAGAGACCTGTATCCATTAGTAGTCCATCTTCTTCCTTTTTCCCTCCCTAGGCAACCACTACCTTGTTGTCCCAGTCGATTTGTCCGCTCTGGACCTTTCGTGTAAATGCGAGCATACCAGTGTAGTCTTTCCTAACTGACCTTTTTTACTCAGCATCATCGTTTCCAAGTTCAGCCAGGATGTACACACAGTGTCTTAGGACTTTATTCCTTTTTGCCAAATAATATTTTATTGCATGGGTATACCACATTTTTGGAAAACCTTATTCTTAGGGAACTTTGCTGGCTGAAGAGATCTCAATTTTTACCTTGTTTTCCTCTGGTTTTCTTTTTTAGGCATGGCTATGAAAAGCCTACACCAATCCAATCTCAGGCGATTCCTGCTATAATGTCTGGACGAGACTTAATTGGTATTGCCAAGACCGGAAGTGGAAAGACTATTGCTTTTCTGTTGCCCATGTTTAGACATATCATGGATCAGAGGTCATTAGAAGAAGGAGAGGGGCCAATAGGTACAATTTCTTCCGTTAAACATTTTTCAGATAACAATTTTGTTGTCAGTTAATCAGAAAGACCTGACACGTTATATTGTTCTTAATTAAACAATAAAGATATCTTTATGTATACCTTTCCTTTATAAATTTGGCACTTTGGGGCTGATTTCCCCTTACCAGCAGGTGGAGTGAGAATCTTCCGAGCTCTGGAGTGACATCTCAGAAGTACAAAAACAGCCTCTCCTGGCACAGCTCAGTTTTTAAACTCTGACTCGGCAGGTAGACTCCTCGTGCATCTATCTGTTTATTTATGTTGAGGTTTGTTTTTAGCCCAGTATCAGTGGATTTATAAACTCAACATAGAAGATTGTAGGGAAATGCATTTACTTTTTCTTTCTTTCTTTATTTTTTTTGGCCTTAAAGGCTATAGTGCCAACATTGCATTCAGTATTCGATCTTCTGATTCAGATTTCTTGATTCGTTTGGTGGAGATCTCTTTTGCATATCTGAGTAGGGTTTTGGAAGGTTGTTACCGGCTTCTCTCTTGGAAATTTAGGGCACAGTATATTTCTCCTCTGTCTGTGCCCCTCAGACCAAGGTTGTTTCCAGAAACCGGGGAATGGCTCTGCAGCACAGTGAGTTGCTTGATTATCTTTGCTCTGTGGTTTGCAGTTGAGAATGACTTGCATTCTTTCAACCAAGTATTTTCTTGATGGTTGAGTAGGCATTCAACTGATTTATCTTCCTATAGCATGTTCTTAAATCTACTTAAAACTATTCTTCACCACAATCTCTACTATTATAAAGCTTTTGAAACAGGGTTTTCAGAGGTGCATAAAACAAAACAAAAAGAAAAATCAGACCAAGACATCTAAACTTTATTGCAGAAGTTAAATTTGACACTTTAAAACATGGCCTCTCAAGAATTTTGGTTGTTAGGCGTTTAACATGTTTCTCTTTTCAGCTGTCATCATGACGCCAACTCGAGAACTGGCTTTACAGATTACGAAGGAGTGTAAGAAGTTTTCCAAGACCTTGGGGCTGAGAGTGGTCTGTGTTTATGGAGGAACAGGAATCAGTGAGCAGGTAGCTATGAAAGGGACATTCACTTTTTTTATTCTTAAATTGAATGATTTAATAATGTGATGCTGTGCTTTAGTGTTTTGTACAGTGATTGCTTCTAAAATCTTGAACAATGAGATATGAAAGTAATACTAGGAATTTATGAATAGGTTATATATTAGAAGTTTTTAGTACTCCTTATACCTTAGCTTTCTCATTTCTCTTTGTTTCACTTAAGGAAGGCAGGTATTTTTTCCATTTTATACGTAAGGAAATGTTCAGGAAGGTTCAGTACTTTGACCAAAGTCTTTAGATTAACAAGGTGTAGTTTGTCCAGAAACCTAGGTCTTCTGATTTCTGGACACCATGTATTTTCTCTAATGTATGTGACATCTTTGAAAGGTGGTGATGAGTGGGATGCATTAATATCAGAGTTTCAGCTGAATTCTTAAATGATTTCAGGAAGAATTAAACATACCTTCACTCACTGTTTAATATGACATGTCTCCAAGTGTCTTCTAAATAAAGAATGACCGTCATTGATTAAAGCATTGTCTCGATACACGAAGGTTGTAGGTTTGATCCCCGGTCAGGGCACATACTAGACTCAATCAATGAATGCATAAATAAGTGGAGCAACAAATGGATGTTTCTGTCTCTGTCGCTCCCTTCCTCTGTGTCTCTAAAACCAGTAAATTAAAAAAAATGATAGTCACTGGATATTTTGCTTTAACTAGAAGCAATAAACTGGGTTCATTCTATGATCAAATAAGTTTTGGAAGTAGTGGATTATACAGAATTAAAACAAGTTTTTTTCTCGCAGGACTTCTTCCTCTTTAATGTGCTTATGTACAATATATTGTATTGCTAGAAAAATGGGTTAAATTAGATGGCATTTTCTGAACTTAGCTAACCACAAAACCCTTTCTGAGGACTCGTGTTCTCAGGTTCTAGAACACACCTTAGGAAGGTTTGCTTCTCTTAGCCAAGCGCTATTTTAAACACTCAATCTCAGTTTGCTAATTTATCTTTGTCAGTTTCTTTGACCACAGCCTATAGTGAGAAATTCATTTACAGAGTAACCTGGGACATGCACGATTAGTATGTTTATATAGAAGTCACAGAAGTTTCATAGTCTTAACACACTGTGATATTTTTCATTCTATTTCATTTTGAAAACGCTGGTTGGACTTACTGGATTTCTTGAATCACTGGTGGAAACTATTCTTATTTTGAAAAACATTGATCTTATAGCCCTAACTGGTGTGATTCAGTTGCTTGGGTGGTGTTCTGCAGAGGGAAAGGTCGCTGGTTCGATTCCCGGTCCCAGCACATGCCTGCGTTGTGGGTTGGGTCCCCCGTTGCACCAGGTGCAAGAGGCAGCTGATTGGTGTTTCTCTCCCACATTGATGTGTCTCTCCCTGTCTCCCTCCCTTACCTTCTCTCTAAAAAAAGAAATCTTTGTAAAAAACGAAAAACATTGACCTTATAATTGCTTTATTTACTGCTATCTCAAGTTCCTTCTTGCTTTTGAGGGATTGTCAAATTAAAATCGGTGAACATCTCTGATTTTCATTGATTTCGAAGTTACAGCATCATGTGGTCGTGTCGCCACTACATGTTAGCAGTGCTCCAGCGCTCTGGTGCAGTAAATCGGCAGCTTCGGATCTTCTCACCAGACCTCAGTTTCTTACTTCATGGGGCTGTGCAGAGACCCTGGAAATATTTTCAGACCTCTTTAAATAAGCATTAGTGATAAATAGACCATAAAAGTTCTTTTACTTTTTTAATTAGATTGCTGAACTGAAAAGAGGTGCGGAAATTATTGTTTGTACACCTGGTCGAATGATTGACATGTTAGCAGCTAACAGTGGTAAGTTGGGAATTTTTTTTCTCATTTCTCCTTTTTGAATTCTATACATTTTTGTTAAATCACAGCAGATAGAAGAAACCATCTAAAGGTTTCTACATTTCTTCTTAAAGCTGTAATATCTTAAATTTGTATTGTAACAAGCTTATTGTTGTAAGTGTTCATATGTTTACAAATTAAATGAAAATTTGTTTTCAAAACTAACTCCATCTGACCTTTTTATAGCACTTAACATGGATTCTTTATCCAAGTTTAGCCTAACTTTCCTTTCAGAAGGGTGGGGGACTATCTTTTCTTTTGTTGTAAAGTTTAGACTTTCTATATAGGTGTTAGTATTTTCTTGCAATACTGGATAAATTAAGATATTGCAGCTTCAAGAAATTTTATCTTTTGTAAATATTGCATGTTTTTAGCTCAAATGTTATAATTTGTTAAATTATTCCCTATCAAAACTGTTACTAAACTGTTGACATTATTTAACTTCTGTGGAGAAAGGCCCTTCAAGAATTATAGAACTGGGCTTCCGAGACTTAAACCATCAAAGGTAGGTAATTTAATGCTGTTCCCAACCTTGCAAAATTACTTGGGGCTGCAAATGGTAGTATGGAATACTTAAATATTAGAAAGCATTTATTGGGGCTTATTTCTGTTTTTTGGAGAAAATGCTTTCAAAGGTTTTTGTTGCAGTAGTTAGTAAATACACAATAGAGTTTTAAAAACCGAGTAGTGCATGTATCTAACAGCATTCTGCTGGAATTTCTGTATGTATTTAATTCTAGTTCTGTGTGAAGTTGGCAGAGTGACAGCAAAACTGTTTGATAAGTCATTGTGCTTGGACAGCATAAGAAAAATTTTGGGTTGAATGTTGATGAAATAATCCCTTATTTTTTCTCAACGCTGCATTGATTCAGTCTCCTTCTGAAATTCATCTTGATTAATTTTACCCTTTTCCCTTATTTGTTCTTTTGGTTATATTTAATATCTATTTGCTAGGTGATTGATTCAACAGTTGATAGAAGTGCCCGTGTTAATTGTTTGGAAAGGGTTTTCTGTCTATTTAATTTTCACTGGCTTAAGAAGCCTGTCACATTTATTTAAACCAGTGGGAGTACTTAATAAAATTGAATTTGTATCTTTGTATAGAAAAATATATCTATGTGATACATTTTGGTATTTAGTTTTTGTGCGATATGTTAGCTACCTAATGTGTTGCATAGCTTCTCATTAATTTTTTACATGCCCGTTAGAAGTTTCTGACTATATGGCAGTAGGTTATAAGGTGATATAAAGAGAGGTTTTCTACTTCTGAAATAGTTGGCACTGGAACTTGCTTTCCACACATACGCTGTAATCTCTAATATGTTTTTTCCTAGGTGGTGCTGTCAGATAATGGCTGATGTGGCTCGATGCTTCATCTCAGTCTTAGTTTTATGATGTGTTTTGGAGAGGGCTGTTTTCTGAATTTTACAGGTTCTTCAGGCCCTATGATGGTATGCAAGAGACGAGTTTGACAAACTAAAGGGCCTCATATACCCATTGTCAGAAAGTATTTGCCATTAGATTAAGACATTGTAGACCAGAATTTCTTTTCACTGTTTAAAGACACCTAACCTGCCCCTCTGGTTATGTCAGGCATTTTAGTTCCCTTTACAGTTTTTTAATGTTCTTGGTAGCCGTAAAATGAATTGTGACTGATTTTTAGTTTTTCTTTTGTCTTTTTTTCCTCCTTGTCTTAGGTCGGGTCACAAATCTTCGAAGAGTGACATATGTTGTTTTAGATGAAGCAGACAGAATGTTTGACATGGGTTTTGAACCACAGGTAATCATTAAATTCCATGCTGTTTTGAACTGTAAAATAAACCATGAAACAAGCATGAGAATGAAATTTTTCTGTGGTCTCTAAAATTCTCACACGCATTTCTGTTGTGTGGTTATATAGTAGGTTGGGGACATATGAAATTGAAATAGATGTTTATGTTTTTAATTGTCCATAAAACTCATTTAGGAGGTACTTGTGCAGGCTTTCCTTAGCCATCTAAAACCAGCATGGGCCCCAGCTGGGCAGCTCAGTTGTTCAGGGCGTCGTTCCAGTACATCAGGGTTGTGGGTTTGATCCCCAGTCAGGACATACCCAAGAATCAACCAGTGAAGGCATAAATTAAGTGGAAGAACAAATTGATGTTTCTCTCTCCGCCTCCCTCTCTCTTTTCTCCCTGTCCTCCATTCTCTCTAGATCAATAAATTTAAAAAAATCCAAAACCCTCTCATAAGTAAAATTAGAATGCTAATAAAAGAAGCTTAAGTTTTCAAATTTCATATTTTGTAGTTTTGTACTCCCAAATAAATTGCTTTAATTCATGCTTTCAACTGCCTCATGATCTAGTCAGCATGTGTTTGCATTCTCCAGATGTAGAGTCTCAGGCCTGAAGCATTTGCCTGACTTTCATATTCCTCACACATGCTCTTTGCTCAAATACAAAATTTTAGTGCTATGAACTTAGAGAAATACACGTTAAAAGATGCTAGAAATTTTTGTTAAGAGCAATATGAGTTGCTAAAAATTGTTTTAAATCCCAAACTGCAGTAATAGAAATGGGATATTGGAAAGGGATAAGATTAAAATTGTGTTCAGTCTTTTCAGTTATTTATGTATTCTCCAAAAATGTGTTGCCCGTCACGTGAGAGTGCATGCACTGTGTTTCAATGTAATAGCCACATTCTAAGTGAGATACAGAGTAGTGCAAAAGAGGGTAAACAGGGTGTGGTAACACTTGGGCCATGTGAGGAATCTTTAACTTGGAGTAGAGGACTTAACAGCACCCTTTAACACTTTGGGAAAAGTCCGTGACGTGAAAGAATCATTGTGGCATGGCTCAGTCGGTTGGATGTCTTCTGCAGAGTGAAGGCCGACGGTTCGATTCCCTGTCAGGGCACATGCCTGGGTTGCGGGTTCGGTCCTCTGTTGTTGGCGTGTACGAGAGGCATCCTGTCAATGTTTCTCTCTTTCTCTCCTTTCCCCTCAATCTAAATAAATAAATAAATAGGTAGGTAGGTAGGCAGGTAGATAAATAAATCTTAAAAAAAAAAAAGAAACAATGATTTTATTCTTTGGGGAAGCTGTGGAGATCTTGATCTGGGCATAATGTGACAGAAGACTAGATAAACATTTGGAGATGAAACAGGTTAGTTTGTGGGAGGGGGGCAGATACTGAGTATGCTTTTCTTACATGTGTCTGAGTAGCGCCAAAGGTCTATTTTTAGAAAGTGAGTAGAGGGAATTGAAGAATCAGATGGAAGGTGGAACTAGTTTACTAGTTTTTTAAAAGTTTTCTTCTTCTTTCAAATGTATTTTCTCCATGTTGGTTTTTGTGTGTGTGTATGCCCGTGTATTTGAAAGATTTAAACAGACTCAAGAACAAGAACACTGAAATAGTCTTAACATTTATTAAAGAAATAAACTTTCAGTTTTCCCACAAGGAAAATACCAGTGCCTGATTATTTTTTACTAGCAAATTCTTCCAGACATTCATGGAATGAATACTTACATTCCTAATTATACTTTATTTTAAAGTATGAAAAAGAGGGAATGCTCACTAATTAATAACATCATTGTAATCTTTTATTTTTAAAAGAGCTCTATTAAAGTCTAATTATATACCATAAAATGCACCCGCGTTTGAGTGTGCAGTGTAGCAGTTCTAGTGTGCACACAGATTTGCACCGCCGTCACCAAGGCCCGTGGTAGAGCACATTCCTCCCTGGGATGGTGGCTCGTGCCCATTTACGGTTACTTCCGTTTCCACCCCCCAGCCCGAGGCAGACACTGATCTGCTTTCTGTCATTACAGATTTGCCTTTTCTGGACATTTCACATAAATGGAGTCATAGTATGTGCATCTAGCTTCTTTCCCTTAGTGTGCTGTGTTTGAGCTCATCCACATCATAGCGTGTGTCAGTACTTCGTTACTTTTGTTTGGGTCTGTGTCATATTTCATGTATCCATTGGCCAGCTGATGAACATTTGTATTTCCGTGTTTTGTCTGTTATGAGTGCTACTGCCATCAACATTCACATACAAGTCTTTGTGGAGATTTATTTCCTCATTTCTACTGGGTAGATATCAAAGAGTAGAATTGCTGGTTCGATGAAAATTTATGTTTAACTCAACAAACTCACAGCTATTAACAACCGAACCTAAAACAACAAAAACAAACTAAGCAAACAACTAGAACAGGAACAGAACCACAGAAATGGAGATCACATGGAGGGCTATCAGCGGTGGGGGTAGAGAGGGGGAAAAGGTACAGAGAACAAGTAGTATAAATGGTAGGTAGAAAAGAGGGAGAGGTTAAGAATAGTATAGGAAATGTAGAAGCTAAAGAACGTAAGACCCATGGACATGAACTAGGTCGGGGAATGCTGGTGGGAGGGGTGTGCAGGGCAGAGGGGAATAAAGGGGGGGGAAATGGGACAACTGGAATAGCATAACCAATAAAATATATTTTAAGAAAATTAACTTTTTAAGAAACTCAAAACTTTTTCATAATGGCCAATCTATTTTAAAATAGGATGGTGTAATATTGATAACATCATATGAGTTACAGTTTCATGTACAATGACACAAAAACCCTAAAAAATATATTAGGAAACTATATAGCATATTGAAGTCAGTATCTTTTGGATGCAAGGTCAGTTTAAAATTAGAAAAATCAAGTAACATAGTCCACCCTATTATCAGAATAGAGGAAAAAAAAACACCATTATCTCAATGTAGGAAAGGCTTTTTTTTTCATTTTATTTTTAATATTTTGTGTTTATTTTTAGAGAGAGGGGAAGGGAGGAAGAGAAATATCAATGTAAAATACTTAACAGTCAGCATTTTGGAGGAGGTCCTAGCAAGTAAGTAAGAAAAGCATCTAATGTTTGGGAAGTAGAGGTACACCACTCTTGTAGAAAACTCAGACTAATCTATGGATAAATAAATAGAATTGATAAGAAAGTAGTAAACCCTCTGGATACAAAGTCAGTAAACAAAATCATTTACATTTCTTTTCCCAGCAAGTTAGAAAATGTATTTTACAAAAGCAATGAAAAATAAATCTGATAAAAGTTATGTAAGATATATCTGGAGAAAATGATGGAGCTTCTGTAATGCATTAAAGAAGACTTAAGTTGACTCAGATTTATGCAAAAATTAGGTGGATTCAGTGGTGAAGTGTGACCCTCCGGAAAAAGAGGAACATGATAGGCTGGCTGTGAGGGAACTGCTTCTCAAAAGTAGTCTGTTCTCATTTTGGTATTCAGAGTTTTTGGGTTGGCCAAGTCAGACACCATTTAATCAAAATATTGCTACCATTTCCTGTCTTCTTTGTCTTTGTTTATTCATTTAATTTTTTAAAAAATCCCCTGTATTGTTTTTACAGAGTTTTTCAGGGGAAGAAAAGTAAATGTCTGTGGTCAACCAATATTTAACTGAAAGCACTGGAGTATGGGTTGGGAAGAGATTTCAGATTGGGCCGGATGAAGGCAGGGAGACCTGTTAGGAGACAGGTGAGGCGGGAGCCAGTCAAGGTTTAGCTAGGAACCCAGGATTTACAAGTGCGTGGGTCTGACTGTCCCTTTCTCAGATTCCGTATCATCTTGGATTGGAGTGAAAATATGATCCTAAAATACTTCATATTCTTGGCAAGACCTTCACCCTTCCTAGTTTCTGACCACTCAACACTGCCTGCCTGAAACTCTCATTAGGCCTTTTTTTCTTGTTTATACCAGTCATTCCTGGGAATCCCAGGACTTCTCGATTCCTCCAGGGCTCTGTAGGCACTGAGGCCTTAGGGGCCTGTATCCCATCCCCTCAACAGTATGTCCAAGTTCATTGTTCTGTTTCTGTACCTCTTATCACCATTTGACACATAATATATTTATCTGTCTTCCTCATTAGAGTTTAAGCTCCACAAACACAAGTTTTTGCCTGTTTTTATTGCCTATTTCAAGCACTTAGCATTATGTCTGGCACATAATGGTTGCTCAATACAAATGTTTTGTTTAAATGAAGGTAAACAGTGGTATTAAATGGAGAACGGTTGCATCCTAGATACAGTTTGAAGATCGAGACTACTGAATTTGTTGATGGATTGGGTGTGTGACAAATAAGAGAGAAGGAGTCAAAGATGGTGCCTAGATTTTTGGCCTAAACACCTGGATAACTAAAATTATTTCTTTTTCTTACTTTTTTTAAAGATTTTATTCATTTATTTTTAGACAGAGGGGAAGGGAGGGAGAAATAGAGGGAGAGAAACACCAATGTGTGGTTGCCTTTCGAGTGCCCCCTACTGGGGACCTGGCCTGCAACCCAGGTCTGTGCCCTGACTGGGAATCGAACCAGCAACCCTTTGGTTCGTAGACCAGCACTCAGTCTACTGAGCCACACCAGCCAGGGATAGAATTGTCATTTCTTGAGAGAGGAAAACTGAGAGGAGCAAATTAAATCACTGAATAGATCTTTTTAAAAGTTTCTTCTACTTGGTTTTAACATCATTTGATTTTTAGAGACCACGCTCACCATACTGATTTATAATGTTTTCTCAGGTCATGCGCATTGTGGATAATGTCCGTCCTGATCGACAGACAGTTATGTTTTCAGCTACTTTCCCCAGAGCTATGGAGGCTTTGGCTCGCAGGATCCTGAGTAAACCCATTGAAGTGCAGGTTGGAGGCAGGAGTGTGGTTTGCTCGGATGTGGAGCAACAAGTGGTAGGTACAGTCCTTAGGATATCCCCAGTTCCCCTGATGCTTAGGCAGTGTGTGATCACTCTTTGTGATGCAGGCAGATCATTTCTGAAATTAAACAGTGTATATCAACTGCAGCCTTTTCATCATTTACCAGATGCACTTGAATATGTGCTGTTCATGACACTGACAGTTTAAGATACTCTTGTAGTTTCTCCCACCAGAAGTGGTGGGCTGGTAGGTAGAAATGTCACATAGGTGTCTAATTCTTTGGTTAATGGGGTGTGAAGTTAAGAGAACAGAGGACCCATTTGTCCACATTTGCAAGCTGTTGCTTCCCTGAAAGTTAGAATTTTTTTTTGTCCTATTGATTTACTAAATCAGATAAAAATTTTTGTGATTCTTTCTAGGTATTTAGCAAGGTGTTGTCATTTATCTATTTGCCACAAATAAAATGAGTATTTTTGTTCAAGAGATTTATTTGCATTTTTATTCCATTAACTTTAATTTGGTGTTTTCAGATTGTGATTGAAGAAGAAAAGAAATTCTTGAAGTTACTTGAGCTTCTGGGCCATTATCAAGAATCTGGATCTGTCATTATATTTGTGGATAAGCAGGAGCATGCTGATGGTCTTCTGAAAGATTTAATGAGAGCATCTTATCCTTGCATGTCTCTTCATGGAGGTAATGTTCAATGAAATACCTGTTAAACACCTAACTTGGTCAGGTACTGTTTTGTGTACTGAATGATACTTTATACTCTTAATTTAGAACTAAACTTTATATCATCTGTCTCAGTTTTATTTACAGCAGTACTATTATTATTTCACTTCAGTAAAATAAGATAATACATTGGTTTGACCAAATTTCATAGCCATTAATCAGCTAAGGAGGAATTGAAATTAAAATTACATATTTTTTCATTGTATCATGTTACCTAGAGGATTTCATCATTCATGTTAGAGATTTAATTGAAATTTTAAAGTAACATTTTCATTTCTTTGTAATACCACCATTATTAAATATATTGGGATTTACATGAGTGGGAATTATGTTTTTTAAACAGGAAATCAACTTGGTTGGACCCATATTCCAAACTCAATCTTTTTTGTAATGGGTGATATCAGAAATCTCTATTAATTTTTTAGCCATAACTGGGCTACTTGGTTTCTGTTTCATGAATATGTAGTTTAGGGATAGAATATTTGGACAGCATTTGTAGACATAATTGAGTATGGCCACTCTTTTTTTTCTGGGGTTTATCCTCTTTTCTAGTCCTGAGGTTGTCCTGAATTCTTTCTTCTGTTCCTTCTTAGTCAGACTGTATTTCTACTCAGGTTTTGACTTCCCTACCTGGCTGCCCAGGCCCTTCCCACCCTCCCCCAAGTTTAAAATAAATAAACAAAGTAAAATTCTATGTCAGGCAGAGCATATCATCTTAGTTTGAGGCTCTTGAGGTAACATGTTTAAGAGAAATCCTATTGGATAAATTTTACCAGTATACCTCAAACTTTAATGTGCATATGTAGTCACCCAAATATCTTGTTAAAATGGAGAATCTGATTTCAGTAATTCGGGGTAGAATCTGACATTCTGCATTTTTAACAACCCCCTTGTGATTCTGCTTCTGGTCCTTGGACAAAACTGAGTGGCGAATCTCTATAAAACTGCAGAAGGAGAAAGATCTAAATCCTGTCAATATAGGCTCAATCTGCCTGCCTTTTCTTCAGCTGCTCCCCAAACGAGATACAGGGTAGTGAATCTGAGATTGGGTTTCTGCAACTGTAAGCCTTATATAACTGAAAGCAGGCAAGCAGGAGCAAATTTAGTAGATTCATAAATGAGTTAATAGCAGTAGCCTTTGATCGTGCCAGTACTCTTCCTTAGTGTTTTATTTTCTACATTATAGTTGTTGGATGTGTGGTCATTATAAGTTGGATTTGTCCTTTACTTCCTGTCTAAATTCTTTCTCTGGGTGTCAGAGAAAATGGAAAGTTTAATTTGAACATGAGACTTTACAACTCTTATCTGTAACTTACTTTCAGGTATTGATCAGTATGACAGAGATAGCATCATAAATGACTTTAAGAATGGGACCTGCAAGCTTCTTGTGGCTACTTCTGTTGCTGCCCGAGGTCTGGATGTGAAACATCTGATTCTTGTAGTAAATTACAGCTGCCCCAACCATTATGAAGATTATGTGCACAGAGCAGGACGGACTGGAAGAGCAGGCAACAAAGTAAAAAAAAATTTTAGGTTGATTTTTATTATATTAAAGTATAAGTGTTTATTATTTTAAGGAGTAATTAATCAGAGTTATGGAAACATTTTGAAAATCCTCAGTCATCAGAGTATGAGGATTAGTTGGGGTGTTCATCATTTATGTACATATATTTGTGTAAGTATTATTAATATTATGTATGTCTAAATATTTTGAAAATTATCAGACACCTTGCTATTGTCTATAGTTAGATGATGTTAACTGTTTGTGTCCCCTTTCAGGATTTTTTACCTGCCTGAAAGTTTCTATATACATCCATGTATATAAATCAGAATATTTCATTGCTTTTTAAAAAAAATGTGGAATCATAAAATAGACTCACACCCACACTAATCTCCCCTCTTGTCATACATACATACATATCACTTGCTTTTTTGACTCATGTGTTCTGGTTAAGTATATACGTCTAATTCATTCATTTTTTTTTTCCCAGTGGGGGAGAGGGGAAGAAAGAGAGCTATGGGCAGGTGGGTGAGATAGGGTGAGGAGGCAGGGAAGAAAAGAGGGAGGGAGAGAGGAAGGAGGGAAGGAAGGAAATACAAAGGGTAGGAAGGGAGGGAGCTAATTGATTCTTTTTGAAGGGGCAGAATATTCTGCTGTTGGAAACACTGATGACGATATAGTTGGTATTCCAACCCTAGTCATTTCTGCGTACGGAGGCAATAATGGCATTGATAGTTCTAGGGTATATACATGGAGTGCTGATTAAGTGCCCGCCACAGAATTGCTTGATTTATGTTTATCATTTCATCTTCACAACTTCCCTTGGAGGTTTGATAATACTATCTCATTTAATAGATGTGAAAAGTTGAGGCATGTAAAGGTCAAATTACTTGCCCAAAGTTTCATAGCTAATAAGTAATGATGGCATTTATTCTTTTAACCTAAGTTATTCTATAGATTTGGAAAACTTTTTTGTGTAAATGGCCAAGTAGTAAAAACTGTAGCATTTTAAATGTCTTTTGACACTTTTTTAAAAAAATCATCACCGGAGGATATGTTCGTTGATTTTAGAGAGAGAGGAAGGGAGGGAGAGAAAAAGAAACATTGATCAGCTGCCTTCGGTATGCATCCCAACCTGGGGGTCAAACCTGCAACTTAGGTATGTGCCTTGACTGGGGATCGAGCCTGTAGCTTTGGTTTATGGGAAAATCAGCTGAGCCGTCCGGCCAGGGCTTGACACTCTTGAGGGGAGTATGTGGGCAGTAGGGGGTCATTTGAGGTGCTGGCCATGTGCTCTCCACCCTTTATAGCCTTGCCTCACAAAATTAAGGAAATCAAGGACTGTCTGCTCCCAGTCAGGTGAAAGGATGCTAGATCTGTCCAGATCAAGAAAAAGCAAGGATAGCCCTGACTGGTGTAGCTCAGTGGATTGAGCGCCAGCCTGCGAACCAAAAGATCGCGGTTCGATTCCCAGTCAGGGCACATGCTTGGGTTGCAGGCCAGTACCCAGTAGAGGACCCATGAGAGGCAACCACACATTGATATTTCTCTCCCTCTCTCCTTCCCTTCCCCTCTAAAGATAAATAAATAAAATCTTAAAAAAAAGAAAAAGCAAGGGTAATGTGAAGTTCAAAGTTTGATGCAGCAGATCCCTTTATACCTTGGTTGTCATAGACAAAGAGAAGGCAGAGAGACTGAAGTAGTCCCTGCCCCAGGTTGGGCAGTGAAGGAGCTGAAAAGAACCACACATGCTGATATGAACTGTATTAAAATGTTAAAAATTCTTTTTAAAAAATTGTAGCCTTTCAAAGCCATGTATGTTTTTTGTCATATATGTGTGTGCAGGTGTGTACAACCTTAAACAAATGTAATGCCATTCTTTTCATGGGCAGTACAGAAGCAGACCATGGGTCAAATCTGGCGACTAGAAGGGGAGAGGGGAGGGAATTTCAGGGGAATTTCGGGGGAGAAGGGAAGGGTTTACAGGAACAAATATAGAGGACACATGGACAAAAACTAGGGGGGTGGGAAATGAGAGGGAGGAGGGGAGGGATGGGTGGGTTGGCTGGAATGGGAGTAAAGGATAGAAACTGTACTTGAATAATGATTAAAACAAAAATTTTAAAAAATCTGGTGACTAGATATTGCTGAAATATTAATCCATGTTTTAAAATTTGTAACAGCCCAATGGTAGAGGCAGAGTATTTTGTGAAGATGGCAATCTGGTTTGCAAGCGCTATACTTTAACTCCAGTCTTTGTCTTGCCTGAACCAAAAGCTGCTGGGGACATGCAAAGCCTTAGGTTTTAGAGGATCCCGAGGAGATGATGTAGACTCATTTTGGCAAGATGGTTACAAAAATAAATTTTAAAAAATCATTTTTGTGTATAAAACCATTATACACCATACATACACACATATGCTTCTTTTTGTTGTGGTTTTTTTACACATGACTTTATTTGAGAAGCCTCAGGCACAGCCCAGACCAGAGAGCACAAAGGGGAAAGCACGGGGCATTGCAGGGCAGCTGGGGAGGCCCACAGGCATCGAAACCCAGGCATGTGCCCTGACTGGGAATCAAACCGGTGACCTTTGGTTTGCCGGCCGGCACTCAGTCCACTGAGCCACAACAGCCAGGGCACACATACGCTTTTGTACATTTTATTTGTCTTTAAAAATTTGGGCCCCTGACTGGCGTAGCTCAGTTGGTTGGGCATCATGCGGCAAAGCGAAAGGCTGCTGGTTCGATGCTGGTTAGGACACATGCCTGGTTTGTGGGTTTGGATTTGGCCCCTCATTGGGGTGCGTATGAGAGGCAGCTGATCGATGTTTGTCTCTTGCATCAATGTTTCTCTCCCTTTCCTTGTTCCTCCCTTCTCCTCTCTTAAAAATAAATAAACTTTATAAAATATGTGGGAAGCTACATTCTAGGAGGTTGATATGGTAGCTGGGGTAGAGTGGTGCCGTGGTGGAGGAAGGGACTGGAAGCAAAGAAGGGAAAGCAAATACCATATTAAAGAAAATTATCTATGGCAATGCAATTGTACATTTATGTAAAATCACATTTCTACTTGTGCATAGGGAAATAGAGATTTTCTGGGTTTGCTTATTTCATTTTTAAATATTAAACTTAGATATTCCACTTTCAAACATTAAAGAATTTAGTAGGACTTTTTATGGTTTTTAAAATTCTTTAGTTAAGGAGTCAGTCTTAAAAAGATTTATTGGGTGATTTAGATTTATCTGTGGTCTAAGTAGGATTCACCTTGCTGGTGTCTAATAGTTTCATTATCCCTGTCCATTAGGGTTATGCGTATACTTTTATCACAGAAGATCAGGCTCGTTATGCTGGTGACATCATTAAAGCTCTTGAATTGTCGGGGACTGCAGTGCCTCCCGACCTAGAGAAGCTTTGGAGTGATTTCAAAGACCAGCAGAAAGCTGTGAGTTTTTGAATTCCCATTTTAATGCAAATTATTATTGTGTCCTAAATATTGAATATTTAACACTTATAAATCTTGAAAGAATTATTTTCATTTATCTTTTTAAAAAAGGAAAAAGTAAAAACAAAATCCTTTTGCTTCAACTTAGTATTGGAGTAGTTTACCTAAGGATCTTATTTTTTCTCACATGCTAGATGAAGTGTTTTGTTAAATTGGCATACTACTCCTTGAAGAATATTTAATTACTGTAAATTCCCGAACACTAAATTTTTTTACCATGAAATTAACTTTTTTCTGTTTTGTTTTTTCTTGAAAGGAAGGGAAAATAATTAAAAAGAGTAGTGGGTTCTCTGGTAAGGGATTCAAGTTTGATGAAACAGAACAAGCTTTGGCTAATGAGAGGAAGAAGTTACAGAAAGCAGCTCTGGGTCTGCAAGATTCGGATGATGAGGATGCTGCGGTCGATGTAAGTGTTGTTCTAAACCTCGTCCTTGCCTTTTGAAACAGTTGTTCCTCTCACACTGGCAGTCTTATGATGTGCTTGTTGAGATAGCCAGTTACTGGAAACCTTGGTTTGTACTCTTCCCAGCTTTTTCTTATGTAAGCATATATGTTCATGTGCTTGTATTTTCATAAGAATGAGGTCATATACTGCTTTATGGCCTATTTTACAGTAACAGCCTTATGTTGAAATCTCCCTTTTTAGCACATTCACTCTTACATTATTCTTGATGACTACATAATATTCTATTCTATGGATGTTGTACTATTTAATGAATCAAACCCCTATTTTTTAATATATAGGCTATATCTATCTATTATTTGGAATATACTGTACTTTATAAACTATACTTCATTGCTTCATCCTTGTCCATTTAAGTTTGCATGTTCATCAGATTCAATCTTGAGGATGAGTGTATAAAAGGAATTGCTAGTCCAAAAGGTATTTCTAATTTGGTCTTGAAACATTGTCAGGTTATCCTCCAGCAGGATGATGGACCAGTTTGCACTCGCTGTGGTGGTGTGTCAGAGCGCCTGGCTCCCCATACCATTAGCAGCATTGGTGCTAATGTTTATCTTTTTAAATTGTTATTGAACATCCGTATTAATAATAGTCAACATTTACTGAGTGCTACTAAATGCCATATACTATGCCAGGGATTGTGTTATTTACTTCCTTAGGAGAGGTAGACACTCGAGTAGTCCCATTTTATCATTGAGGGGACTGAGGCTTGAACAGATAATAACCTTTTCGGGTTTATAGCTATTATGGTAATGAGTTGGGACCTGTACCCATTGCATTCTACTTTCAAGTCCATGTTCTTGTGGAATTATTTGTTATCAGTGAAGAGGGATATTGAGGACTTAGCAAGTTGAAAGTTTCAGAGAATGTTCCTTGGAATCCTGACTCCCCAGGAGCTTGAGCTTTAGAAGAAGATTTTTTTTTCAAGTTTGTCAGACTGTTATGTTTCACTCATAAAAGGAGTGAAAGGGTATCTAAGAAGATGATTCCATTATAAAAGAATTTTGGAAAATCGGCCTCGAATATACCACTAGTATTGGCATCAGCATATCAAAGGGAAAGTGCTTAAAGAAGCTTATTTAACTTTGCTTAACCCAGAAATTTTTCAGTATACTTGATATTTTGATCATACATTTTTTGACATACTCTATTAAACCTCAGCTTAGAACACACTTTTGGAAATCAGAAATTCAGTTGGTTCTTGTCATTTGAGGAAATTGAGGCCCAGAAAAGTAATTAGTCCACGACTGTGCTGGCTGTTAGGTGCAGCCAGGACTGGAACCCAGGTCTCCCATGAATGCCAGGCCATTCCTTCTAGTGTGGCAGACTGACTGAGGTTCAGTTAAGTCAGTGTTTTAGTCATCTGCAATGGTGTAACAAGTCAGTCCAAAACTTAGTAGGCTAAAACAATAAACATTTATTGTCTCAGTTCCTGAGGGTCAGGGAGTCAGGAGCAGTTTAGCCAGGTAGTTCTGGCTGGGGGTCGCGTAGGTGGCAGGCAGGCTGCTGTCCCAGCTGCAGTGATGCGGGACCATCTTCTTCCAAGATGGCTCTCACTTCAGTGTCGGCAGAATGCTTCCGTTCTTTACTGCCCCCTGCCTGCATGTCCTCACAGCGTGGACAACATGGCAGAGGCCTTCCCCCAGAGCAGTGAACCTGAGAGCCAAGAGGAAGGCTGAGTGCGTTTTATGACTAGTCTCTGAAGTCGCACACCAGCGCTGCCACTTCCTTCTGTCCATTAGACGCGAGGCACAGTCCAGCCCACACTCCAGGACAGGCTCCACCTCTTGAAGGGAAGAGTGTTAAAGATTTTGTGGCCTTGATTTTACATCTCATTTTTTGTCACTTTGAACATTTTTAAAATCTCAAAATGCAGTATGTTTATTTCTCTGATTATTAAAATGATATATACTGTTGATAAAAAATTAAAACGATACTGAAGTGAATAAAGTCCAAAGTAAAGTTAACCCAACCAGCTAGCAGCGTACACATTCCCCATTCCTGCTTTCATGCATTTGTTTTGTATTTTAATGCTAAATATGCTGTTTTACTCAGTTAAATGGTAAGTTTGAAAGTAGTTGATAAAATCCCTTATTAGGTAACAAATTTTTTAAATATTTTTATTTATTTATTTTTAAAGAGAGGGGAAGGGAAGGGAAGGAGAAAGAGGGGGAAAGTAACATCAGTGTGTGGTTGCCTCTCGCGTGCCCCATACAGGGCCTGGCCTGAAACCCAGGCATGTGCCCCAACTGGGAATCGAACTGGCGACCCTTTGGTTGGCTGGCCCACACACTCAATCCACTGAGTGACACCAATCAGGGCAGATAACAAATATTTTTAAAAAGAAGCTATTTCAGGGAAGGGGCTTTCTAAATTAACCTAGTTAATTTTAAACCTTGAACAAAATATCCTTTGACTTGTGATCTAGGAGATATAAAGCCTTATTAGCCTAATCTGAGTATATGAAGGGGTATACGTCTCAATGATGGTTGGCAGTGCCAGTCATTGTTGGTGAAAGGCGTCTCTAAAAGGAAATGCGAACGGTTTACGTGGTAGATGTGGCCAGCCTGAGGATTGCTCAGTCGCTGTAGGAATCGTGTGATCCCTGGAGAGTGGAGGCTTTCTGCATTGCTTTTGCTTTGATGGGGAAAACCAACTCTCATTTTCTTTTTTTCTTGATTCAAATGAATCAAGCACTAAAACGTTCTTTTCTAATTCTGTTACCCAAGTTTTGAGGCAAATCTAGTTGCATTTTAGGAGTTGGGAAGAGTTTTGGGAGCCTTGTTGTAGGAACATGTTGTACCAATCCCCCTGAGAATCATTGACTCTTTTTTTTTTCAATTATCCATTGGCCTTGAGTTATTGCCCTTCTTTCATTGCAGTATAATTCGGCTTCGAGGCCCGAGCCGTGGAGCATCTTAGATGCATCATCATATTGGCTGCTCTGTTTTGACAACACACATTGCTTATTTGCTGAACTGGGGTGTATTTTCTGAACCACTTAGGAGTCTGCATAAGTTCATGCAGTGTTATATCTGTTTTCTGTTTTCTTTACCATAGACAACGGATTTTTTAAATGAAACGTGTTACCCTTAACCAACAGCTGGTATATTTTCCTGTTGATCTGTGTGGTTGAAGTAACATAAATATAACCAGACTTTTGGTAGAAATACTTTTTATTTTTTGCTGTAGGTATACATAAATTGGTATTTTTAATCTCATTTCTATTAACTTTTTTTCGTTTTTAGATTGATGAGCAAATCGAAAGCATGTTTAATTCAAAGAAGAGAGTGAAGGATATGGCTGCTCCTGGAACATCTAGTGTTCCTGCTCCAACTGCAGGAAATGCTGAGAAATTAGAAATTGCTAAGAGATTGGCTCTTAGAATCAATGCTCAGAAAAATTTGGGCATTGAGTCTCAGGTATTAAGTATTTTGTTCTGAGATTTAGTCAGTACTTTCCATAAGTCCTTTGATTTAAATGCTTTTTAGGAATTAAGGTCAGCACAAGTGAACAAGTCCACTGGACAATGAGTGAATGAAAACTTAACGTTCTGGATACAGAATTCTTTGATTATTGCATTTGAGTCATTTCTCCAGTTGGTTAACTGAGGTCTTAATGCCTGTTCTGAAAGTCCTGATTGTTGAGTATGTTAGCCATGGAGAGTTTTTAAAGTGCGATTCTGATCGCTCTTAACAGAATCTAAAGAAATCACTCTCTTTTTCTCTCTTGATCTGTTTTTATTGGGTGGTTTCGGGGCACACACGCAGTTCCTCGGAATTGCAAACACTGAGTCAGTTACACGACTCAACTAACGTGGATTTAAACATCAGAAAATGTATTAAAATATTTTGTTATCTTTCTCTTTGGAGCTTTTTAAATTTTTAACTAAGGGTAGATTTTCACAGTGTTCCCAAAGATTATTTTGTTAATTTTAACAGTACTTTGAAGATTTTTGGGTCTGGGGACCTGCAGGGCCCTCTGTCTAGCAGGCTCTATAGGTTGAGGTCTGTAGCAGCTAAGCTGGGATGACCAAGCCAGAGGCTAATGCACTGACTGAGCGAGGCAGCCACAAGCAGGCTTGGATCCTCTGCTCTGTGCATCCGTTTTGTTTAACCATTGACTTATGATGAAGTGTTTACTGTACCCAAGCCCATGCCACCTCTGAGAACAGGGGTGGCAGGACCTAAATTTTCTGGGATTATTACTGTTAATGACTCTACTGGAGAAATCAAATCGCTGTAGCTTTTCACTGTTGTTGGCAAATCTTGAGGCATGACTTATGTATTACCCACAGGAGAATTCTGAACATGTTAGGCGTATAGTAAAATTAAGTTCAAATTAAAAACCAAAAAGGTCCTGAGTAAGTCATTTACTATAATTCACTAGATGTTGGGTTGGGCTGTGGGGAGAGAAGGAACTTAGTGATGGTAGTGGACAATCTATTTTAGAGAAAATTCTCGGGAGCCCCAAAGCATGTAAGTGATTTTAGAAATATACTGTGTTAAATATCAAGTGTTGCTTAATTACCTATGATCCAGTAGAACCTTATTTAACAGAAGGGTTGAGTGTTCTGTAGTTTTCTCATCAAAATAAGGGCGATATGTCAGACTGTCAGTTACAAGTGTGTACTGTTAAATTGCACATACGGGAGGACTCGGCATTAAAAAGATGCTTTTAGTTCATGGCTTTCCAGAGAGTAACTGGTGGGGTCCCCGATCTTGTCTCTGCCCCCATTTGAGATTTGACTGTAGGCCTCCTTTAATTGCAGGATGTGATGCAACAGGCCACCAATGCAATTCTCAGAGGTGGCACCATCCTGGCTCCCACTGTGTCTGCAAAAACCATTGCAGAGCAACTTGCTGAGAAGATCAATGCCAAGCTCAATTATGTGCCTTTGGAGAAACAGGAAGAGGAGAGACAGGATGGTGGACAGAATGAATCTTTTAAGAGATATGAGGAAGAATTAGAGATCAATGACTTCCCACAGGCAAGTAACAAGTTTAAAAATTGTAGAGTAGAAAATTTTGCTTCATAGGAGTGAAAGTCCCTTCTTTAAAACCCATGAACATTTTATTTTTATTTTTAAAATGACAGTTTATAGTTGATATTTGTATTGTATTAGATTCAGGTTTATAGCATAGTAGTTAGAAAATCATATTTTACAAAGTGCCATGAACATTTAAATAGCTGCTTTACTTTTTTTATCTAGATGGGGAAGACAGCAGTAGAAATTCCATTTTTATGACTATGTTATAGGTATTAGGATTTTTTTTTTTAGATTGTATTTATTTACTAATTAGAAGGGAAGGGAGGGAGAAAGAGAAGGAGAGAAACAGCAATGTGGAAGAGATACACTGATTGGTTACCTCCTGCACGCCCCCAACTGGGGACCTGGCCTGAAACCCAGGCAAGTGCCCTGACTGGGAGCCAAACTGACGACCTTTTAGCTCTCAGGCCAGTGCTCAAGCCACTGAGCCACACCAGCCAGGGCTAGGTACATTAGGATATGAGTTAGTGTATGATAAAGGTGTTAATTATAATGGTAACACTGACCATATTATGGTTTAGACAGCCTAGGTTTTGTCAGTACAGTTTTTAAATCCTGTTATGAAGTGATTTTTGTCCCCACCCTTTCTTTTATAGACTGCTAGGTGGAAAGTTACCTCTAAGGAAGCTCTGCAGAGAATCAGTGAATATTCTGAAGCTGCAATTACAATCAGAGGAACATACTTCCCACCTGGCAAGGAACCCAAGGAAGGAGAGCGGAAAATTTACTTGGCAATTGAAAGTATGTACTGTTGATTCTGTTTCAGGGTTGACCTAGATGTAATAGAGAAGAGGGAATGTGAAATCAGCTCTAAAAAATAGGGAGTAATATTTTAAAAGTTCCATATTTTATTTAGAAGTATAGTACACATCCAAAGATGAAAGATCTGTGTTTGGGACTCTTTCAGTCTTGACAGTTAAGTCAAATTTGAAAATAACTAAATGAAAAGGACTTTTTTTTTTTTTAAGGATTAATCTGTTTATACTTGTATTAAGTTGAACGTTCTGGCCAAAGTTTAGGTTATAGAGTAAATCAACTATATTAATAGTCCACTGAATGAATGTTTAAACAAATATTGCCTCTGAAATTATGCCCATGAAAGTTCGTGCAGACCTTTAAAAAACTAACAAGAGGACAATTAATACCATAACTGAAAGGATATAAATAATGCATTAACTAAGAGTGATCTGGTTTGCTTTTTAACCTTTATTTCATGCATTCATGTATAAATTTAAAAGATACTTTTCATTTTGATTTATTTTCCTAATGTGTTATTCCGCTGTGTAGTAGGTTAACCTGCCCCCCTTCATTTCTACTTAATCTGCACATTTTTCTCAAAAAGTTCGAGCAGCCTGGCTAGGTCCATTTTATCTTTCTAATGGACTGCCTCTTGGGTACTGTCGTTGGAACAGTGGGGTCCTGTGAGCCCGGGGTCTGCAGACCTACTGCCTAAATGGTCTCAGACACCAGCCCGGTGCTTCTGAGTCACACACATCAGTTGTGACAAGGAGGCCTTGGCTTGAGCGCTCCTCATACTCTGTGTGTGACTCTCGTGTGTGACTCCACCGGCTTTGTGTTCCCTCACTGCACTTGCCACACGGAAACTAGAGTGCGTTCGTGCTTGTCGTGTCAGTCTGCCCAGAGTGCAGTGACTGTTATCTTCTGTGTTCCCAGTGCCCGGCACACGCTGGGTAAGTTTTCCGAATAATGCGTCTGATTAAGGGCTGTAGGCACTCATTTTCAGGACACAAAATACTATTTGACAGGCATATCCATTTGATCTCTCTAAAGCAGCACTGTCCAGTAGAATTCACTGTGATGGCTGCGGAGCACCTGAAATGCGGCCTTGTGACTGAGAAGTTTTAAATGTCATTTAGTTTTCATAAAATTAAATGTAAATAGCCCCGTGGCTGGTGGCTACTGTATTGGATAGCTCTGCTCTAAATTTTGTTAGAAAGATCAATGGGAGTTGATTTAGATCCATTGAAAGTATATTGTTAAAAAGATTTGTCACTAGTTAATTGTTTTCTTACTATATTTTGAGAATCGTTTGGTTTTTGTGAAGACCATAATTTTAGGTAAAGTTTCTTACTTTACCTAAAGTAAATGAAAGTAAAGGAAAGAAATACTAAAATGACTTAATTATATATTAGGAATTATTTTTAGGGGTCGATTCTTTTCTGGCAAAAAACAAAGAGAATTTAACAAAAACTAAATTAGGACTGTGCCTAGTTAGTCACTGTGCTTTTAGTTGGTGACCTCAAGTTGTTTTTATGTGGCTTCTTAGCATAAAGACGTGTGCAGTGTGCATCCCATTTATCTCTAAATAGAAACGGTTTCCTGGCCAGAATTGCCTGATGGGGTCAGAGTTAGTTAAAACACTGAAAAGTGGTTACTACGGTTCATCTGTTCTTGTTGTTGTTTTAAGTACGTCCTTGCCTGCTTGTTGTAAACTTGTGATTAGTTTCCAGAGTTCTGATAAAGTTTATTTTAATAGTTTTTGCAAGCTTATTTGCTGTTTTTGTGGAGGAGCAGGCTTTTGGAGTTGGCAGCTCTGCCCTTTTCACCGGTGTCACTCTCACTGTTGTGTACTTTTAAAAATTAATAATGGTGAATTGTGGCCAAGGTAAAACTCAAACGTAGCTGTTATGTTTTCCATGTTTTTGCCATTCTACCATTACTGCATAATAAGATTCATACAGGTTTTTTAAATGGTGTACAAAGGAAGTGGAATGAGAAATCAGCATGTTTAATATTTTGTTTATGATTGTGACTTTGATAAACTGACTCATATCTATTTCAAATCTTTTTTAGATTTTATTTCTTTTTAGATAGAGTGGAAGAGAGGGAGAAAGAGAGAGGGAAACATCAATGTGTGGTTGCCTCTCACACACCCCCTACTGGGGACCTGGCACGCAACCCAGGCATGTGCCCTGATCCAGGAATTGAATCTGCGACCCTTTGGTTCTCAGGCCGGTGCTCAATCCACTGAGCCACACCAGTTAGGGCTCAAGTCATGTTTTTAAATGGCACCCTTTTGTGTATCCTGAAAGACTTTTAGTCTCCTAGTCACTCAGTGTTTCTGAACTATGTGACACTTTTTTATTGTGTAGTAATATAGGGGGGTTGCCGGCACCCAGATTTTCAAGGAGAGAAAATTACACTGATATGTTTCTGAGTTTGGAACGGGACAGGTTGCCCTTGCTGCTCTGTTCACTCGGCCCCCATGCAGGGTGGAAACAGAGTGTCAGGCAGTGGAATCCGATGACAGAACTGTTGGCATACCTGGAGTCAGCCTTCGGCCTCCGCTTGAGTGTCATGGGTATTTAAGCAAAACCAGTATTTTAAATACTGCCTTATTAAGAGGTCAGTCAGAGGCATGATTGCTCTGAAATAGGATCCTCAATGTAATTTGTTAATTTAAAGGTAATTGTGCTTGTTTAATACTGTATAGTTAATGTATCAAAGTTCAGTTTACATACAACTTCATCAGAACACACCCCCTACACTACAAAGTGAAATGACGCGAGAAGCCCACAGCTTCTGTTGACCCTTCCATCCACTTAGAGTGGTTCTGGTCACTTCTCTTCACTGTCAACTCAGGAAATAATGTCTAATTGTTAAATCCAAGCACCCCCTCCCCAGGATAAAGATAACCTTGTCAAAAATGAATCTTGAAAATTCTGCAGACATAAGATGCTGCATAGGAGCTGGGAATGGGTGATTAAATGATCTAAATCTGTGCAGATTTTCATAGATGATTAGAATTTAAAGGATCTTTTAGATTTTGAAACTCCAACCAAATCAACTGAACACTAATAGGATGAAAACAGGTGTTGGAAGGAGCCTGGTGTCATCTGTTTCTCGTTCTGTAATTGGAGGGACCCCACTGCCTGGCTCCTTAGAGGCTCTGTAGGCTCAGCAGCTCCAGGCCTCCCACCAGGCAGCGGGAAGGAGAACAGGAAGGACTTACATGCCTAGCCACCCTGTATAATTTATAGCCTGTTTTGTGACCCTCTTTTTATTAGTGGAGAATCCCTTAAAAGCAGCCAGAGTTGTTTTAGGACCAATGAAAGGAAATGCCTCTTTTTCATGGCAGCTTATAAACATATGTAACCTATTACCTAAAGAAGCTATGTAAGTCAAAAATTTAAACTGGTCCAAATGGTCAGGCTTTAACTAAAATAGAAAAGTCATTCTTCCATTTGAGCCTAGCTGAGAGAGTCATTTTCCTTCTTTTTAAAATAGCACAGAATGTCAGCAAGCTTCACACCAACTTGTGCCAAGCAGCATATTTTCCTCTGGATTTCTTTTTGGGTGTAATCTTCAGTCTGGGTTGGCTCTTGATTCTACCCTTGTCTTTACTTGCATCTCCCTCTCTTCCCTTCCAGTACCCGCAGCTTTAAAATGTCGTGGTTGGTTGCTGGTGGAGCTTGGAGGACTTAGATACGTTGCTCTGACTTCGCAGCTGTCCTCATGGCCCTTTCCTTCCTGTCCTTAAACTGTTTCTTCTGCCTCTTCCTCCTCTTCCTCTTCTTCCACCCCTTCTTCCTTGTTCTCCCCTCCCCACTCCTTCCTTCTCTTTGGGGTCAACAAGGTTATTCACATGTAGTAAGTTGGAAATTTTTCCCATTTCTCGTGAATTACTTTCCTCATTTTATTTTCTTATATAGAATAATTAAAATACAGTTCACTGCATTGCAAGCCCAGTTTTCCTTTTATTCTTTTTTTAAAAATATTTTATTATTTTCAGAGGGAAGAAAGGGAGAGAAATGTTGATATGAGAAATACTGATAGGTTGCCTCTTGTACACCACCCCAACATGGGACTGAACCTACAACCCAGGCACATGCCCTGACCGGGAATCAGATAGTGACCCTTTGCTTTGCAAGATGCCTTACCAACTGAGCCATTCCAGTCAGGGCACCCTTTGTTCTTTGACATGCCACTCCTAGTCTAATCTCTAGTCTACTTCTTTGGTCCAGGCCTTTTCCTCTTAGCATACACTGTGCTGTCTGTCTAGACGTACCTCCTTCGTGTCGTCGTCCCGGGCCTCAGATCCCTTCACAACGTCCCCTTGAGGGTTCCCTGATCTCCAGCTCTCCTGAACCACTGGTCCGTATTTCCATTGGCATTGCTGACTTTTCCAGCTGATGTCCCAGGAGCGCCTCAGCTATAGTGATCTCAGGATTGAATTTTGTCCACCATCACTGCTGATAACACCTGTTCTTTCTCTTGGATTCAGTATCTTCTTTATTCTTATTTTACTTTCTGCTCAACTCTCAGCATGTTACTTTGTAGCTCTTCTTTACTGTTTACATCTAGTCAGAAAAAACATATTGTCCATTCAACCAAAAAAATGGGCTTTCACGGTGGTATGAACACAGTCCTGGGAGAGCACTGAGGAGAAAACAACCGTGGAAGTCGGGGAAAGCTGCTTGGAAGAAGTGGTATTTGAAAGTTATTCTGGCAGAGTACTTCCCAGCTACTCGTCCGGTTGTAACACCTTTACAAGGTGGTTTTTCTAGTGGTCTGTAAGGCTAATGAGCACAGAGTTCTTTGTACAGTGACTCTCTCACAACATGGCATACATGATGGGTACTTAATGTTTCTTGAATTAGTAACTGTGTGAATGAATATCTGCAGCTTGCCTCAGCCACTTGGCCACCTTGCCACATCCTTTCCCACTCTGTTCCAGACACGATATATTTCTTTTACCTGCAGTATTTGAGCATGCCTTTCTTCATCCAGGCCATTGCACATGTGATTCCCTTTGCAAAATATTCTCCTTGCCATCTCTTCTCCTTTAACTTGGTGAGTTCTTCATCCATCTTTAGGACTTTGCTCAGATGACCTTTCTGAAACATTTGTTGACTTTAAAGAACATAATATTGTGAAAATGTCCAATAAATATTTGTTAAATAATGAAGCAAGACAGTCATATTTCCCTTTAACTTTTCTTATTCTCTTTGGACAAATTACTAATCATCTTGTCATCACTCTCCCTAATCAACATACCAAGAATTCTTAAGACTACGTGTGATGTGACCTCATCGGTTTCATTCGAAGCTCTGGAAGGGGTGAGAACAATGAGCAGACATTATATAATGTACATGCTGTTCCGGGTAGTGAAAGGCTGTCTTGGCAGGCAGCACAATGTCCTGAAAGTCATCTGTAGTGTCCTGGTGGCTCTCCATAACATGGATGAGTACCCAGTGTGATTCTAGTGATAACAAACAATGCTTCCACTCGCTTACCAGGTGCCAATGAACTGGCTGTGCAGAAAGCGAAGGCAGAGATCACCAGGCTCATTAAAGAAGAGCTGATCCGGCTGGTGAGTGAAAACCTCAAGGACTTACTTTGTTGTTTTAATAAATGTTCTGTTAGACTATAACATAGAGAAAAGTATGCGAATCATAAACATAGCTTGATGAACTTTGACAAAGTAATAAGCACACTGACGTGGTCACTATCCATACCAAGATATGTAGAATATCTACTAGTCCCAGAATCCCTCCTCAGGCCCCTCTTCACTGTTCATCTCCCCCAGAGGTAACAGTGTTCTCGCTTTTTTTAAAGGTTTTATTTATTTATTTTTAGAGAGAGGGGATGGGAGGGAGAAAGAGAGGGAAACATCAATGTGTGGTTACGTCTCATGTGGCCCCCAGTGGGGACCTGGCCCACAACCCAGGCATGTGCCCTGACTGGGAATTGAACCAGCAACCCTTCAGTTTGCAGCCTGTGCTCAGTCCACTGAGCTGCACCAGCCAGGGCAACAATCACTTTTAACATCATAGATTAGTTTTGCCTATTTTTGAATTCCATGTAAAGTGGAATCAAATGCTATGTACTCTTTCGTATCTAATTTCTTTCACCCACATTACTTTTAGGAAATCAGTCCTTATTCCATGAAACAGTAGTGACTCATTCTTTTTCGTGGCTATATAGGATTTAATTGTGTAAACATACAGTTATTTATATATTGGATTTGGGGTTATTTTAGTTTTTGGTTTTTATGAATAATGCTTCTATAAATATTTTATTCCATGTCTCTCTGATACACACCAGGATGCTTTTCTCTTGGTTATAAAACCTTGAAGTGGAATTGCTAGCTGTAGGGTATGTGCAGTTTAGCTTTAAGTTGGTATTACGGAATAATTTTCCAAAGTGGTTATGCTAATTTACACCTCCTCCAGCATTGTGTGAAAATTCTAGCTTCTCTACATTTTTTTGCCAGTACAGGTGTTGTCAGTGTTTTTACACTTAGGGAAGGACTTCATTTGATTTTGGAAAGGCACCTTTCATGGACCAGCTTTCCAAAGGAGGCAGAACATCCCTGTGTCTTTAGTGTTGGTTGAAGCTTACCAACTCTCTGTACAGTTTGTATTTTGGGTGAGGACTCTTTGGAAGGAAATGTTATCCTTTCTCTAAGAATGTGTTTTTGAAGCCTTTTCTAAAATTCTCTGTATAGAACATTCTTTGGGGAGGATAAAACGTTTAAAGAATAGAAGGTATACAAAACACAAGGGAAGAAGAACACCTTTAATTAAAGTGCTTAAGACTGTTCCATCAAGGAGTGATAGAGAAAGAACCTGATTCCACCACTCTTAGTTCAAAACATTGTCCGGGAGTCGTCGCGGGGACTCAGAAAGGGCTCGTTGTTGAGCAGGTCTTTCCGCCTCCATGTAATGTAATAGTAACGTTTTGATTTTAAACACCTGGTAGTTTGTAAAGGCAATTTCCTTAATGTGTGTTTCTTTTTTTCTTTGACGTTTTCTTACCATGTATCTTTTATTTCTATTATAGCAAAACTCGTACCAACCAACAAATAAAGGAAGATACAAAGTCTTATAAAACACCTGGAAAAACTCTGTACCTGTGCCGGTCACGATGCGTGTGGCAACTGTCGTCTTACACTGGCGCAGTTTACACTGTGTTGTAAATTAAGATTTTTAAAATTCCGCCTTGCTGATTTTTTAAATACAAGAAACCAGTATTTGCTAAAGAAATCTTCTTGCAGTAAGTACCCCTAGAATTATCAAACTATATTTAAAGCAGGCCTGTTTTCAGAGTATGATGTGTCCTTTATTGTAAAGCCTAAATATTAACGTTTTAAATATCTGGGTAGTGTTCCAGAAGTTTAAAAAAAGGGAGCTGTTTGGACTTACTGTTGAAGTCAATAAAGTATACAAGCTGCCAAGGGGCTGTCCGTCTCACCCTCCTGGCTGAAATTGTGATCATCCCTTCAGGAAAGGCAGACCTGTCTAACTCTGTGTCCCCCCGTGAGCTTAAATCTACCTAACTCAGTGGAACAATATGAACTGGATTTAAGAATGTTATAATAGAATTTTTACAAAATGGGTTCAGAGTTTTTGTTTCAATTTTTATCATCATAAATGGGCAATAGTTGGATTGCTTTTTGGTTTTGTAAAATTAAAGATTTGTAGTATAAGAGTCTTTTGCATTTCTTTACATTGCAAAGAGTTTTAGTATTTACTACTTTTAGGTTCCCCTCACAATCTCTGGCTCCATACCTAGCTACTAACTCTCTTTCTAATCTTCATTTTATAAAAGTGATTTGAGTCTGTAAATACTAATATAATTCCTTTTCCCCCCTGAAAATATTTGTTTATACATATGTACATATAAACACCCTGCTGATTCTAATCTAGTTTTTCTTTAGGATTATTGTGTAGGTTGTGAATTTTCTTTAAAATTTTCAAACATCACAATCTCATGTTTTAGACTTAAACATAAGTACCTCTTAGTCAAATTTGGTTCACAAGAAATCATAAATTACATTTTGAGCCCTTAGATATATTCCCTGAAGTATTATAATTTAAAATGCTGTAACTGGACTATCTAATATTCTTTTCAAGACTCCTGGTATATTACAACTTTATATTATTGTTACTTCTTTTTTTTAAGAAGTAACAAAGAAAAGAAAGTTTTTAGGAATTAAATAGACATATTTCTTAAATTAAGAGATGGTTCCTTCGAATATTGTTGGCTTGGAGTTTTTAGAAAAGGAAAGAAAAAGAGTGAAAGGATACTATTGCTGTTAAAACAAATCAATTTAATAGTACATTAAGTGGTTAAAGTGACGAGTATTGATCATTATTTCTGCAATATATAGTATCATTACTGAAAAACTACAATATAACTGGGAAATATTCTTAGATGCCTCACATATCCATTGTCTTTCTTAGAGGAAGAAAACAGAAAAAACGTGTCAGTAGAACCAAATAAATCATTTACTCTAAAATTCCAGGCACCTTGGGCTCCTTTTCCCCCACAGCTTATTTATTTTCTTATTTTTATTACCTCGTGGTAGTTTGTTTTCTTTGGTAGAACACGTGGCAGTTCTACCTTGGTGACAACTGGTGCTCCTTCAGCCTGCTGGATCACTTTGGGATTCAGCCTTTTACATCGTTTTAGCATTACTAATTTATGTTTGTGTATCTAGTTGTTATAAACCATTGATAGTATTTTGTTCTAAAATGAAATACATTTCTCTGTTACTACATTTTTAGTGTCACATCAACTCCTTCATTTTTAAAATTTGAATGACATATAATTTGTTTTTAATGAAATATCAGTATTCGGTCATATTTTCTAAATTCCTTATAAAATAAAGTTGATTCAGTCTACATTTTCCTAAAGTTATCTTTGCTGAAATGTTTTCTGCTGTTTATCTGAATTTGCTTATATTGGTAGTCATGGCAGCAAAGTATTGTATTTTATGTTTATTTTAAAGATTTCACTTATTTTATTTTTCGGGGGGAGGGGGAGAAAGAGAGGGAATTAAACATTAATGTGAGAGAGAAACATCAATTGGTAGCCTCTGGTATGTGCCCCAACCCAAGACCGAACCCACAACCCTGACATGTGCCCTGCTCGGGAATCGAACTTGCAGCCTTTTTTGCTTTGCGTAATGATTCTGTACCAACTGAGCCACACCAGTCAGGGCTGTGTTTATTTTCAAATTCTGGCAACTTACTACCCTAAATATACAGCTTTATTAAAAAATATGTTCCTAAAGAAGCTCTTAGTCTTTGATGATATTTGTATTTGGCATAAGACAGATAAGCTATAGGGGAAATAATTGGTTCATGTGCCAGTTGGTGTTTTACCACAGTGACACTCTTAGTGTGGATATAAAAGTACAGAATTAAATGATAATGGCTAGGTTCTCTCCAGCTCCCTTTAAACACTTTATCATTTGATATATTTCAGGGCTTACTAGCCTTGTTGGTGCACATTGGTGTTCAGCTGGCAGACACAGTGCACCTGTGAGTGTGATGGTTCCTTCGAAGTAGGCAGCCCCTCTACATGCAGAGGTGTTTATCTGAGTAGAGCCAGCTCTCGAATGCCTGAGATTATATAATTCCCTCGAAGCCGGCAGTGGGGCCCTTTCCTGAGTAACAAACACATCAGCATTTTAAGAATCCCAAGCTAAATTTAAGAATCCCAGCCTCCAAATGTGTAACTTGACTGTGTGTGCACTCTTTTCCCGGTGCTGCCTGTTTTGTGTTATAAACCCATCCGCTACAGTCATTTAATGGCAGATAACACAGCGTTCGCTTTAGATAGGAGCCGGGGAGGAGGGATGGTGTTTGCAATGAAGCCTAGGATAAAAGGCTACACTTTGTTTATAGTAAAATGCTCCATTTCGGTGCTTTATAGATGATGCTGCGTGTTCAGAGCCGGCAGGAGCTCTGCGTGGCTAGTCCAGTGTGGTGCATGAGAATACTCTTCCTCATAGATTTGAGTCTGGAGCTACCAGTTCTTCACATTTTGATACATAGTTTTAAATAAGAATTGGAATTTATTGACATTTTCTTATACTTTCTGTTTCTGGCATGAAAAGCTTTCCCCCTGAAAGTATTTGTTTGCTTGAAAGTGGAAGTTAATGTTTAAAAATGTTGTGTGAATAAATATAAAGAGAATGCAAATAAATGAGTATGTCTGGAGGGGCAGACGGGCTATCTTCACTTTATATTCTATTATAAGTGTAACCATCAGAACACCTTAATAAAATCTCAGCTGAGTGGGACTTTTAACTTGGAATTTAGCAACATCTTTGTTTGCACTGCCTGATAAAAAATGCAGTCTCTCAGCCCAGCTCTCTGGACCTCATTTCCCTCCCCAGGTAAAGATTCCCTGACGTGCTACCAATTGCAGGTATTTGATACAAGATTTGATACAAGGTCAACTTACAATTTTCCTCAGGCGAGAATCCAAGTAGAAATGTGAAGAAAAAATGTAACTAAATGTATTCTTTGCAAAATTGCCACAATTATCAGTGGTTTCACCTTTTTAGTGCCTTATGGCTTAGTTTATATATGTATGGTAAGTGCCTACTGTAAATCATATGACTGGTGAAGAATTTACTTTCGATTCTTTTTCTTGACCTTGTTCTCTTCCAAATACGGCATCAGCCTATAGGAGTTCATGCTTCTGAAGCTCCAGCCTTCAAAAAGAAATTTTCACTTTGCGTTAACCTTGTTCTGTTGTGGAGGGGGAAACTGTGAAATGAAAAAGTTTGAACCCCTTTGGAGAACTGTAACTCAGAGTTACTCTCTCATACATTGTTGGTATTATGGTACAAAGTTTAGAATGTAAAAAATCCTAATCATTTTTAATATTTGGAAAATCCTGGTAGTACATGTTTTAAATCTTAGTTTTTTAGTTTTTCCTATTTATAGAATAAAGAACATGTGAGAATTCAGTGTGAGAAATGTGCTCTTTGTCCACAGAAAAAGCACGTCATTTGAATTTGGCACTTTGTAGTAGATGGATTTTTAGCAGCCTATCAATTCCAGGCACTTCTAGCAGCGCTGGATGTTAAAGTGTCCTTGGCCTTTATTCCTGAATTCCTCGGAGGCTCTCAGGTGCCTGGGTCCAGCCAGTGCAAAGATCTTTGAAGAGAGTATTTCTTCTCCATGCCTTTGCCTAAGAGAGCCTTCTGGGAGCTGAGATTCCCAGAACTATACTGTGGATTTTTGAAAAAGAGTCCTCTCTATCCCAAAAGCCATCCGAGGCCCAAGTTGCAGATTGGGAAAGCTTGGTGGAGAGAACAGAGGAGTGCATGCCTGGGAACTTCAAAGAGAGCATAAGTTCCTCTGTAACTTTTTATTGGTCTGCTGTTGCTATTATTAGTGTGTCTGGGGTGGTAATGATTCTGTGATACACATTCAAGTTTGAGAACAACTGATGATCTTCACTTTCTTTTGCTCTTGGATTTTGACTTCTCGGATACAAAGCAGGGATCTCAAAGGTGGGGCACACGTACAGCAAGCCATTGGAAAGCCGGAACACTACACAAGAGCATCTATTTGTATTTATTTTAAAATCATCCTTTACATTTTTTTGAGTAGGTTTTATGATGTATTGTTACAAAATATATCATGTATAATACTTCGTTACAGTACTGGTACAACTGTTCCTATACACAATTAAAAATAAATTTACATGTATGGGAGGTACTTGGACAACCTTAGGCAAGTTGCTTAAGTGCTTTGAAATGTCTCAGTTTTTTCGTATATAAAATGAGAATATTATACCTATTTCTCAGAGTTGTGAAAATGAGGTGAAATAATAACATAGAAAAAGCCTTAAAGCATAGAAAGAGTGTCTGCCATGTATGTGGTAAGCATTTAGTAAATATTGGTACTATTATCACTACAATGGGTAAATGGGAGTGGGTTTTCCTATGACATCTTGCAATGCTGCTGTAACTTTCAAAATTGTTTTATAAGCCATGTACCTGGAAAGGACAATCAGTGGTGCACTAAAGTCTAGAAAGTGAGATTCCTTTTTTTCTATGTATATTTTTCAGTTGAAATTAAAGTATTTAAGAACACTTGTTGCCTTGTTTGAAAGGTCTTTAGAGGCAGCCAGCTCTCAGCTCCAGACAAATTCTTTTTTGTCCTTCCTTTTGCACATATACAGTGACCGTTTATTACTCAAAAATCTTACTAACTGGTGATTTGTCTCTATGGCTTGGCCTGCCCTGGGCCAGGCTGAAGCTATTGGAGAAGGGAAAAAAAAATTTGAGTCCAAATTGTATTACAAGGGTGTACATTATTTTTGTTTAAAGATTTTATTATTTTTAGAGAGGGGGGAAGGGAGGGAGAAATGAGGGAGAGAAACGATGTGTGACAGCAACATCGATCGGCTGCTTCCTGCACAAGCTTCAGACAGGACTGGGCCCGCATCCCAGGCACGCGCTCCGACTGGGAACCCAACTGGTGACCTTTTGCTTTGCGGGACAACCCTCAACCACCTGAGTCACGCTGGTCGAGGCAAGTGTGTATGCTTTTGAAGAAGAAATGGGAGGTAAGTCACATAATGTGAGATTGAAAAGTGTGCTCTTCTTGCAATTGAAGTGATGATAAATGGCTATGCTCGTGAAAAAACTTCTACTTCCAGAACGAGTGGTATGTTGTACCCGTATTGTGTACCTTATTAAGACCAACCTGAGACAATTATCAGAAAATACCAGATCACTTTTCATTTAACACTATACTGATTGAGTTTTCATCTACCTCACCAAATGTAAACCTCTTGAGGTCAGGGATCATGTCTATCCTGTATCCCTAGTATATGTTTTGAACCTTAGTTCTTTTTTATCTGAAGTGGCATTATGTAGTTCTTTGCATTCAATAAATACCTGTTGAGTTGAATGGACTAATCACTTATCCACAGTCATACAGCTAGGAAGTGGTAGACCTAGAATTTAAAATCACATCTATACTCACCTAGTAGCTCATTTAATTGCACAGCCCTTCAAGGAGGGCATTATTTTCATAGCAGTGATTTGCCCAAGGTACCCGAGTCAAATGGCAAAATGGCATTCAAACCCAGGAATATCTGACTTCTCTGTTACTTTGGTTCCTTCTCCACTGGGCTTGTAAATCATTTGACCTTGTTAATACAAAAGTTTCTGATAAGTGGTTTTATATACAAATGCTATTTCAGATAAAAGTTAAGAGTGATGGATCTAGAATAGTGATGTGGTATGGGAAACAACAATGCATTCTCAAATTCCATTTAAAAAAGAAACCATGCTTAGAGAAAACATTTTAAAGAAGTTTGCTGAAAGGATATTTAATATACCCTAAACTAATGTGTACACATTTTTAGCTGTTTTATATATGGGTATTTTAATTTTATATGTAAGTAATACTAGTATGACCAGTCTTGTTTTCTAGTATTTCATAGTAGTTAGTTAGAATGATATTTAAAATCAAGTTATGAAACACTGCCTGCCAGAAAATGATTGGGCCTGCCTGTTTTATGTACTGAATTTGATTTCGCTCCTGGCTTGTGTGTTCACCCGGAAAAGCTGCTCCTCCTTTCTTTCCTACTGACCCCAGAACTTGGCCAAGGAACTTGCTCTGTGGTCATTTTAGAGCTTGGTGCTGAGAGTCATCTCTTCAAACACTGGGCAGAAAGGACAGGCACCCACCTCTAGCCTCTTGGCACTTCTAATCAAGTGTCTTCCTCTCAGCAGTCTTCCTAATTCTAGATACTGGCCTCTCTGACATCTTCAAATTCATGGA
This sequence comes from Trachops cirrhosus, assembly GCA_028533065.1. Taxonomy (NCBI): domain Eukaryota; kingdom Metazoa; phylum Chordata; class Mammalia; order Chiroptera; family Phyllostomidae; genus Trachops; species Trachops cirrhosus. The sequence continues at coordinate 29,400,524 of CM052546.1, read as the reverse complement.
AGAACTGGGGAAACCCCTTCTGCTAAGTGATTTATATGGGGTGACTGATATGCCAGAAATCTCAACAATAACTATGTAAAAGGGTGGGCGAGTTTGTGAGCAAACTACTTTTTGTCTCATCCTTTGATGAAATGGAGAATATGGCAATTCTGAGGAGGTCATGGATGTAAAATCTTTAAATTATGGGTGTCCCACAAAATCAGGCATTACATTATCACGTCATCCTAGACCTGAGGATCCAAACACCACCTATTATTTGGATACTTCTATTTTGTTTCCAGGTGGAGGTCTCACTCTACCCACACATAAGCAACTACAGGGCAGAGGCTGAGTCTTTTTAATATGCTTGGAGCAGCGCTTAGCACAATTAAGAAAATAAATCTGTGCCAACAGCGCTTAAAAGCCGGAACGAGACTGCTGGATTCAAACCTTGACTCCACTATTTACTAATCCTGTAATCTGAGAAGTGGAGTTAGTAGTTTAGCATCACAGAAACAACTCACTGAAGTTATTTCCCTTTTGGCGGGTCCCTCCATCCCGGCTGCAGCCCGAGTCTACCAGACCCTGAGACGCTAGAGCCTAAGCCCCGCCTCCTGCCTGTCTCCGCAACGCGCAAGCGCATCCTGGCTTCCCGGTTACTTCTCCCGAGCTTGCGCGCTGGTCATCGGCGGGAGATTGGATCTCGCGATGTGCGTGCGCGTGCGCGGTCCTCGCGAGCTCGCGCACGCCCCGCCCCGCCCCCTCTCAGTACTGGGCTGTATTGGCCTCTTCCTTTGGCGTCCGGGGCAGGACCCTGAACTGTGGCCGCAGCTCGGGAGCCATCATCCTCGGCGCCGCCGCCGCCGCCCTAGCTGCCTGCCACTCTGCTTTGGGATCTCCGTGCAGTGCAGAGGTGGCGGGCTTGGAAGGGAGCATTGCCAGCGTGAGGTTCGCGGCCGATGGGCAGCCCCTGGGCGCGCTGAGGGGCCGGGCTACTAGCGGCTGAGGTAGGTGGACGCGCAGGGAGTTGTCAGCTCTGCTGGGAGTAGAGTCGGGGCCGCGGGCGCGGGCTCTCGAGGAGGAGTCAAGGCGGTGGCGAGAACGGGGCCCAGCCAGCTGGTGAGGCGAGGGCTCGACCCGCGCCTGAGGAGGAGCTCTGGCCTAGCCCGGAGCGAGAGGAGGGGCCCCGGCCGTAGCCTGCCCTTCCCTCGGCTTGGAGCCATTAATGGGGGGAAATTCCTTTGCTGCGGGCGGGAGGGGTCATCCTTTCTTCCCTCAGGGGTCAAAATCAGCAACCCTCTTCGACTGGGACATCGCGATGGAGTGGCCTGTGGACTTCTGCAGCTTCCACAACTCCGAGTGCTCGCTCGGCGGGCGGGAGGTTTCGGTTATGGAGGGCGCACGGCCCTTTCTGTCTCTCAGCGTGGGCGTGTATGGTCTGCAAAGTTGTTATTGCTAATACAGTAATAATCGCTTTCAGGCACAACAGGTACCACGTTTCCAAAGGCCTGCTGTCAGCTAAGGATTCTGGCAGCGGGGAAACTGCGCCGTGGGGCACAGTTAAGGAGTGGAAAGAAGACAAAGGAGGCCGTTATACGCTCTGCCTTAGTGTCAGAACTTTCCGCGGTGGGCAGGACGCGGAGCTATTGGCATTTGTTTGGTCTTTGCTGCGTGGACTTTCTGGGTGATTGAGGTGGGTGAGTCACAAATGGACTTTAATTTAGATATTTAAATTCGTCTATGATCCTGTACAATTGTTCGAAGCCAAATGATCTGAAATAAATCTCTGAGAATTATGTGACGTTGGATCTTTGGAAGAGGGCAGAACTTGGAATTCTCGAAAGGAAGGTTTTCTCCGTGTTTAGAAAGCTTCATGAATGTTTTGAAAGTTACTAAAAATATAGTTCCTCACATTAGCAGTACTGACCGCCACCCCTCAAGAGGAGGGAAAGGAGTTACTTCATAAAGAACAGCTCACCGGAAGACTTTAGGGGCTACACACCGTCAGAACAACTCGAGGGATGGCAAAATTTAGTGTATGCTTTAAAAATTCTAACTTAGTCATAGTTAAAATATATGGAAGCTCTTAGTTGGCTCCCTTATATTCAGTGAACTATTTTAATAGATAATTAATTAACTGTTGGTAGTCCACACACACTGTGTTCTGTAATGCTTGTCTTTCATTAAGTCCAAACTTTCTAGAAACGTGGTATTTATTAATTCCGACGTATGAAATGCGCTCTGCGTACTTTCAGTGAACTCTGTATGTAGTGTGGGAAGAGTCCTTCAAGACAGAACAGTGAGCTGGCAAGCCCTGAAGTGGGAGTAGGGAAGAATTATTAAGTGTAGGATTAATGCCTGTATATACAAATACGGCGTACTTACACTTCCATGTAAATAGTTTACACCACAAGGATCTAATGGTGCAATCTTAACAGGTTGAAATCTGAAAGTGAAAAAAGATTGGCTTTAGCTGTTTCCTTTTTTAGATAACTATTTACATGGGTAACTGTTAAAATAAATTTCTTGCCCAGCTTGTTACATAGTTATGGAATAAGCAAAATACAGTACTGCTTTCTTGGCAGTAGCGGGGAAGGAAAATACAGAACATACAGAAAACTGCCCTTAGAAATGTACTTGCAGTCCGTGTGTCATTGTCTTCTTGTTGGAATAAACAGCTTTGCTCCTATTTTCTGTATTAGTGCTTAGAATATTGTTTTGCATGGGATTGGTCCTCAGTAAATGCGAGCTTTGTCAGAGGTAAATTAACATAATACAAACCAAATGCATACATTCCTGGAAAAGGTTAGAAACCTCAAACCGTTGCCTCACCCAGGCCTCGGGGAGAAGTGGGGAGAGTTTGCAACCCGGGCCTGTTCCCAGACCCAGAATCCAGCCGGGGGGGCCTTTCCCCTTGCAGAAAGACACCCACCACCTGAGCCACACCAGTCAGGGCGGAGCTACTTCTTCACAGTGGTTTTTTTTCCCCAGTGTTGGTTGGATTCTGAGTAAAGGATGCCTGACATCATGTTGCCTCTAAAAGCCTGATGTTAATGTGGGAGCATTTGAGATCTTGCTTTTCAGCATATGTCATCAGTTTGGCTGAAATCAATTCTTATAAAAGTTTTCAAATAAAATCAAATTCTAACATAAATGTAAGTTGAGATTCTATATATCCTGAGTGCTATTAGATGGTAAATATTCTGATATATTAAGAAAAAAGGAAGTTGAAGTAGGGTCCAGAGGGAAGATATTGGTAAGTTAGTGATAGGAACTTTGAAAGGCATGAACTATAAAGCAGTGAAACAGATTGTAGGGAAAAATTTTTTTCTCCCTTTACTGGCAGTACTTCCTGTGGAAGAGAATTTTGACCTTTCTGCCTCTTTTTACTAGAGCTTTCCAGAAGGGTGATTTCTGAATAATAAAATTGAAAAAGGGGTCACCTTTTCTCCTACAATATTCTGCTCAAAAGTCTGAGTGTGTTTCTCTTTGTATTTGTGATTGGTCTCTATTCCATCTTTATTGGAAATAAACTAGTGTTTTGATTCCTGTCTAATGCCTGTGCATATTCCTCCATTAGCTTATAACGGAGAGGGGAGAGGAATGTGGGTGGTCCCTGCACAAATCCCAATATTGGCTTTTCTTCAATTTGGAAAACAAAGCTGTTTCACTTTATAGATCTTATCAACAGAAAGGTTTTGTGAATATTTGAATAGGTAGGGGCTAAAGAAGTAAATAAATAAAAACTTAAACAGTTTTAAATTAAGTCCTGGATTTTCATTTTAGTATAGCTGAAAGATTCTCATTGTAGGGGGTAGATTTTGTCCCGCAGGGAATATTTGGCACAATGTATAGGGAAATTGTTGGTTGTCAGAAATTGGGAGGAGAAAGAAGAGGGTGTAGTTACTAACATCTGTGCATAGAAGCCAGGGATGCTGCTAGCATCTTACAATGCACAGGGCAACCCTCCACAACGAGGAATTACCTGACCCAAATATCAGCGCTACTATGAAGAAACCCTGGTATAGTTTTACATTATACTGATAGTGTTGGTTCTGAAGGCAGGTGATCTTGATTCGTATTTGGCTTTACCATTTCCTAATGTGTGACCCTGGGAAGTTGCCGAAGTCTGCCTCAGTTTCTGTAAAACAGAGTTAGTAATTGTATGCTCCTTATAGAGTTGTGGTGATGATTAAATCAGATAATGTGCAAAGTGTAATCCTATTACCTGACACATAGAAAATGCTCAAAAACTGTTAACTTTCAGCTAATGTTAATACATTTTGAACACATCTTGATGATCTCTCCTTACTTCTCATCTGAAATTAGAATTTGAGCTAGTGATAATTAGTAATCTAGTTCTCACTGTATCCCTGGGGAATGAGTGAAGAATTGCTCTTTTATATTTGTGTTTAGCTCAGTCTTGTTTTATGTTCCGAAGTCTATAAGGCTTCTGTCATAAAGAGTGGTTTCTCATTGTCAGTGTTTTTCCTTGATAGTTAAGACTTTAGGCCAGCTGGCTAACAGCTCTGTATCTGATGATTTTCAGCAAATACTCCGTAATTTAACAGAATTCAGTTCTGTGACTTGATCCCCATTTCCTTTGGCCTTTATAAACTGAAATAAATTTACAGTAGTTTTAACTCACATTAATTATCTGTTTTTTGCCTCTGGGAGTAACTACTTTTGTGAGGTTTTGGTGCAGTTTTGCATGTAGTAAGGGTATAAGGAAATACCTAACAACCTGGGGCTAGGCCTCCATATACATTTGAGACTCTTTCTCTAAATCTGAATTGGAACCCATATATTTATCTTTTTCATAAACTCTCCATTTTCTGTGTGTTTTAATGATACGGCTGTTAGGCCTGGTTTGTTACAGTGGTGGTGGTAATTCAGCCTTTATAGAGAGAAAACAAATCACAGGGTTGCCCTCACAGGCAAAACAGAGACTTTGGACTGTGTGTCATGGGGCTCTTGTAAGGGAAACATATCCACATCCTATTTATGATCAAGGGAGAAAGCAGTGTTGTACACTCAGCTTTTTGTCTTAACAACCATACCTTTAAAATAAAGTATTTTGTTACGGTTTTTACCCATACTTTTGTAATATAAGTCTCAATTGTTTGTATAAGTGTTCACTCATTTTAGCTAATGGCAACCTTTGTTTACCCTTGATATTGGTACTGCCTTCTGTTTGAATAGAGTAGTTTGAAGAGAGTCCAGACATTAGGCCAAGAGATTGTGTTCCTTATTTGGTACATTCCATCTTTTGTAAAGTGTAACATACACTCAGGATTCTGCATAAATAATAAATTGCAGTAATGATGAGTAAGTTGTGGCCAGATCAGAAGTGTACATGTGAGAAATACAATAAAGGCCAAAGAGAGACATTCTAAGAATGTTAGGCAAACTGAAAAAAAGAATCATGTTAATAAGAGTTCTTGTCTTTACTGTTATCCGTTTGGGATTTAGTGATCTAAAAGAAAATAGAATATAGATTCTATAGGAATATAGAATGTATTCCTACAGAATATAACAAGCTTATTTTCTACCCATGCACCTTTTAATTTCCTAAGCAGAGAATATTATAGCTACTATGTCAGTATTATCGTTGAGTTTATATGGCGTCTCTACCTGTGATTAAACTGAGAAAAACAAGTGTCTTCGAATCTGCTGATGTGTGTGTGTTTATAAGTGGTCTGGAGTCCTGCCTGTTCAGCCTAATTTTAGGTAGCCTGCATAGTTGTTGGAAGACAGACTGTTTTCCCACTGAATGCTGTCATACAGATACATATTTATGTATGTGTATTTATGCATATTTGTGTTTTATTTTTGGTAGAAAATGATGCATCCTGTCGCCAGCAGCAATCCGGCTTTCTGTGGGCCCGGCAAGCCTTCTTGCCTCAGTGAAGATGCCATGAGAGCTGCCGATCAGTTTGACATATACTCCTCCCAGCAAAGCAAATACAGCCACACAGTCAGCCACAAACCAATGGCTTGTCAGAGGCCAGACCCATTAAATGAAACGCACTTGCAGACTACAAGTGGCAGAAGCATAGAGATAAAAGATGAACTAAAGAAAAAGAAAAATCTCAATCGATCTGGTAAGCGCGGCCGGCCTTCTGGAACCACCAAATCAGCGGGATACCGGACCAGCACAGGCAGACCCCTGGGAACCACCAAAGCAGCTGGATTTAAGACAAGTCCAGGCAGACCTTTGGGTACAACCAAAGCTGCGGGATACAAAGTCAGCCCAGGGAGACCTCCAGGTAGCATCAAAGCCCTGTCCCGTCTCGCCGATCTTGGTTATGGCTGTGGCACCGCTGCTTTTCCTTACCCTATGATGCATGGCAGAGCGGTGCACGGGGTGGAGGAAAACAGCAGCGAAGTCAAGCCGCCCAATGAGTGAGTGAGGCGGGAAAGGAGGGCCAGGTTTAAAGGAAGATTGTGAATAATCCCAAAGCTTCTTGGTTTTATTTTGACATACATGATTTTTTGGCCTGGACTTTCCACATTTGTTTTCCAGTTTGTTTGGGTGGTTTTTTCCCCTACCCTGCTTTTGCTCAAAAACCGCCATATGCTGACAGACGCACTCAGGGCATGAGCAGTGGCTTTGAATTTGTACATAGGTTCAAGTGTAACACCTAACTAAATCATTTTTGCTTTTTCTTTAGAGTATGGTTATGTCTCATTTCATTAATACTTTCAGACTATTCTAAATAGATGCTTCATGTGCTAAACAGCTGAAACCATTATACCTATTAGTTTGTGAAGTAAGCTTACAATATACTAAAGGTAATATCTAAGGTATTTTTAGTGGATGGAACGAAACAAACTAATAATTTGGGATTGTTTGAAGTATGGCTGTGAAATTTTGTAACAGGTATTTTCATGAGACAAGACACATATTTGTATGCTTTGGCATTTACATAGACTTTAGATGTTAAAATTTTTATTTTTAATGTTCTAGGTTTAGGCAGCTTCTTATTTATTGATCTAAATGGCATTAATTGATTTAACCATTGTTCCAAAAGGAATTATTTAGTGTTTGCTTTTCAGCAATGATAGGTTGTATATTTTTTAATTGCCTAAGACCATATATACCGAACACTACAAACAATTCATATTTACAAAAAACATAAGCTTTTTAATAAAAACTGCACATTACATTATTGGTGAAATAGGATGCATTCTGAGACTAGCATATGTAATATAATAGAAAAAGAAACATTCTTAAGGTTTGCATGGAGCTATATTCACTACATTTTGTTTTTCATATACTTAGTTTCAAAACATGCTTAAAACATTTACTATTATTACTCATATATTCAGAATGTTTTTAGTTTTTTTCTGAGAAATTGTCCCGTTGCGTTAGCACTTACTGTGGTTTCAGGTTTGGACACGAACTGAATGGAAGGCTGTAAAACTGATACAAACAACAAGCAGTTTTCTGACTGTCAGAACACAAATATTAAGAAATATGTAGGAATCCACCTATGCATGAAACATGTAAAAAATATGTTGGTTAGTTTAATTAAAAATCTAATTGTGGCCCTCTTCACCCCTCCACCCCAAATTTTTTTCCAACAGTGTTTCCTCTAGAAGCAAGGTAGCTAGAAAAGAAAAAAAATATCAGATAGATATCTATAGTAAGGACAGGAGGAAATTTCTCTTGCCCCCTTTCTGAAAGTAATATTCTTTATTGATACACATTTTATTTATTCTGCATTTGTTCTAAATAAACTATTAATGAGCTTTGGATTTGAAAAAAATTCCACTGAACTTTAAAGTTACAATGTATGTATTTGCAATTTAAAATGCTTTTGAGATTATAAAGTAGATTTGCAGGACCCAAAAACTTTTAAAATAATTAAAAGTTTAAAAAGGCGCATATTGTGTTGTTTGGGCTTGCTCTCAGTTAGTGCAGACTCTGATTGCAAATGGATGTCATGTTTCATACCTTTTTTATCAGGAAAAAAGCAGCAAGCCTTCAGGTGTTCCAGTGATGCCTGACACAATGAGCTGGACTTTATGCTGCTCTTTACAGTAAGAGGTGTTGCATTGTATGTGGGAACTGTGTGTGCACTGGCATCTGAGACAGTGACCTCAGCAATTTTAACTTTGCACAAACCATAGAGAACAATGTTGGGTGACTACATAATCAGTTGCAACATTCTGGCAGCTAAATTGCTACATGAGTTTCTTCTTGCAGAAGCTTAAAATACAAAATTTTAATAATTTACTCAAAGCAGTATAACTTCTGACACACACAAATGCTTACATCTTTATTCATATGTTTATCCACTTTTATGATGTATCTGTCATTTAGCTATTTTTCAAGGTGATGTTCAGCAGCTGACTGCTTAGAAATCCTCCTTTGAGTTCCTGAGTACAGTTGTTTAATTAAATGTTCTACTGTAAATTTGGTTGCATGTTGTGTTTTTTTAGTATGTCCATTTGACATTGTCCTTCAGTTTATTTTGATTCCTGATTTTGTTACACATAACCTTCCCTTTCTCCCTGCCCTTACCTACGTTCATTTCCCTGCACCTTTCCTCATCCTCCAGCACATCCACTCAGTGGTGCTGTGCTGTGTGTCAGAAGGTAAAACAGGTGTATTATTGTATACTGAATTTTTTATACATGTTTAATGAAATGGTGAAATCAAGGAAGTGTGTTCATAACAGTGTTTATTAATATCAGGAGCTATGTCCCAGGAAAAAAAGGGAGTGAGTCGATACTATCGTTTAGAGAGCTGAATTTTTTGTTCATGTCAGTTACATGGACTATTACATCTGCGTGCTGGTGAGCATCTCCTGACCCTACTTCCTGTTCTCCTTGTGAACAGTTTATTGGTGCCATGCTGAAGAGAAAAACAACTCTGTGGGGAGGGTGTATAAGGGGCTAAATGGTAATGGACAAAAAATACAATAAAGATTAAATTTTAAAAAAGACACATCTAAGTAATAACACGAAGTCTTAAAATATACAATATTTTTACTTCTCTATAATCTAAAGACTACATTGTGCATCTTTTGTAACACTGTCTCTTGTCATGATAAACACTGAAATAGCATGTAAACAAATGCCTATACTTTAATATAATCACTTGGGGAGAACTGGACTTTTCTTCCCACTGTATGATCCTTTAAAGGTGAATTGCTAATTTTATATTGTATAATTCTCTTCACAAAATAGGTTTCACTATTCTATATTAAAACTTTTGGTCAGAAAATGATCTGCTGGTCAAATAAATTTGCTTTTACTTTTTTCTTTTAAAAAATGTTTTAACATGCCTTATTTATTACTCTCATATTAACCAATGAGATAATGCAGATGAAATTTTCATCTTTCGACAAATATAACCTTGCATAACTAATCTTTAGTATGGGATGATTTTGATACTGTCTTTGGAGTTTTGCACTGGATATTAAAAAATACTGGCATGTTGTGTTGGAAGAAAAGTATTGGCTTAATTTTTAATATTGGGACTTTTTAAAATCATTGTTTCAATTAAGAAATTCTTTGTATTTGCTTTTTTAAAAAAATCTGTTAGAATAATAAAAGCAATATTCATTCCAAACTGATGTTGGTATAAATTTACATGTATATTTTCATGAAATAAGAATAGAGATTCAGTTAAGGAGGAAAAAAATATCTGAATCCACTTACTACGTTAAAGATAATCCATCCAGTGTAAGAAAAACCAGTGTATGAGCTAAAGAAAAAAAAACAACAACACCTCTTTTATATTCTAAAAAGCTTTAAAAGATAATTCAGGGGATGTTGACAATAACTGCTACTTTGTCAGTCATTGTCTATATGCAGTAAAATTTTATGATCCCTTTATAGTAAAATAAAAGAATTCACAGCAGTTGTTGAAAACTTTTCCGTGGACATAAAATATTTTAATGCTATTAGGTTTCTGTTTTTATTATAGCTTAACTATATCCTATTAAACTTTAGGGTATGTCTAAATCTTTATTTTCCTCCCTTCATCTCCAAGTAGATAAATCTGTGCTCTCACATACAATGTATTTAATTTTTGGAAAATTTAATACTGTAGTAAATTGAGTGTGTGATTTATAGTAATCAGACCACTTTGACTATTTAAGTTGCACCGTTTCCTTTTTCCACAGATAACTATGGAGAAAATAATTACCAATTAATTGATATAAGCACGCTGTCTTCTGCTGTAAAAAGTCTGAATAGATACTGTGTATGTTTTTATGTCCATGAACTTGAGCTACTCGTGTGCAATTATGTGTATGGGAATGGAGTAGTGTTCATGATTTGTATCTACATCATCATATGGATGTATATTTATTAATAAAGTCATTACTTTAAAACCAACTTGTTTACTACTTTATTTAAGTACGGGAATGGTAAATATTACACTTTTTTTTTATGTCCATGGATCTTATATTTTTTCTTGGATTGTGCTTTAAGTAAAAAACCATTTTAAGTAGTAATTTTCCCAAGCTTTCAGCTAGCCTAATAAAGTCATCAAACTTTAGTAACTATTGAGCACATACTCTACAGTGTGGCAGCTCACATACTGAATAACACAGTCTCCACCCTCAAGGAACCCCTGGTAGAAAACAAATGCCTGAACACATAGAACTTAAACAATGTGGTGCCAGTTTTTATTCATTCTGAGTTGACATTTTAGCATACTTTATCTCAAACTAATTAATTTTAGCACAGAACCAGTGAAGCTATAGTTCATCTGCCTATTCCTAAGCTTTAGGCTACTTTTTAGGTGAATTTCCCAAGAAAAATGTTATTGTGATAACATTGGCTTTTAAATCATATTGGGAGCTACACAATGTGGCTGTTGTACTTCCTCTGTTGCATGAAGAAAACCAGTAACTACATCGGGTTACACATCCTCAGTATGCCATGCACAGAATGGCTGATAATGAAACTCCATGATTTTTTTTTAGTAACTATAGGACTGTCACAAAAACCCTTCCTAGAAACTCCTTTAACTTGACCTTATCTGGGAAGCACTTTATCTGCCCTTCCATTCTAAATGAAAGCTTTGCTGGATAGAGTAATCTTGGATGTAGGTCCTTGCCTGTAAGGTTTATTTTGAGAAACCCGCTGACAGTCTTATGTGAACTCCTGTGTAGGTAACTGTCTGCTTTTCTCTTGCTGCTTTTAAGATTCTCTCCTTATCTTTAACGTTGGGTAATGTAATTATGATGTATCTTGGTGTGTGCTTCCTTGGGTCCAACTTTGGGGTTCCCTGAGCTTCCTGGACTTCCCAGAAGTCTATTTCCTTTGTCAGATTAGGGAAGTTCATTATTCTTTCAAATAAGTTTTTAATTTCTTGCTCTTCCTCTTCTCCTGGCACCCATATGATTTGGATATTGGAGCATTTAAAGTTGTCCCAGAAGTTCTAAGTTTCTCCTCTTTTTCTCGAATTCTTGTTTCTGGTTGAATGTTTATTTCTTCCTTCTGTTCCAAACCATTCGAGACTTGGTTTCCTTCTCATCATTGGTGGTTCCCTGTGAATTTCCCTTTAATTCACTTTGCCTAGCCTTCACTCTTTCCTCTATTTTGTGACTGTACTCAACCAATTCTGTGAGCATCCTGATCACCAGTGTTTTGATCTGTGCATCTGATAGGTTGGCTAGCTCTTCATGACTTAGTTGTATTTTTTTCTGGAACTTTGATCTGTTCTTTCATTTGGGCCATTTTTTTGTGTGTTGGCACACCTGTTACGTAGTGAGGGGTAGAGCCTTAGGTATTGGCAAGGGTGGGGCAACCCACCACGCTGTGTCTTGGTGCTGTATGTGGGGGAGGGGTCCAGAGGGAAAATGATGCTTGCTCTGCTCTCCACTGGCTCCCAGTCATCTCCTCTGCTACCCACAAGCAAACTGGGCCCTTCTGGCTCTGATTCCCGGGTGGGTGGGTTTGTGTACGTTCTAGGACCCTGTGGGTCTGTCCAACGAACTCTCCTGTGAGGTTGGGAGTTTATCCTGCTGCCACAACCCCACAGGTGTTTCAGTCAGAGTTTTGAGGCTTTATTTCCCTGCACTGGGGCCCTGGGTTGTGAGGTCTATCTCGCTCCCCAGTTGTTCCTCCCGGTTTATCCGCATGTGAATTTGGGACCACCCACTCCGCCAGCCGCCAACTCACCTGGTCCACCAACCACAGCCAGGCCCACCCTTGTCCTCCAGTCACTGCGTTGCCACAAGTCCTCTCTGCCCCGGATGCCCATCTCTGCCTCTCCTACCGGTCTGTATGAATGCTTCTTTTTTAACTCCTTGGTTGTCGGACTTCCATATATTTCGATTTTCTGGCAGTTCTGGTTGTTTTTTGTTATTAAATTTGTTGTCCTTTTTTTGGTTGTGCGTGGAGGCACAGTGTGTCTACCTACGCCTCCATCTTGGCCTGAAGTCCTAAAAAACATTTTTTTTATATCAGTATGAATTCATGGATTCTAATGTGAAGTGTCTCTATTGAAATTATTCATTCTTAACTCTTGAATTGTCCCATCTTTGGCTAGTAGGAAACAGTTTGGTTCCTTAATCATTTTGACCTAACCCTAGTATGATAAAATGTCCCAGGCTCACAAAAACGTCTTCTGACTCAGCAAGGCAATTTAGGGAAGCTGTCTTGAATTTTACAGTGTATGTGGTTTAGAAGAAGTGTCCTCTATTTTTAAAAATTGCTGTCTGACAAAATACAGAAGCTATTTGTAAGAATCCTTACAATGACACACTAAATTTTTTTTGTAAACAAAGGATATTTAAAGAAAGAGAGATGGGATCAGGAAGGAAAGCAAAGAAAACCACAAGGCACTGGTTTGAAGTGCTGTGTTTCAGTCTGAGATGTTCCTAGTAAACTGACTGGGGCATCGCTCTGAGCGGGCGTTAGAAGTGTGAGATATCACTGAGCATATTCCTCTTGTTTTCAAATTGCAGCCCTTCCTGCACACGGACGTCTTCCTCACACCCAGTGCCCTGCGCTGACAGAGCATCCTCCCAGCTTGCTTCTTTCTCTCACCCCGGCCGCCGGCACCCCGCAGCGGCTTTCCAGCCCAAACAAGCAGCACTTGGATAGAGGCTTACTCTTTTCATGGCAGTTGGTGAAGTAATGTTTTTGTCGCAGTTGCTCACGTGAAACCAGATATTGTTGACCTATGTCTGAGTCCTGATTTTGAATAGATAAATTGAATACTGGTTAAGCGTTGTTCCAGGGTACTCCCCGCCAATTTCCTTGGCCTGTCGGGTTCATCTTAATTTTATATCTGTAATATGTCACTTTTCTATGTAGCAAAATACATTGGATTTAGAGGTTGGACCTAGATTTGAGTTCCTGCACACTCACTGGCTTATGACCTTTCTCAAGTTGTTGCTTAATTTTTCTAAGTTTCAGAAATGGGCTTGTGGTGAGAATTAAATGAGAATGATACATGTGGGTAATTTGGCATGTGGGTAATCTGACAGTTTGAGTTGGGGTTCATATTCAGGACATGTCATTTAATGTGAGACCTTAGGCAAATTAGTGTTTTATTTGCTTCATTTATATATATTTATTTATTCTCATCGGAGGAAATTTTTTCATTTCTTTGAGAAAGAGAGAGAAAAACATCAGTTGCCTTCTCATGTGCACCCTGACCAGGGATCGAACCTGCAACCTGGATATGTGGCTTGACTGGGAATTGAACGTGCAGTCTTTCATTCTTCAAGATGATGCTCCAATCAAGTCACACCAGCCAGGGCTATTTTCTGTATTTTTAAAATGTGTAATATATCTATGGCAAGGATATTTTAAGAACTTTATGGGATATATAATAAAATATTTAACCCAGCACTTGGCATATGATAGTATGATAATTTTAGTTTTTGTTATACACTCTAAAAAGTCTTTTAGCCCTGGCCGGTGTGGCTCAGTAGGTTGAACACAGGCCTGCAAACCTAAAGGTCACTGGTTCAAATCCCAGCCAGGGCACATGTTTGAGTTGTGGGCTGGGCCCCCATTTGGGGCTTTATGAGAGGCAACCAATGGATGTTTCTCTCCCACATGGATGTTTCTCCCCCTGGCTCTCTCCCCCTCCCTTCCCCTCTCTCTAAAAATAAAACAGTTTTTAAAAAAGGTCTTTTAACAAAGTATCTTAATAAAATGAAAACAGAGGCTCAAGTTTTAAGTTTGTAAATTTTCCCATTGATTTGGGCATTTCGGTATTGGTAGTAGCAGAATGCCAGGCAGTATCATGAGATACTCCATTAACCTTCAAGTGGTCTGAAGGTTACCTGGAGTGGGGATGGAGCAGGGTGAGGAGAGGACCGCCAGTGGATGCAGGCCTGCTCACCTGGAGAGCTTGGCTGTAAGTGTACTTCCAACACTTGAATGATTTTATCTTCCTTCTTGGGAATTGCATGCACTGATTTTAGAACAAAAGATACGTGGCCCATTGCCCTTTTTGTAGTCGTCATTTTGATGTCAGTTTTAATATTTTGAAGGTAGGGTTAGTGAATCAGTGTCTTCAAATGCTACATTGGATACAGTGTCAAACACAGTAAACTGAATCATAATTCAGGAATTTCTTCATTACTTTAGGATTCTGCGCTTCTTAAATAACTTCTGAAATCCTGTTGTAGGCTCAAGTGCCTCTCAAAAAAAGAAAAATCAGATTCAGTGAATTAAAAAGGGAAGGAAGAACATATTAGATAAGTAGGTAATTAACCATTGGGTAATGGCTTGGATAGGGTTTCTTTAATTTAATTTTCATATTATTTATAACATCACCAAGTGTTAACACTATAGGTATCCAAATCTTCCTACTCAGCTCTGGTAAGCCAGCCTCCCATACGTCTCGTGATGATCCTCACTTCCTGGTATTGATACCAGGACATAAAAACCTGGATAGTCCGTGGACAGTCCTCTCCTACATCGCGTAACCAACGGGATGTTGCGGAAATAAGGACGTGTGGTTTCTGAGGCTAGGCCATACAAGGTACTGCGGGTTTGCGTGGCTCACTCGGTCTGGGGGAAGCCGGCTGTTGCGTCACAAGCACGCAAACGGTCCTACGGAGAGATCCCCGTGGTTACGAGCGGGGCGCTTCTGCCCCCGTCGGCGTCTACTTGCCATCTAGGAAGCAGACCTTCGCCCCCACGAGGCCCTCGTTTGACTGGAGCCCTGGCCAACATCCTGACTGCGGACAGAGCCGCCCAGCTAGGCTGCTCCCGAATTCCTAGCCCACCTCAGTGAGGTGGGATGAGAAATGATCGTTGCTGTTTCCAGACAAACTTTTGGGGTAATTTGTTCCAGACAGTAGATAACAAATACACTGATTATAATGATTGTTAGGTTCTACCTGGTACTCACGAACCTAAGAAATGGCCAACTCTTGAAATTTCTCTTTAGGAATAATGTGAAGACTCAACTATCCTGACAAACATTAGCAAGTATAATTTTCAACTAATTTGACCCCTAGTCTTTCCATCACACAAGCCTGGCAAAACACTAGCTCCGGGCTGATTCTGGCCACCGGGAACTCCTGGGCTGCTGCCTGCTGCTGGAGGAGAACCCGCAACTGTGCCCTTCGCCACTGCAATCGCTTTGCGACCACGGCTGCACCCCCACACTCCCAGGGACCTCTTCCGTATTCTTAGCTCCCAGGCCGTCCTTCATTTTGGTTATTTCAGATTTCCACTCTCCTTAGATACTTGTGTACTGCACCGGGCTTGCTCTCCTTTCTTCTTCACAGAGAAAACAGCTGATCTGCATCCATCCTGTTCTCCTACTCCAATGGAGGACGTAGTTCTCTCTCTCTGGATCCCTTTCCCCACTTCTCAGACATTGTCCTCTCTCCTGGATCTCAAACCCCTCCTCATTAGCTTTTGAGAAGGGTCCTTCTCATGAGCTTTTAAATACAATTAACTTCCTGAAATCTAATATTTATTTACATAAGCTATTACTGTAAAAGTATTGATGAACAGTGTGATATCACTTGAAATGAGTTACTGATTGTATATACCCTAATATAAAAAGTCTTGGATTCCAACTGGCGTTCTAACCTCAGCTGTCAGAAACTCCCCGTCACGTGACACCGAGCCATTTTCTCTGCGCTTCAGCTTCCTAGCAAGTCAAACAGGAAATACGTCTTTGGGAGAAAACCGTCTGAGTGAGAACAGAAACGCCAAGGGCTTAGCACCCACATTGGGAATGTAGAGGTCTCCTATTACAGTTGAGGTTTAAGCTTGTGATTATACTAGATAGCAGTCTTCTTTTTTTTTTAATTGTAGTTACTTTTAAAAACATTTTTTTCAATTGCAGTTTACATTCGACACTATTTGGATCAGTTTCAGGCAGGTGGTAGTACCCACAACTACTATACATCGCTCTGATCTACCCCGGGTTTCAGGACACAACTCTCCTCAAATAAACATCTTGGGAGGAATTATCAAAGGAGCTCAAGTCAATTTCCTTTTGTTATTACTACAGATAATATCTATTATTGATGAGACAGTAATGAGCACGTACACTGGGTCAACTTAAGTCCATCAGCATATAACATTAAAATGATAAAAATGGAATAGGAGCCTGGAATAAAACTACATGTATATATGCCCAAAGTACTGGTTTATTAAATTCACTGAAATATTCTCTTCAGATTAAAGGAATTTCATACACTTAGAAGTCACACAAAACATAGTGACTTAAAACAACAACACACTTTTAATCTCTGTTTCTGGGGCCAGGCATCTGGGGACAGCTCCAGCTGGGCGTCTCTGGCTCTGGCCTCGCAGGCAGCAGCCCGGCAGCGGGTGCTGAGCTGGAGCAGCGTGAGTTTGGGGTCCGCTGGTGATGGTGGGCAGCCCTCTTCTTGTCATGTTGGGGCTGCTCTATGCAAGCTAGCTGGAACTTCCTCTGAGCACGCAGCCTCTGCACAGTCCGACTGCTTTGTGACTCAGGGCTCCCATACGAATCTTCGAGCAAAAGGGTAAAGCCTATTATATAGTGTGGCCTTGGGCGTCATACAGGATCACATCGTAAACTGCTACATTCTGTTGGTCACGTGGGAATGGCAGGCCCCTCCAGATCTGAGGGGAGGGGAATTCGATTCCACCTGTTGATGGGGCAGTGGCAGACTTACTTGCAGAACAGCATGTGGGATGGGGCATACTATTGCTGAAAGCTTTAGAGAATACACTTTGCCACAGTGATCAAAACGGAGGTAAATACTTGTCTGCTGATATGAGAGGGAGGAAGAGAGAAAAAGAAGGGAGGTCCTCGTGACTCACCACATTAAAATAATCTAGGCAAATGTATCGAGAGGGACGAAAAACACGAGGAGTGCAAATGTGTGGCTGTGCCTAACAGTCCCAACTGTTATCAGCCTCTTGTATGAACAGTCCCAGGTCCTATGGTGTTGGTGCAAGGAGCTCATTTCAGCCAGCGGAAAGGGATGATGTCAACTGTTACCCATCTCCCCCGCCCCCACCAAAAAAGCGCTCGAAAATAAAACCAGTTTCAAGACAAGCTTGAAGGCAATTTTCTCCCCCAAAATAAGTGCCTGTGCCACCTGGTGGTGGACAGTCAAACATGCACTCTCTCCCGTTGACTGCACTTATTGGGAAGTCCTTGAACCACGATCCCAACATCTGTGAGTGTGCCTCTCCAAGGAGCCGACAAACACAGGGAGGGGAAGGACTCGGAAAAGAGGAAGGAGTAGTAACAGTAGGACATCCATGTTGGAGTGTCCGGATGAGTCAAATCAACCTCCTTTTCATTAATCCTAAATCCCCTTACTTCTCTGTCCTAATGGCTTTTTGTACATCTTCAAATTGGGCACGGAGGAGGAACAGGGAGAGAGCGAGTTAAGGAAGGAAACGTTTGTTATTGCACTGTTGGGGGTGAGGGAGGGAGGTAGCGAAATGATGGCCCTAGTGATGAGCTCTAGAACCATGGGCCCTGTCACCCGTGTTGTCCATCATCTCAGATACTCCTGGACCCACCGGAGAATTTATTACAGCAAAAGCATGCTGTCTGTCTGTCTGTCTATCTATCTATCTATCTATCTATCTATCTATCTATCTATCTATGTTTAATCCTCACCCAAGGACATGCTCACTGATTTTGGAGAGAGAGGGAAAGGAACATCGATGCGAGAGAGAAACATCAGTTGGTTGCCTCTTGTACACGCCCCGACTGGGGACCAAACACACAACCCAGGCATGTGCTTTGACTGAGAATTGAACCTGCCACCTTTCAGCTTATGGGATGATGCTCCAACCACCCTATTCAGAATATAAGAATCATCCATGGGGGCAGATTGATGATGCAGCTTTCTGGTCTAACAATCCGGGATGGGCACAAGGGGACTATGGTTACTTTACTAGAGTCATATCATCCAACTAGTAACAGCTACCACTTTGAAGTGTTTATTGTGAATCAGTAACTGTACTGATCATGTTACATCTCATATAATCCATATACTTCTATAATTTCATCCCCATTTTACAGATGAAGGAACTGAACTTTGAGAAAAGTTACGGACCTGAACGACCATATACTGTTATAAGTGTTGGAGCCAGAACTCACCACATGGCCAAAAAGCCCAGGTTCTTCTTCTTAAAGATTTTATTTATTTCTTAGAGAGAGGGAAAGGGAGGGAGAAAGAGAGGGAGAGAAACATCAATGTGTGGTTGCTTCTCACATGCCCCCACCTGGTGACCTGGCCCACAACCCAGGTATGTGCCCTGACTGGGAATCGAACCAGTGATCTTTTGGTTCTCAGGTCTGTGCTCAATCTACTGAGCTACACCAGCCAGGGTAACCCAGGTTCTTCTTAACATTGTTATACTTACTAATGCTTTGATGTAAAGATCTTTGAAATCTATTTGTGTTTTCAACCTCTTAAAGCAAGTTTGAAAGCTGCACTCTTCACATTGACTTAAAAGTTGCCTTGCCTTCCTCTTTTCTAGGAGGCCCTCCCCCTATCCGCTGACAAGGAGGATCATCCTCCTTATTCCCCTTCTGTGACTTTGCTCTGGGATGCACAGCCCTGTTCCTTGGTTGCACATCTCTCCTCCCCACCCATGCTTTCTCCACTCTAGACCCTGTCCTAGCTTTATGCTCCGGGTGGCTTCATCTCCTCCAGGACCCACGCACCAAACCTGAAATGCTCAGGAAAGGCCAGCGTGGTGGCCCTACAAACTCAGGGACTGCAAGCAACCACACAGGGTGGTCTGAACACAAAAATTACTAACTAAAAGTGGATTGTGGCCAGTAGTCACGTCCTAGGCCTGTAGCTTCCTTGACAAAGGTCAGTCTTTACCTTAAGTGAAAAAGGCCCCTCAGGGCACACCCACCGCACCAGAGCACGAGACCACAGAACCCCCTCATGGTGTCTTGTTTTCTAAGTACCATCTGAGTGTGGTGAATACGACTCGTTAACTAAAACTATGTGTCTCCATTTCACTCTTGATCCAATCTCACATTTCTTGGCTTTGCTCTCTCCTGACTCCCTAATCTACCACCAGTGAATTTCATGTAACTCAACTTACCTTTTCTCCTTTTATTTTAATATGTAAAAATATGAGGGGTACCCCCAAAACCCAGAATTTGTAAAAAATTGTATATTTATTCTTGCATGTTTAAAATTCAGTGACCTTCAAAGTACTCTCCATTTGACCCAATATACCTATTGAGATTTTTTCCACACTGGTCAAAACAGTTTTTGAACTCATTGATTTTGATACCTTTTAGCACTTCTGCCGTTTTTTTTTGTTTCAGCTCTTTCACATCAGCAAAATGTTTCCCTGCCAGGACTTTTTTCACCTAGGGAAACAAAAAAAAAGTTGCCAGGGGCAAGATCAAGTGACTAGGGGGAATTGGGCACGGGGGTTGTGCCTTTTTTTTGGTCAAAAACTGCTGAACATTCAGCATGGTGTGGCCAGGTGCACTTATAAATCACCCATCATGAAATGGGCCAATGTGCTAAGGCTTTAAAAAAAATTTGCTGAAGCCAAAGGCAGCCTCTCACAACACCACCAGCTGGTACACTGACACAGATGGGTTACCAGAGCTCTCATAGCAGGGGAAGCCTGTGCTACAAGAGGCCCGACCCCTGCAAGATAATTCTAGTTTTTCAGGGGTCCACCTCCTCGAAAGCTGCAAAATTACCATTCTCCAGAGTATTTTCTTAATCTGTTGAGATTTTGCTTCCTGGCAATTGTTGTCAATTTAGCTCAAATAGACTCATAAAAATTCTCTATTGGTTTGGACGTTTCTCACGTCCACAAAACCAGTTGAAACCTCCTGCCCTGGGTAGACAGGTAGGGTTAAGACTGCCAGACGTAGCAAATAAAATTAGGGGGCATTCACACTTGAATTTCATTATGTCTCTTACAGTAAAAACCTATTCGTTATTCCTGTTCCTTAAAACCTATTCGTTATTCGTTAGCCCTGAAATTCAAACTTAACAGGGCATCCTGTACTCTACTCAGCAACCCCAGGCAGGGTAGCACCGGTAGAGCAGGAGCTTGGAGGGTTTGCAGTGGGGCACTGGAAAGAGGAGGCCTCCCGCCTTCCTGGCCCAACAAAAAAGCACCCAGCAGGTGCAGTGTGTGCTGCCAGCAGCCAGGCCCCACCTAGTCCCTGAGGAAAGAGGGCCAGGGGTCTTTGCTGGAACTCCGCTCAGGAGTTGGGGGTCAGGAAAGTTCCAGATGACCTGAAATGTCTAGTGCTTGGCTCCTGAAGATCCCTGAGACCATCGCGCAGCCACAAGCCAGAAGCAAGGCGCCCGACACCAAGATGGCGTCCGCTGCCAGCTTCCAAGATGGTGGCGCGGGCCGCGCCCCCGCTCACGCACTGCCCCCCTCCGCCCTCCTCCCTCTGGGAGCGCGTCTCGCGTTGCTGCGCGTCGCTCTCCCTTCGGTCCGGGTGGTGGTGGTCGCCGCCGCTCCGCACCATGGGGCTCCTCCACTGGTGGCTGGTACTGCTGTGGTTGCTGGCGTGTCCCGCCCGCAGCCAGGAGGGTGAGTGCGGGCTGGGGCCGCGGTTGGGGGCGCTGCAGGTGGACGTTCGCAAAAAGACCCGGCCAAGTGGAGGACTGTCCGGCCGATGGTCTTTTACCTGCGCGAAGGCTCGTAACGCGCGCCTCTCCCCGCCTCTTGCGAGCTCTTCCCTCCGCGTTGTCCCAACCTCGCTCCCCTCGTGGCCCCCGCGCGCCGCGAGGTCTGCAGTGGGGGCAACGGCGGGGCGGGGAGCCCCGGGTGTGACTCGGCCACTCTCAGGCGCCCTCAGCCGACGACTGTACGACTGTGGGTCGGGAGTGAACGTGTAGTAGCGCTTATCGGAGCACTTTGTTTTTCTGTGGAGCACTTTGTTATTATGGTAATAATCATAACGAATAGCTGGCGTTTGTGCCGCCCGTATTGGGAGCCTGGAGGTGCGCTGGCGCTTTCCATCCCTATCTCATGTACTCCTCCCACCGGCCCCACGGGCCAGGCTTGGCTCGTGCATCCGTTTTCCCGAAGATGTTGGGCTCAGGGAGGCTGGGTCCTCTGCCCGAGTTTGCACGTTGGAGAGTGGCCCAGCCTGTCTCTCTGACTTGCAAAGCCCGTGCGTTACCTTGCACTCAACTTGACCACCTTCTTAAGAGGGCCACTCTTGCCCTGGCCGCTCAGTGGGTTGGGTGTCCTCCCGCGCACCTAGGGGTTGAGGGTTTGATTCTTTTTTAAATTTTTTATTTTTTAAAGTATTTTATAGATTATGCTATTACAGTTTCCCCAAGTTTTCCTCCTTTATCCTCCCTCCACCTCCCAACCCTCCAGCATCGCCCCCTCCTTTGAGGGTTCGATTCTTGATGGGGTCATGTGCTTGGGTTGCGGGCTCCGTCCCAGTTGGGGGCCTATGAGAGGCAACCCACCGCTGGTTCTCACATCTATGTTTCTCTCCTTCTCTTCCCCTCTCTAAAATCAATGCGTATGTCCTCGGGTAAGGATTCAAAAAGTAAATAAATAAAGCCACGCTAGCTGAGGTTCCACCCCTCCCCGCCCCCACCCCAGGGTAACCTGCTGCTTGCCAGGGCAAGCTCTCAGGGCCCCTCAGGTGGGGGGCGGGGCAGCCACCCTGGAGACAGGGCTCCTTCCAGCAGTGGAGGCCTTCCTCTAATCGCCTCTTCACTCCTTGCAGGCCTCTTGAAGTCCACACCCTTTGGTCTTCTTTGTCAGTCAGAACAGGAATAGGCAGGTCTTTCATTTGCCTGGGTGTCCTGGTGGAGGCAGGGCAGCAGGCTTGCTAAACAGAGAGAGAAGGTTGAGGAATAGTAACATAATTACCACTAATGAAAGCACTCACTATGCGGCAGCTGCTGCGTTTGTGCTTTACAAACATCATCTTCTTTAATCTTTATTAAATTTTTTTTTGATTTATTGATTTTAGAGAGAGAGAGGAAGGGAAAAGAAGAGAAACATCAATTTTCCGCTTATTATGCATTCATTGGTTGTTTCTTGTATGTGCCCTGACCTGGTATCCAACCTGTGACCTTGGCTATTGGGAGGATGCGCTAATCAATTGAGCTACCTGGCCAGGGCCTCTTATTTAAATTAATTTTTAAATGAGTATGAAGTAGATGTTGTGATCATCCCCATTTTATAGATGAGAAAGCTGAGACTCAGCATCAATAAAACTTTTGCCAACATGAAACAGCCAGAATTGAGGGCCCACAATTCAAGCCCAGGCCTGTCTGATTTCACAGTGAAATGTCTGTACTGTCCGTCTGTCACTACACTTAACCCCCAGCCTCAGAGACGGGACAGCACGTGCTGGATATCTTCTGTCTGCCTCCCAGATCGTTCTCAAGCCCTCTCCATCTTGCTCTGTACCCGGAGTGGCTGTCCTGTATGGTCTCTCCTGCCTTCTGGCTTCCCTTGGGTTGGAATGAGGGGAGAGAGAGGTTGGGGTACCGATTCTCTTAACTCCCATCCTCAGCAGTTGTCACAGGTAGGCTGTGTCCCTCCACTGAGAGTCACAGCTTCTAGAAGTCCGTCCTTGCTGTTTCAAGGTTCTGTGACTGTTTCTGCCTCTGGCCTCAGACGACCTCTGAGTGGTGGTAACTGGCCTGCCGCCTGCTGTTCCTGGCGCTGGAGTTCCTTACCGTTGGTTGTGTTTTTCCTGCACCCAGCCCCATGTTGGTGGTCCCTTTGTTAAGCTTTCCTCAAACTGCCCAAGTTGAGTGTGCTTTCTGTTTCTTGGCTGGTTCAGGGGACTGACTTAGTGTTGTATTCAGTGAGTCTGCTTGGTAGTCAGGGCCGTATTCACGTAGACCCAAGGATAACGCCAACCGTGGGTGGTGGCGGCGGTCGGTCATCGGTCACCATGGCTGGCCATGAGTGGGGTGAGGACCTAGGAACCTTCACCAGCTGGGCTTTTTTCAGGGTGGCTGAAAGTGCAAGGCTTTTTTTTTTTAAATTTTATTTTTCAATTAGAGTTTACATTCCGTTATTTTGTATTAGTTTCAGGTGTACAGCAGAGTGGTGAGATAGTCATAGACTTTACAAAGTGGTCCCCCTGGTATTTCAGGCGCCCACCTGGCACTGTACAGAGTTATTACAATATCATCGACTCTATTTCCTGTGCAGTACTCTCCATCCCTGGGACCATTCTGTGACGACCATGTGTAGGTCCCAATCCCTCCCTTCACCTTTTTCACCCAGCCGATTCCAAGGGTTTTTTTCTGCAAAGGACACCACTGGCAGATTAGCAGCTGGAGGCGGCAGTGCTGTGGGTTGGGAGGTGACTCCTGGCTTCAGTGCACCCAGGCCTGTCCTCGCTAGACAGTCAGCAAGCAGATTCGCACTGAGTGGCCTTCAGGCGCCACACACTGCTGGGCGCTGAGGGCATGATGCCGAGCCAGACGGAGATGCGGGCCCAGCCTCCCGTCTGATGGGAAAGGCAGGCGTTAAATGATTACAAATAATTAAGTCAATTACAAGAGTGGAAAATGCTTCAAGGGGAGTTCCGGGGCACTCCTCAATGTTGTAATGGGAGGCCCCTCTGATCTGAGGGCAAAGGAAGGTGAAGTTCATCTCATGTGTGAAGTTCAGGGTGAGAGCTGAAGGATGAGTTGGATTAGCCAGAAGAGGGGGCAGAGGGCTTTCCTGGCAGAGAAACTGCCCTCAGGGCAGCTCTGATGAAGGAGGAGGAGAGCGTGAACCACCAGGGGCTGGAAGTGCCTGGTGGCACCAGCCCAGGGTGTGGACAGGGGCCGCATCACGAGGGGCCTGGTATCCAGGCTCCAGAGCTCAGACTCCTGCAGCGGGCGGGCGGGCAGGCAGGTGTGGAACAGGCTTCAGCAGAGGAGCGACACAGTTCGATTGATCTCTGACTTTCAGTTTCATGTGGGCCACTGTGAGGAGCAGTGTCAGAGGGGGAGATAGAGGGCCAGCCTCGGAGACCAGTTAGGTGGCTGCAGCAGTTGTCTGGGCGAGATATGGCTGTGGCCTGGGCTGAGGGGTGTCAGTGGGGATGGGAGAAGTGGGTGCATCCAGAATGTATTTAGCAGAGGAATTAATACAACTTAGTTATGGTGCCCTTCCATCTCTTTGAATTGTAAACATCAGTCTTATCATCATCGTCACTATCATCACTGCGGCCATTTATGGAGTTCTACTGTGTGCTAGGGACCATGCACATCTTTTCTCATTTAATCTGCACAGTATCCCTGTGAATTTCTGTGTTCCAGTGGTATTTTTGGTATTCCCACATGTGGCTCCCCTGCCACAGAAGCCATTGTAAAAATAACCCCAAAAAGCCCCCAAAACCCCAAACCCCTGCTGCTGGTAGAGAGCCTTCTGAGAAAAGCTGCGCAGCGTGAAGGAGCTGGCCTAGGCCGGGGCTCCCTGGCAGAGTGGCCGTGGCGCCCCCACCCTTGCTCTCCAGACATCCTCCTCGCTGCACTTTATGGGCAGACCCAGCTGCACTCGGCTTGTTTAGGGTCTGAAGCAGTCTCTTTTGAAAGTGCATTACGCTGGGATGGTTCAGTGGCTCTGGAACGGTAGGTCATTTCTGTCTTAGTGGAGCAGTTCTGCAGTTTCTTTCTCCCAGTACCTAAATGAAAACAACGGTCCCCGAGGCCATGTGGTTTTTTTCCTGGTCTGTACTGTCTAGTAAGTGTCTTCACAGGGAGGGAAAACTACACTCCCAAACTTAAAATGCCAGCTCTCCGCATCATCAGACCCCCTTTTGCTTTTCTCTGGGGGACATCTGTCCGTTTTTTCTCTGAGGCTGATCAGGGAGAACCAGATTCTAATTTGTACCCTGATTTTTTTCCTCCTGAGGTTCTCATAGGATACTGGCATTCTCCGTTTACTTATCAGCCCTGCAATGTTGATTAGGTTCAGAGACAGCAGATCTCTGCACAGCTGGGGCATTTGGGAGTCAGGCTGGCTCTCCAACCGCTCACCCTTTGTCCTTCTCCAGACTTCTCGCCTCTCTGGCTTCGTTTCCTGCCTTGTGGAGGATGCAGCAAACACGTTTGTTTGTTTGTTTGTTTGTTTGCTTGCTTGCTTTTCTGATTATTCAGGCAGCACATGCTCATCAAACAAAGGCTACAGAAAGACCTCCAATGTGGAGTCCACTCCCACCAAATTTCAGAGCGCCCTGCGCTGGCACCCAACCCTTTCTCCAGGTCATAGTGACAGAGGTGCTTGACCCTCTTCTGTCAAAGCCCCTCCTTGCTGCCCAAGCCCTGTACTCGGCCATATCTAACCTATATTGTCACCTCTCCCTCCTGACACGCTCTTCCATCAGCTCTGTACATCCTTGATTTTCTCCTATGTCTTAAAAACCAAAACAAAACCTCCTTCAGCCCCTTGTCTGCCCATAGCAACTACCCTGTTTTTCTTCTCCCCCTTCATTGCTCGACTTCAAAAGTATTTATCCATGTAGTTACTATTTCCGTGCTCCTCATTCTTTTGTGTGGACCCACATTGCCATCTGTTGCCATTTTTCTTCTGCTTGAAGGAGTTCCTTTAAAAATCTCATCATGAGATCTGCTGGTGATGAATTCTTTCATCTTCTGTATGTGTGAAAAATATTTATTTGCCTTTGTTTTTTGAAAGGTATTTTTGTTGGGTATAGAATTCTAGGCTTGTGGGGTTTTTTCCTTCTGGTACTTTATTTTCTTTCTAGTACTTTATAGTTATTATTCTTTCAAATATTTTTTCTGTCCCACGCCACACCCCCACCTTTTACTCTCTTTCAGATACTCCAATTATCTGTATATTAGACCACTTGAAATTGTCACACAGCTCACTGATGCTCTTAATTTTTTTTGGACACTTTTTCATTGCATGTTTCATTTGGATTGGTTCTGTTGCTATGCCTTCACGTTCATTACCCTTTTCTTCTGTAATGTTTCATCTGCAATTAGTCCCATCTAGTGCAGTTTTCATTTGAGACATTGTAGTTGTCATCACTAGAAGTATAATTTGGTTTAAACGATCTTACATCTCTATATCTACTTAACTTTTTGAACTCCTGTTATACAGTTATAATTTTGGCTTTAATACCTTTGTCTAATAATTCTTTTTTTTAAGATGGTATGTATTTATTTTTAGAGAGAGAGGAAGGGAGGGAGAAGGAGGGAGAGAATCATTGATGTGAGAGAGAAACGTCAGTCAATTGTGCCCCTTGCACGTGCCTGACCAGGGACCAAACCTGCAACCCAGACATGTGCCCAGACCAGGAATTGAACTGGTGACCTTTTGCTTTGTGGAATGACATCCAACCTACTGAGCCATACTGGTCAGGGTCCTTGTCTAATTCGATATTGGTGCAAGTTCTGGGTCACTTTCAATTGGTTGATTATTCTCGTCATTCTGGGTCATTTTCCTGCTTCTTTGTTTGCCTGAAAATCATTGATTGGATGCTAGAGATGAATTTTACCTTGATGGATATTTTAGTATCCCTATAAATGTTTTTGAGTCTTATTCTGCAGTACAGGTCAAGCTCTGAAAGTTAAAACTGCTGAAAACAATTCGATCCATGCTTTTAAAATTTGTTAGATGTGGGCAGAGCTGTACTTGCTCCAAGGTTAATTGTGCTCCACTGCCGAGGCGAGTCCTTTTGTGTACTGCACCCAGTGCCCTGTGAAACAGGAGATTTTTCGGTCTAGGTGCTGGGTACAGCTACCGGTTCCAGCTCCGTGTGAATATTGGGTACTGTTGCCTCTAGTCCTTTTGGGTGGTTCTTCCCCTGGCTTTGGAGAGTTTAGTCCCATGCACACTCTGACCAGTACACTCGAGGGAGCCCTCTGCGTACCCCGGAGTCTGTGCTCTGCAGCTCTTCCATCCTCAGAGTTCTCTCCTGCAAACTCCCGCTTCCTTGGTCCCCGCCCCTCAGCACCATTTCCTCACCTCAGTGAGTTTGTCCCCTCCGGTATGTCCCCTCCCTCCACGCGTGGCGGTGGGAACTCCCTCAGGCAGTATGCTGTTTCAGCTGCAGGGCTCTCATTTGCTTGACTGTTTCTTGGCGTCACTGTCCTTTTTGCCTGATAACTAGTTTTCTGAAACTGTTGTTTCACACATTTGACTGTTTTTTGGGTTACTGTAGGAGGAAGGGTAAATCTGGTCCCTGTTACGCCACTTAGCCAGAAGCGGGATGTTTTTGAATCACTGAATGAACCTGCCCATCTCTATGGGAGTATTCTTTAAGACTTTGTACGAATGTGCGTACCTTAGGAAGCTCCCAGACCCCTACCCAACTCTGAAGCTAGTTGGTCATTCATAGTCTGCGGACATGCAGGTGGCTTGGCAGAGCTCATTCCGCAGCTGGTGGTTCCTTAGCCACAGGGTGAGCCCGTGTGAGTACAGTGGGGCTCGTTGGTTTGCTCTAGTCAGTGTCTGGCACAGGGTCTGGTAGCCGTTGTTGAGTTAATGAGGGTTGGAGGGCAGGAGTCTTTGTTACGGAGGTGAGTGGAGGTTGCTACCTGGACATACAGGCCTGCCCGGGACTCTCCCCTTACCGAGCATGTTACCTAGGCCCCAGCTAGTGGCTGCAGAGTGGGAGGAGGGTTTTCCTTTTCTCCTTGCTGCCACGCCTGCAGTGTTGGGCGCTCCTGCACTGGTTCTGCTGCTTGCTAGCTGCGTGCCGTTGGGCGCTGTGCTGTACCTCTCTGGCCTCGCTTGGCCATCTGAGATGGGCCCTTGTCCCGCCCATCTCACAGAACTGTGATGATGTGTGCAACAATGCTTTGCACACATAATAAAGTCTTCTATAGAGCCATCATTATTTTCTTGGATATTCTCATCAAACGAAATGTTAAAATGTTTATATTATATTTTCACAATTGGGTATCTGTACTAAAATGCTTTTGTTTATAATTCACATGGCAAGTGGTGGGCTTTGCTTGAAGGTATGTATTTGTCCACTTATTTATTTATTTTTGACTTAAAATTATTTTTAAAAATTGATTTTAATTAATTAATTTATTTTTATTTATATTTTAAAATATATTTTATTGATTATGCTATTACAGTTGTCCCATTTTCCCCCCCTTACTCCCCTCCACCCTGCATACCCCCTCCTACCCGCATTACCCCCCTTTAGTTCATGTCCATAGGTTGTACATATAAGTTCTTTGGCTTCTACATCTCCTATTCTATTCTTAACCTCCCCCTGTCTATTTTCTACCTACCATCTATGCTACTTATTCTCTGTACCTTTTCCCCCTCTCTCCCCCTCCCACTCTCCCACTGATAACCCTCCATGTGATCTCCATTTCTGTGATTCTGTTCCTGTTTTAGTTGTTTGCTTAGTGGTTTTTTTTTTTTAGGTTCAGTTGTTAATAGCTGTGAGTTTGTTGTCATTTTACTGTTCATATTTTTTATTTTCTTTTTCTTAGATAAGTCCCTTTAACATTTCATAAAATAAGGGCTTGGTGATGATGAACTCCTTTAACTTGACCTTATCTGGGAAGCACTTTATCTGCCCTTCTATTATAAATGATAGCTTTGCAGGATAGGGTAATCTTGGATGTAGGTCCTTGCCTTTCATGACTTGGAATATTTCTTTCCAGCCCCTTCTTGCCTGTAAGGTTTCTTTTGAGAAATCAGCTGAAAGTCTTATGGGACCTCCTTTGTAGGTAACTGTCTCCTTTTCTCTTGCTGCTTTGAAGATTTTCTCCTTATCTTTATGTTGGGTAATGTAATTATGATGTGCTTTGGTGTGTTCCTTCTTGGGTCCAACTTCTTTGGGACTCTCTGAGCTTCCTGGACTTCCTGAAAGTCTATTTCCTTTGCTAGATTGGGGAATTTTTCCTTCATTATTTGTTCAAATAAGTTTTCCACTTGTTATCTTCCTCTTCCCCTTCTGGTACCCCTATGATTCAGATGTTGGAACATTTAAAGATGTTCTGGAGGTTCCTAGGCCTCTCCTTATTTTTTTGAATTCTTGTTTCTTCATTCTGTTTTGGTCAAATATTTCTTTCTTCCTTCTGCTCCTGACTGTCGATTTGAGTTCTGGTTTCCTTCCTGTCACTGTTGGTTCTCTGTAGATTTTTCTTTATTTCACATAATGCAACCTTCCTTGCTGCCTGGGTGTTTTTTATGCTGTTGAAGTACTCAGTGAGTTCCTGGAGCATCCAGATTACCAGTGCTTTGAACTGTGCATCTGATAGGTTGGCTATCTCTTTGTCACTTAGTTGTATTTTTTTTGGAGCTTTGATCTGTTCTTTCATTTGGGCCATTTTTTTGCACCTTATGTAATAAGGGGCGGAGTCTTAGGTGTTCATCAGGGTGGGGCAACCCAGGTCACTGCGTTGTGACTCTGTACATGGGGCAGGGATCTGAGAGGGAACAATGGCACTTGCTCTGCTCTCTGTCAGTTTTCAGTCACTTCCCCTGCTTTCCACAAGCAAACTGGGCCCTTCTGGTGCTGATTCCCGTGTGGGTGGGTTTGTGTGCATTCTAGGACCCTGCAGGTCTCCCCAATGAACTCTCCTGTGAGGCTGGGAGTTTCTCCCGCTGCCACCCCCACAGGTGTTTTCAATCAGTGGTGTGAGGCTTTATTTCCCTGCGCTGGAGCTCCGGGTTGTGTGGTCTGTCTCGCTCCCCAGGTTTTCCTCCCAGTTTATCGGCACTCGAATGTGGGACCGCACACTCCGCAATCTGTCACCTTGCTGGGTCCACCAGTCACTGCCTTGCCACAAGTCCTCGCCACCCAGCTGCCCGACTCTGCCCCTCCTACTGGTCTGGATGGATGTTTCTTCTTTAACTCCTTGGTTGTCGGACTTTCATATAGTTCGATTTTCTGTCAGTTTTGGTTGTTTTTTTGCTTTTAAATTTGTTGTTGTCCTTCTTTTGTGGTTGTGTGAGGAGACACAGTGTGTCTACCTACACCTCCATCTTGGCCGGAAGTCCAACATTTTATTTATTTTTGGCGGGGGGCGGAGAGAAACATGTGCAAGGGAAACACCGATCGGTTGCCTCTCACACACCCCTAACTGCGGACCTGGCCAGAGAGAGAGAGAGAATCTGCAGCCTTGGTGGGTCGGGACGATGCTCTAACCCACTGAGCTACCGGCCCAGGTTATTTATTTGGCATTCATTAATCTAGTACTTTCCTGAGACTTTCTTCAGGGCTTGGAGAATGGTGGGGGGCCCTCTGGTAGTTTAATGGGAAGGAAAGCTTTTTTCTCTGTAGGGAAAATGTCATATTTGAGGAGAACTGTAAATCTTTTGGGTTTACGTGTTTGGAATCCGAATATGACTGTGAACATGCCGGCATGTTTTGGTTGCAGAGAAGAAACATGGTGACTTATGGTCAGAGGAGCAGCAGGCCCCCCCGCTGCACGTGGGGGCTGTGTACACGAGTGAAGAGGAGCCTTCGCATGGCCTGATGGGCCCGGACGCGTCCGCAGAAGAGGCCGGGGCAGTGCCGGGGCTGGACACTGACGGTGACCGCGTGGTGATGCTGTCTGTGGTTCCTGGGGAAGCCGAGGGCAGACAGAGCTCGGAGCCCAGCGATGGCACCTGCAGGGCTGGAGGCAACGAGGACTCGCGGTGCAGCCTCCGGGAGCACCTCTTTTCTCTGGAGAGCGCTGGAGCCAACTTCCCGGACAGGGAAGAGGAGGATTACCCGGAGCCAGAAGCAGCCGAAGCCGACCCGGCCCCTGCCGAGGACTCGAATCACACGGACAGCCAGAAATCCCCCAAGGTCAACTGCGAGGAGAGAAACGTCACTGGGATAGAAAATTTCACCCTGAAAATTTTAAATATGTCACAGGTAAGAAAAAATGACTTAGTGCTTTTCTCCTTTTCAGCACATTGATTTCATGATTCAGGATTCTTGATCAGATTTCAAATGGGGGGTGGTAATCTTGATCGTGGTGTAAGTAGGATAGTGTTCAGTGGCTGAATCAGTGAGGGTGGACTTGGCTCTCTGCGATCTTCGTAGGGAAAGGGGGAGAGAGAACTACTGTCTGTTACGCTTTTTGGGGGTAGTCTCACCACCAAGCCCCATGACAGAAATCCCAGTGGACATCAGAATCATGACAGGAGCCACTTAAAAAAATCTGAATTGTGAATCCAGTGTTTATTCTTGAGTGACTGCTGAGACAGTTGTCCCAAACCAAGCCATGTGTTCCCAGCTGTTTGGGTAGACAGTGACTCCCCAGAGAACACTCAGGTGGTGAGGACTGACAGTTTCCTGTTAGATACTTATGTCAGATAGCAGCGTGAATACGGGGAAGTCTGAGCTCTGAAAACTGTGACTGCTTCTTTTAAATGAGGGCACGTAAGGCATGTCACGTAAGGCGGGTCACGTAAGGTGGGTCATGTAAGGTGTGTCAAGCACTCATAGCTCTTCTGAGAGCAGGGTCAGCCCTGGCCTGACACCCTGCCCTCAGGGCCTGGTCTACACCATGCCGAGCTCTGTGGGACTTGTCTCACAGGTGGGACAGGTGTCACACACATGACCACATGACCAGGGGTGGCATGAGTGGCATGAAGGAGAGAGCACTTCAATATAAGCAGTCTGAGGGTGGTGGATGAAAGATTTTTTTATTTATTTTTAGAGAGAGGGAAAGGAGGGAAGGAGGGGAGAGAAACTTCGATGTGTGAGAGAAACATCAGTCAGTTGGCTCTTGCACGCCCCCAACTGGGGACCTGGCCTGCAGTCTAGGCATATGCCCTTGAACCGGAGACCTTTTGGTTCGCAGACCAGCACTCAATCCACTGAGCCACACCAGCCTGGGCAGGGATGGTGCACTTTTGACTTGAACTAACCTTTGGCCAAATACATTGATCCAACCGCTTAGTACAGACTTGGATGTACTGAGATGATCATTTGGGCCTGAGATCACAGTGCTTTCATAATGCCATCAGACTGTGTGAAATGCAGAGTTCAAGGGCTGGGATGGTGGCCTGTACCCTGCGAGTACCGAGTATTTGAATAGATAAGTTATGAAAAATATTAAAATGGCTCTACAGTAATATTAAGAAAGCTTAGAGGAAAGTTTGTAACTTGTCATTCGATAGTACTTTTTTGCTGATTGATGTGGATGCATATGGTTCAAAATACAGAAGGGTTTAAGGGGTGCACTACAGTCCCCCTCCCACCCCTGCTCCCACCTCCCTTCCCCGGAGGCAGCGGTGTTTCCTGTTTCCTGGGCGTCCTTCCAGAAAAGGTACACTGACTGCTGACTTTAACTCTTGTTTCTTTTACCGCAGGACCTTATGGATTTTCTGGACCCCAACGGCAGCGATTGCACGCTAGTCCTGTTTTACACGCCTTGGTGCCGATTTTCTGCCAGTTTGGCTCCTCATTTTAACTCCCTGCCCCGGGCATTTCCAGCTCTTCATTTTTTGGCCCTGGATGCATCTCAGCATAGCAGGTATCTTCCCTTTGTGGGTCTCTGACTCATCCTTTGGGATGACAGTGGCAGTTACTTGGAGGTGGTAATTAGTTCAGTGAAAAGCAGAGGAGGTAGGCGTCAGCTTTGCAAAGGGAAGGCGGGTGTGAGTGAGGATGGGGAAGGCGGGTGTGAGTGAGGATGAGGGTGTCGACTGACTGAGGAAGCGGATGGCTGCCTTTCTGGAGGCCCCCTTTGAGGAGGGAGGACTGTTTCCGAGAGGTGGAGGTGGCTCTGCCTGATGCCGGGGGAGGGGCCCGAGGACTTTCTCGCATCTTGGCCAGAACCAATTGGCAGAATCAGACACAAGTAGGATCTTCCTTTGTGACTTTCATCTGCAGTTTAGGTCCCCAACCCTGACAGCCCAACTGTTGGCACCCCAGTTCTGTGTTTATTTACGATTTCTTTTTCTCTTTTCTTCTCTTTCTTTTCTTCTTTCCCTTTCTAACATTTATTTTTGCATGAATATTCCTTACTAGACATTCAATAAATTAATTTAGTGAATAAATTTAGCCCTTTAAAGTGACATTTACCCGTTTTATATTTCTTTTATATTGTTGAGTGGACTCTTGTCTTTTTTAAGTGCTCAGTGAGGTAAGTTCCTGAGGACTCCGGGGCACGGGACACGTTCCCCCTCAGCCTGTGCCCGTGCCCGTGCCTGGGTTAACGGCGGCGCGGGGCCCTCATGCTGTAGAGCAGACGCTCCCCGGCCGCTCGCAGCAGAGTGCAGTGTGTGAGCGAACGCGGGGCGGCGGGCGAGGGCCAGATTGGTGGTAAAAATGGAGTAAGACCTGATGACCTGTGCTCCGGGGACTTTTGGTGTGGGTGACTGCCAGTGCTTACCTGAAACTGTTCGTGAAGAAGGAAACTGCCCGACAAATTAGTCATTCTCACCAGGGCGTCGGGGGAGTAGATCTAAGTGGCCTGGCCTAAGATGACAGGTTGATGGGAAGGACAGTCCAGCTTGGACCGGACCCCCCAGCATCTCCAGGCCGGCAGGGGAGCTCCAGCACCTGCTCAGAACTTTTTGGTTTGGGGTCTGGTACTGTGACCCCCACTACATCCCCCATTCCTGGCAGGCTTTTATCACCTGCTTTGTTCCCTCATCTGCATGCATCCTTCTCCGCGTCCGGTATGGTGCCTTAATTATGGAGAATACAGGATACTTGTTCTTATATGGACGGCGCGGGACGCGAGATTGTCTCCTGTTAATATTTAAGTTACAGCATGTCTACGAAAGAAAAAACCCTGGTTATCCAGCGTCACCATTTTACAGTGGGGGCAGTTGAGGCTTAAAGAGGAAAGGTGATCGGCAGGTTACGCAGATTACCTGGTCCAGAGGCGGGACTGAGGCTGACCCGAGGGTTCTGACTGGGAGCTCGCACGCTGCCCTGTTACGAGAAGGTGGACGGAGCGGAACCACGCAGGCCACGTTGCTTCTCAGTCATCGCGCCCTAGTTGTGAACTGCTGGTGTGTCTGTTAGATTATAGACCCCTTATTGCCAGCTGACCAGACTAAGTGTTTACCGTAAGTTGAATCTTTTATGAGGGGTGGAGGCGGGTATTCTGGAGAGTTTGAAATGCCCTCTGTCAAGTGAATTGACACAGTGTGCTTTGTCCGAGTTAGAAGTTTTTGATCTGGAAGTTAGGGACTTATGCCCCCAACCATGACCCATGAGGAAAGAGGCAGAAGTGGCAAGTGTGAAGTTTAAATACCAGAAACTCTATTCTGATGTTGCGTGGAGGTGAGAAACCTCTCTGCAAATCAGATCCTGTCTCATTTATTGCTTTCGATTCTCATATGGTCACTGTGTGAGAATGCCCGCTGTTAATTCAGGTTTTCTGACTTTCTCTCGTAGCCTGTCTACCAGGTTTGGCACTGTAGCTGTTCCTAACATCTTGTTATTTCAAGGAGCTAAACCCATGGCGAGATTTAATCACACAGACCGAACACTGGAGACGCTGAAGATCTTCATTTTTAATCAGACAGGTATGTAGAAGTGATGTGCTGTAGACAAAGACATCTTATTGCTGGGGGACGAGCCTTCTGTGGGCTCCGATCTGCTGTCACCCTCCGTGAAGGGTCAAGACCGCTGTGAGAGGCGAGACTCCTCTTCCAACGCACTGTCGTGAGCCTGCTGAACGGCTCCCAACCCGCATGCCGTGAGTAGGTAATTTTCGTATGATTACAGACGCCTGTAAAAAAATGGAGCGCTTTATTCAGACAGAATTCGCATATCATGTACCTGTGGATACCTTTTTAAATCCATTTTTCATTTGAGTATAATTTTACACAGAAAGACACATCATTCAGTAGTGAGCTGGGTGATGAACTTTCACAAAGCGAACACCTTGGGTAACTGGCACTCAGATCCAGAAAGGGGACACTGCCAGCCCCCGCCCCCGCCCCCCAGCATTGCGGCTCCTGCCCTCCCCAGGGGGGACCGCTGTCTTGACTCCTGCCATCAAAGATGAGTGTGGCCTGTTTTTGAACTTATATCAATGGAGACAAAGTATGGATTGTTTGTCTGGCTTATTTCACTGCCCATTATATCTGTGGGATCCATCTGCACTGTTGTGTATGGTTGTGTTATGTTTTTTGTTCCTGGATAGCATTCCATTTATTAATCCATTTGCAGATGCTATTTTAATTCCTTAATATTTGCCAAACCAGATGGCCTTATTTTTTACTCTGTGAAAGTTTGAGCATTGCATATTGAAGAAATTTCCTTCATTAGGAAAGTCTGCTCCTCAAAAGCTTTAACACCTCGATAATGTGCATCCATCTTCTTCCTGAACTATATTCCCTGGAAATAAATACAAATTATAACATACCTTCCATATATATGGAGTTGCATGTAATTACTTATGTCTAACACTAAAGAACAAAGAGCTGAGTGACCTCGTAGGAGAAGGCTTTGTACCAGGTGGTTAGCTATTTCAGGTCTTGCCATTCAGATTGATATGGAGAGGGGGAGCTATTTTGTTCAATGTTCTAAGAAAACATAGGATACAAATGAAATCGGTAATCACCGACCCCAATTGTTACTTGTGCTAACAATTCTTTTAGTAAATTCATTTAAAAGCATTTTGAAATAAGGACAAAAATACAAAAAAAAAAAGAAAAAAATTAAAAGCATTTTGAATTTACCTTCTGTAGTCTCCTGAGAGTAGCTTTACTAGTTACTGTTGAACTTTGGTCTCTAAAGAGAACAAAAGGGCCTGGTTGGGAGCTCGGTGGTTAGAGCGACACCCACTACACCAAGGTTGCGGGTTTGATCCCTGGTGAGGACGCGTACGAGAAGCAATGAATGAGCGCATAGATAAGTGGACCGACAAATTGATGTTTCTTACTCTCCCCCTAAAAATTAATAAATAAAAATAAAAAGAGAACAAAAGACAGCTCTTAACATCTTGTGAACTCACAGAAATTCTAGTGTTTTAGTTTAGAGCAGCTGCAAAGGAACAGGATTCCTGTTCCTTTGATGTGGTGGGGAGAAGGCGAATTACAAACTACACCGACAGGCAAGCGAGACCCATCCCAGGTATATCAGCAGTGGCATTTAAGACTGCACGTCATTTTGCATGTCATGCAAAGTACTTCAGAAAGGTCTGCAGTGGGTGTGTTTTCTATCTGAGTGGAAACAAGTGATTTCTCTTGCAGGTATAGAAGCCAAGAAAAATGTGGTGGTAACTCAAGCTGACCAAGTAGGCCCTCTTCCCAGCACGACGACAAAAAACGTGGACTGGCTGCTCGTATTTTCCTTATTCTTTTTAACTAGTTTTATTATGTACGCTACCATTCGAACTGAGAACATTCGGCGGCTAATTCCAGGACAAGAGCAGGAGCATGTGGAGTAGGGATGCATTGAAGGAAGTTGGAAAGAGGAGTTTCAGTCCTTCGTTTCAGAAATTAATGCTGCAATTTCATACGTTTTCACTCTCCAGTGAAGAGTCGACTTACAACTGCAGTCAAAGAATCATGCATTCGTTGAACTGTTAAGTGTGTAAAAAATGATAAACTGGTGTTTTAACTAGTGTTCTAATAAAGTAATGCCAAAATATCCAATAGACTTCACTATTCTTGTTTTTACTACCAGAACATAATCCAGTATTTTTTTATAAGATTTTATTTATTTATTTTTTAGACAAAAGTGGAGGGAGGAAGAGAGGGAGAGAAACATCGATTGGTTGCTTGCCTCTCACATGCCCCCAACCAGGAAATCCAGTATTTTAAGGGAATGATCCAGTTTGAAACGTGAAGATGTGTTCTGGTGGAATGATGAGTAGAAGGGCGATCTGCTAACTACATAAAAGGCAGAAACAGGACTTCCTGGTGAGTTTTAGAAAACTCTTGGTTCCTGATGGTCTAAGAAGGTGGGTTTGCTGTCATTTGCAGGTGCTCTCACACTTTAGAGCAGAGTGTTGTGAGTGTTGTGATGGGAAGAATAAACTAGAATTGCTAAGTGTGACCTTACAAGTAGCAACTGGTGGGAAAACAGGAGTCAAATACCCTGGCGTTTGGGACCTCTGACTGCACCGAAAGAATCTGAAGTGGTTTAAGAAGTTTTTTTCTGGGTAAGGCAGATGTTAGAAGGTATCATAACTGAAGCTTCTTTAGCTTCAGTTCTGTGCTGATGCATTAAGTGAACTTTAACATGTTCGTTAGCAGCAGTGTGCTGTTTAGTGAGAGCCAAAAGAAATACAAAACACTGTTCTTGCCCACAGGTTGATTCTAGTCTAGTTTTAAGACACGTAGAAAACAGATATGTCATTTATACAAACTTTTTTGAAAAGCTGTTTCCAAAAGATCCCTTAAATTCAGATATGACAGCTGATTACATGATGATAAATTGCTTTATACTGATTGTTTCTAGTGTTTGAGAGAGTAGTTCATTTCAAACCCTAAATCCTATGGAAATAGAACCTTAGATGAGTCTTCTCAGCGTTACGTTGGATGAGAGTTTAAAACTCCGTGTCCCGTGGACGGCTGTGGCTGGGGCGGTCACCGGCACGAGGGCTCTGGGGCTCAGAACAGTCCTGCTCCTATTTCCACTTCATAGAGGAGCAAACCGCCCTCCGGGTCCCTTTCCCGTCGGATCTGAACGCCGGTCTTGGTGGTCGGAAAAGGAGGGAAAGTGATGCTGAAGCTGGCCTCACGGCTCTGTAGCATGTGGGCTGGTTCCAAACATGGTAAAATAAATAAATAAATAAATAAATAAAAATTTTTAAAAAGGAGGAAACCGAGGTACAGAGGCGAACAGCCTGCTGACGTCACACACATAGTAAGTTGATGAAGCTGGGATTTCAATTTTCATATGTATCTGTACTTACAATAGAGGGAAAATCCTAGTAATTCTGTCTCTTATAATAACCAACCCTTGCATGTTACTGTGTGTGTGTGTGTAAAGCACTATTTTGAGTGCTTTACATATCATTTCATTTGTACAATAGCCCCATGAGACTGGCACTACTATTTAATAATCTCATCTCACTGAAGAGAGAACGAGGCCCCAAATCACTTGCTCTTGGTCATGCAGGTTCCAGTGGGGGGACCCAGCCCCAGACCTAAGCGTTGTGGAATGGCGCCCTGGCCCCCTCGACCATGGTATTTCCCTCTAGTCTCTCTTGTGTTTCCCATAGCTGTAGTCATAATATAGCTATAATGTAGCATTTTTTCTTAAATGGTTAAGTATTTCATTGTTGCTAACAGTCTTCCTAACCATGGCTATGTAACAGGCCTTTGAGTAGTTCGGCATTGGTTACCTAACCTGCTTTTGCTGGATTTATGGAACATCCTCTCATTTCCTTGGGGGCAGATTCCCAGGGTGGGAGTTATTCTATTAGAGATACAGGGATTTTCATGCCCTTGGTATGTAATGGGACCCTGCTCTATCTTGTTGGGGGGCCGTGAAAGACCCCCAGGATGACCAACAGATCCATGGCTTTGCTCTAACACTTAGCTGAGATGAGCTACGTGGGGTTCCCCCAGAGGAAAGTATGGCACAGGGCTGGACCTTGAGGGGCGAGGTTCAAGAGAAGAGAGTGGGGAAGAGCTGGTGTTAGGGAGAGCACTGGGTGGTACAAAGTTTTTTTTATAGAGAGACAGCAAGACCAGCTCCAAGTGTGTGTTGGTCCTCATGGCTAGCCGGTGTCCCAGCAGCCCACGGCCTGCCTGTCGTGCCCCAGCAGGACCCCTCCAAATGTCTGTTCAACAAATCTATGGAGACGGAAAGTAGACAGGTGGTTCCTAGGCCTGGAAGCAGAGGGGAGGAATGAGGAATGGCAGTAGGTACGAGGTTCTTTTAGGGGGAGAAGAAAATTTCTAAAATTAGACTCTGATGGTTGTTTAACCCTATGAATGTACTAAAGAACACTGAATTGTATACTTCATTTTATATTTTTAAAGGTTTCATTTATTTATTTTTAGAGAGAGGGAGGGAGAAAGAGGGAGACATTTGTCAGTTGCCTCTGACATGCCCCCAACTGGGGACCTGGCCAGCGACCCAGGCACGTGTCCCGACCGGAATCGAACCTTTGACCTTTTGCTTTGTGGAGCTAACTGAGCCATGCCAATCAGGGATAAATTGTACACTTTAAATAGGCAGGTTACATGGTATGTGAATTATATCTCAATAAAGCTGTTTTTTAATCAGATAGCTAATACATTAGAGCCAAGGAAAACATCATGCCTATTTAAAAGACAGAAATAAAAAGCATATCAAAAGAAAAGAAAATCATGAAAATGATGAGGGTGCTTTAAAGGGTTTCCTGGACCCCATTTCCAGTGTAGTGGTGGTGGGGTTTCCCTCACCAACAAACTCTCAGACACTAGGAGGGTGTCCAAGAATTCACCTCAATCCTGACACTCTACCTAGAGATCCCATCAGGTTCCACAGGTTAAGGTCAGTCCCAGAAGGCTGTCCCCAGCCCGCACCCTTCAGAAGCCAGTGGAAAGCCAGGCATGTGCTTGTAATGGACTGCCTGTACGTCAGAGGTTCCCACAACCTTTTCCTTAGATTTGATTAATTTGCTGGAAAGGATTACAAAACTCGGGAAAACCTGTGTACTCACTAGACCAGTTCATTACAAATTATATTAAAAGATACAAATCAATAGCTAGATAAAGAGATGCATACACAGGGGAGCTTGGGCCCAGCAAGGTGGCTCCCCTCCACAGAGGTCAGGAGGTGGGACTGA
Organism: Trachops cirrhosus; assembly: GCA_028533065.1. NCBI lineage: Eukaryota > Metazoa > Chordata > Mammalia > Chiroptera > Phyllostomidae > Trachops > Trachops cirrhosus. Next base: position 29,360,466 of record CM052546.1, on the reverse strand, counting down.
AAGGCTCAACTCCAATCACCTGGTTTGCTCCAGGGGCCATCAGCCCCTACCCTTAGGTGCTTTCCAAAGGTGAACTCATTAACATTTTAACAAGACACCTTTATCACTCAACACCTACGGAAGACCAAATATAAATCATAATACCACAGGCATTGCACCTACCAGTTCATGTTCCAGTTCTTTTTTTTTTTAAGAAACATTTTTTTTTCATTTCTTTTAGAGAGAGGGGAAGGGAGAAAATGAGTAAGAGAAACATCCATGTGTGGTTGCCTCTCCCGCGCCCCCTACTGGGGGCTTGGCCCAAAACCCAGGCTTGTGCCCTCAGTGGGAATTGAACCTGTGACCCTTTCTGTCACAGGTCAGCATTTAGTCCACTGACACACACCAGGCAGGGCTCAGTTCTTTCTTTAATGAGCAAGTGTGTGCATTTTTCATGATCTTAAACACAAGGTAAATATTGGAAATACAATCTTTAATTCCACCCCTAGTCTCTCTCCACTTAAGGCAGAGAAATTATGGCATCTTAGATAAATGCCTTGAGACAGGTGGCATTTGGTTAGGGTCTCCAGTGAGATACCTCCCTGAGTTTTCATCAAGTGGGCAAAAAGTGGGTTTGGGTTGTAAGTTTTAGTTTTAGGCTATTTTGAGGCCAAAAGGCTTTATTTTTTCCAAGTCCATATGAGAAATAAAACTCCAGTAACTACTAATTGAACTCACATGGCCTCATCCTTAAAAGAAAAATTCTTGTATTGTTATATCTACTGCAAAACGGCTTATATTATACATTTGCTTATTCGGTTAGGAAAACCCCACGTGGATATAAAAACCACTGAATTTCACACTTTAAAGGGCGAATTTTGTTAAATGTGAGTTACATCTCAAAAAGACAAAAGGCAAAAAAAGATTACTTTATCTAGTAAATACAGATGAAGCAACATGCCCCAGGGCCTTGGCAGCTAAGAAACCACAAAGCAAGTTCACATTCGAACCTACGGCGCCCTGACCTATACAAGCCCCTGACCTGAATCACGATGGTTCACTGCCCTCCACGAACAACGGAGTGGTTCCCAGGCACCCACCCACAGCTCATCTCTTCCCCTGCCCTCGACATCCTCGTGCCGGCCAGACTGTTCGCGCCACCGCCCTGGAGGGAGCCCAGCACCGTCAGACCGGCCACGACTGTCAACCCTAAGCGCCGAGGAAAGCCAGGCGCCCCGCAGGCCGCTCATCTTCCCTGCATAAGTGGGGCAACTCGACAACCGGGCAAAAGAGATGCAGAAAGGGGCGCAGAGCGGCCTCTGCGAGCGCGGGGGCCTGCGGGGGCCTGCCGAGCCGCGCCCGCTCGCTGCCCGCGGACCAGGCACCGAAGCTCCGGGGGTCTTCCGGGGCCGGGCGCGCCCGGGCCCACGCGGTGGGGCCGGGCTTTGCGGGCGGCCTGGCGCGCCGCCGGGAGCTGCCCGCGGACGGGCGGCCGGGGCGGCGGGCGGCGGGCAGGCAGTTCGCCGGGCAGCTCTCGGCGGACGGCCATGGCGGCGGCTTTGGGGTCGCGGGGACCGACGCGGCGCTGGTTGGCGGCGCTGCGCAGTCGGGGTCCCGGGCTCGCGGCCATGGTGAGTGGGTGCCGAGGGCGCGCGGTGCAGACGGAGGTCGAGGCTCCGTGGCGCCGGCCGAGGGGCGGGAGGACCTACGCAGGCCCCGAAGTGGGACTTTGGCAGCCGCGGTGGTTGGACGCGCTGGTCCGGGACTAGCGTCGCCGCAGCATCCTCCAGTTTCCCTTGGCTTAAAAATCCCGTCGCAGTCTGCGCAATTTCCAACGGAAAACGAACGGGGACGACTTTTGCTTTTTAAAAAATGTAGAAGTAGTCCTAAAAATACTTGATGTTTAGGTCACTTGAAGTGACTGAAGGTGCTGTTTGGTCCTCTAGGCTGTATGCTCGGTGAGAGCAGGGACCGTCTCGGCCGCGGCGCGCTCGCTGTAAATGGGGTGACCGAATGTTAAATTAACTAATTTGTTCTGGTGTTATTTTTGAGGTTATAATAAAATTTTGGTTTTGGTGACACATCCATTCTTTCCCCTTACGAGGGGCGTCCGTCAGTTATCCTGCCCGAGTAGTTAACGTGTTGGTGGTGAATTAACGAGTGAAAGTTTTAACGTGCAGCACCACCTAGTGGGAAAGTGTTGCATTAAACTGATTTTCTTTTAAGTTGCTTGTTGGAGTCCGTTTGGCAGTTTGCAGTTTTTTTGATAGAAGAAATTAAAAATATCTCGGGGATGGAGGAAGATAAGCCCCTCGCTTCGGGGACCTTAAGGTGAGAACACAAGCCGAGTGCTTACTGCCACCTGGGCACGTCTCCAGGCGGAACTCTCATCGAGGAGTGGTGATTAAGTGAAATTCAGGTGTTGGGGAGAAAGGAATAAACAGGTACGATTTGAGGGGCTGCCAGGTACCAGGCTCTATACTGGGTGCCTTCGCATTCAAGATCTGTTTAATTGAAGCCTTTCAAAAATCTCGTCAGGTTGATACTGTAATATCCCCATTATAGACACGAGGATGCTGGTGTTTGGAGAGGCTCAGTGATTTGTTCAGCATCCCACAGCTTAAAGTAACAAAGCTAGGCCTTAAGTCAAGTTTATGCTCTTCAGATGCTATGCTTTGCCCTGTCCCTACCCCCAACTCCTACGGAAAAAAATTAAGCCCACCACAAAGGGTTCTGCATCGGGCATGTCCCCAGGGGGGCCACTTCTGTGTGCAGACGAAGTGGCTCCATTCTCAGTCCGGGACGGGATCCCTGTTCCCGCGGACGTCCGTGGCCCGAACGCACTCGGGGTCAGAGAGCGTGCTGGCGACCTCGCTGGGATGTGGCGGGCGGAGGGCGGGACGGCTCCGCTCTTTCCGCAGACTGACTGCAGGTGACCGCTGCGTTACCTGCGACTCGCTCAGTCGTTTTCTTCGCAGCCACTCAGGGTGGGTGCAGATAGTTCCGTTTCTTTTCCAAAACAGTCTGAGTTGACTTAAAACATTTAAGTATTTAACAAGAATGTTATATTATTACTTGTAGTGGGTGTTTGTGTGAAAAGTTTCAGAAACTGTCATTTTAAAGAATGAATAGGTATTTTGCTTCTTAGCAGTAAATGTTTTTAATAACAAGCCTTTGAATGTTTTTATCTAATTAAGAGGTATTTTCGTTTTTCTTTTTTGTTAGTTATAGTAAGGGTAGCTGACCTAGTAAAGAAGAGAAACTAGAAAAATGGCTCATTAGCATCCTTTTTCCTCTTCATAGACTGTTGTCTTTTTAATCCTTTTATAATTATTTTTATATTTCAATTACAGTCAACGTTCAATATTATAACAGTTTCAGGTGTACAGCATTACAGCATAGTGGTTAGACATTGATATAATTTACGCAGTGACCTACTCACTTGACACAGCACACAGTGATTACAACATTACTGACTACATACTCCCTTTGCTGTACTCTACATCCCTGGGGCTATTTTGGAACTACCAGTGTGCACTTAATCCCTTCGCCTTCTCACCCAGCCCACCAAGTCCCCTCCGATCCGGCATCCTTCAGTTTGCTCTGTTATCTATGAGGCTGTTTCTGTTTTATTTGTTTGCTCATTTTGTTCTTTAGATTCCAACATAAGTGAAATCTTATGGTATTTGTCTTTCTCTGTCTGACTTGTTTCACTTAGGGTAGTACCTCTATAGGTTCTTCAATGCTGCCATAAATGGTAAGATTTCATTTTTTATGGCTGAATAATATTCCATTGTATATACCGTATTTTGCCATGTGTAATGTGCATCCATGTTTTTGGCCAAAACTTTCACAAAAAACCTTTTGTTTTAATTTTTTAATTCAGTTTTTTTAATTCAATTTTTTATTTATTTATACTTAGAAACAAAATCCATGATCATATTCCAGGGTATTATTTTGCATATGGATACCATCATTGCTTTCTAGGGTTACACTTTTAACACATAAGCATAAATAAAAGAATTAAAACCATTTATATAGATACTGACTTAGTACTAGCCACGTATAATGCACATCCTTATTTTTTCCCTCAGAAGTTTTGAGCAAAAAAGTGCATGTTATACACGGCAAATACAGTATGTGCCGCAGCTTCTTATCCAACTGTATGTTGATGGGTGCTTAGTTTGCTCCCATAGCTTGGCTGTTGTAAAATAATGCTGCAGTGAAATAGGGCTGCGTGTGTCTTTTCAAATATGTTTTGGATTTTTTTGGATGAATAACCAGAAGTTGAGTTGAGGGTCATCAATTAGTTCTACTTTTAATTGTTTTCCATCGTGGCTGCACCAGTTTGCAATCCCACCAGCAGTGTGTGGGGGCACCTTTTCTCCACATCCTTGTCCGCACTCGTTGATTTGTTGATGACGGCCATTCTTGCAGGTGAGGTGATAACTCCTTGTGGTTTTAATGTGCATCGTTGAGGATTTTTTGCATCTGTGTTCACGAGGAATATTGGCCTATAGTTTTCTTTTTTTAAATGTCTTTGGTTTTGGAATCAGGGTAATGGTGTCCATGTAAAATGAGCTTGGGAGACTTCCCCCCTTTTGAATTTTTTGGAATAATTTGAGGAGAGGTGTTAATTCTTCTTTGAATGTTTGGTAAAATTCACCTGTGAAACCATCTGGTCCAGGACTTTTGTTTATTGGGAGTGTTTTGATTACTGATTTGATTGGTAGTGATCAGTCTGTTCAGAATTTCTGTTCCTCCTTGATTCAGTCTCGGAAGATTGTATGTTTCTAGGAATTTGTCTATTTCGTCCAGGTTGTCCAATTTGTTGGCATATGATTGTTCATAGTATTTTCTTATAACCCTTTGTATTTCTTTGGTGTTAGTTTTCACTTCTCCTCTTTCATTTCTGATTTTATTTATTTAAGTCCTCTCTTTTTCTTGATGAGTCTGGTTAAAGGTTTATCAATTTTGTCTATCTTTTCAAAGAACAAGCTCTTGGTTTCATTGATCTTTTATATATATATATTTTAGACTGTATTCCATTTAAATCCATTCCCATCTTTATTATTGCCTTCCTTCTTTCACTTTAGGCTTTGTTTGTTGTTCTTTTTCTAGTTCCTTTAAGTGTAAGATTAGGTTGATTATTTGAGATTGTTCTGGTTCCTTGAAGTAGGCCTGTAATGCTATGAATTTCCCTCTTTGAACTGCTTTCGCTGTGTCCCACAGATTTGGGGTGGTTGTGTTTTCATTTTTATTTGTGTCAGTGTATCTTTTGATTTCTTCTTTGTTCTCATTGTTAACCCCATTCATTGTTTGGTAACATGTTATTTAGCCTCTGTGTGCGCGTTTTTTCATGAAACTTTTTCCAGTTTCATACCATTAAAATTGTTTTGTGACCTATATGTGGTCTATCCTGGAAAATGTTCCATGTGCACTTGAATATGTATTTGCTGCTTTGAGGTGAAATGCTCTAAGAATATTAATTAAATCCATTTGGTCCAACGTGTCATTTAAGGCTGCTGTTCCTTTGTTGATTTTCTGTTTAGAAGATGTCAGTGGGGTGTTAAAGTCCCCAACTATGACCGTATCACTGTCTGTCTCTCTGCTTATGTTCATTAATATTTGCTTTATATATTTAGGTTCTCCTATTTTGGGTGCATGAATGTTTACAAGGGTTAAATACTCTTGTTTGGTCTTGTATCATTATGAAATGCCTTTCTCTGTCTCTCATTACAGCTTTTGTTTTAAAGTCTACCCTTGTCTTGGCGATGCGGGCATGAGCACGTTCCCCAAGCCTGGGGTGAGCGATGTAGGCAGGGTGACTGAGCTGGTGGCTGCTGCCCTCCGGGATCTTGGGTCTGACCTCCTTGGGCTTTACAAGGGCCTCGAGAGCCGCAGCATGTGTGCTCATGGCCTTGGTCTTGTTGGCCTGCATCTTCAGGCCCTTCTTGTGCTTCTTGGCAAAGCACGTGTTTCTCAGGAACTTGAGGTCTACCCCCTGAAGAGATGTGTGTTTTTGTGATTGGACTTTCTCGATGCCCTTTCGGGACCATTTTTGAGATTCATTGTGCATGCTGTGGTTCTTGGACTTGGCCACGTCTCCACTGAAGCCCGTGGCTCCCGAAGCACCGTGGACCAGAAGGGAAAGAGGGTAGTTGAGTCTTGATCGCTGCCAGTGGGTGGGGTTGACCCTCAGGCCCCCTGGCTGTGAGGACTGGTCACAACCACAGCGAATGAGCTGCTGTGCTGGGGGCTGACCCCATGGAGTGGGATTCACTCCAGGGGACTCTTGCTTGCTGAGAGATCTTCCTTGGGGCATGCCCCTCGAGGGGCTGATTCGGTGGTGGTCTGTTGTTCTTGGGAAGCGCTCCAGTGCAGACCCAGGTCAGCCGTTGCCTGTGACTGGCCTGGGGCAGCCTTGCAGGGGCTACAGAGCCCTCTGTGGTTGTTAGCTGCCTGTGCCGGATGCTGCAGACTGAGGCCGGCTTCCACCGGTACCAGACCTGGGGCAGCTCAGCAAAACGCACAGGGCACTGTGAGGCTTGCCACTGCCTGCCAGCTGCTCAGCCACTGAAAGAGCCTTGGGCAGTGTGCAAGTTGTGTGAGGTGGGGTCTCAGGGAGTCACCAGGGAAGGAAGAGTGGTGTTCACCAGGTTAATGCGAATTCTGAATGGCACCAGTGCCAAACCTGGGTCTGTTCAGCGAGGGGCTCACTGAGGCCAGCAGCCACCCCTGAGGCCTGCAGGCCTATCAGGATTTTTTCTTTAAAGATTTTATTTATTTATTTTTAGAGAGAGGGGAAGAGAGGAAGAAGGAGAGGGGGAGAAACATCAGTGTGAGAGAGAAACATTGCTTAGTTGCCTCTCCACCTGAGGACCTGGCCTGCAACCCAGGCATATGCCCTGACTGGGAATCGAACCAGCAACCTTTGGTTTGCAAGCCAGTGGCCAGCCCACAAAGCGACACCAGGCAGGGCCCTTGGAGAATCTTTAAGAAAGATTGCAGCACGGTCTGGCTGCCACTGCGAAATAGCCTCTGTTGGTCCTTGACTTGGGTGTGGTGGGGCCTCAGGCAGTCATCAGGGTGGAGGGAGCACAGTTCCCCAGGCCAGTACAGGTTCACTTTTGGCTGTGTGTGTGTTTGTGTGTGTGGCGGGGGGGCTCAGCACAGGGACGATGGTGCCCTTCAACTGTGCAGGAGGGAAGCTCAGCATGGGCAGCGGTGGCCGTCCCTCCAACCCTTACCCTGACGCCACACAACTCAGTTTCTTCCTGTGTGTCTCTGACGCCTCCTGAGCTACTGTCCCTCCACAGGAGCCTGGGGTGAGGGTCTGTGAGCAAGTGAGTCTGTGTGTCGGCCCTTTAGAGGATGCCTGGGTGTCCAGCAGCCTTCAGTGTCACCCAGGTGGACGGAATAGGTGGACGGAATCCCCACTGATTTTCACAGCCAGGTGTTGTGGGGGCTCCTCTTTCCAACACTGGCGAGCAGGGCTGGGAGGCCACTGTGAGGCTGGGACCCCTTGGTCCTCTGTAGCTGAGATGTCCTCCGATTCTCAAGCACCACACATGGGTGTGGGGTCAGCCCGGTTTGCATCTTTGCCTCTCTTACCAGCCTCGTTGTGGCTTCTTTCTATCCTTAGTTACAGGACTTCTGTTTTGCTAGATCGCAGGTGGTTCTCTAGGTTGGTGGTTCTGTAATTTACTTGTAATTTTGATGTGATCATGGGAGGAGGAGAGCACAGTGCTCACCTACTCCTCCCTCTTCTCCCCGCTCTTGACTGGAGCCTCTAGAATAAGTTGTCTTACAGAAGGTCTCCTGCCTGTCCTCTTACATTAATGCCAGTGGTAAAGGTTTAGGATTTCTGAAACGGGAATGAGTTGCAGTTTCATGGCGGAGGGTCCGACTCAGCCCCCTGTTACCCTTTGATGGGGAACTCTCATGTTAGCTCATTCTTTCTGGGTGACCGCCCCCCTGTCACCTGAGCCTGCAGTAGCCCTGCAAATAGGTAAGGCAGGAGGTTTTGGATGGCACTTACACCAGAATGAGAACAAAATTCTTCTGACTTTTACTGGAGTGCCCTTCTCTTCTCTTTCTGGCCATGATGCTTAGAGTTCTTGCAGTTAAAAACCGAGTAGTATGGGAAGTGTGGGCCTCTTACCAAGCAGAACTCTGGGTTTGCGAAGTTCATGGGCAGTGGGAGCAGGAGCGAGGTGGACAGTGCACACCAGTGCTTGGGACTGGGCAGTGCTCTGGCCAGACTGTGGAGGGAGGTCTTACTAGGGCCCTGAGGAAACTCACTTTGCTGAAGTAAAAGGCTTTTTACCTGCAGTCAGTCCAGAGGGTGTGTGGACCCCCCAGAAGTTATTATTAAAATCCTGTGTAAATACACATTTGGTTTTTTCCTCTCTGGGATTAGTTTTCATTATATCTGAAAGGGATAGTGAACCCAGATCGTTAAGTCCCACGTCAGTAAGCAGTGAAGGCTACTGAGGTTTTGTGGGACCACCCAAAGAGCACTAGACCAGGAGTTTAGAGCCCTGGGTTCTAATCCTGGTCCTGCCAGTGGACTTGCAGGGCTTCCTTGAGTGGGCGTGTCCACCTCAGTTTTCTAAGAACTCGAATGCTGGCCGTCATTAGTGGTCATTGGTCAGGTGGCCAGTGGTGGCGGCCAACCTCAGTCGTAGCTGTAATACCCCAGAGAAGCGGCAGTGTGAAGCGTGAGACAGCGGTGAGGGTCAGTGAGACACCGCCCCGTGCAGGAGCTTATGTGATGTAAAGCTAGCCTTGTTTTTGTCTATATTTTGAAAACTTTGTATTTTGTGAATGAAGGAACCAAAGATGGTTAGAAATGGTTGCTCTTATGACTTTTTGTATGTCTTTAATAAGGAAAAGAGTTACGTGTTGATTTGAGTTGAACTAAACCTCTACATTTCAGATATCAAACGTGTTCTTTTCACAGTCAGCGGATGCTCACTTGCTGACAGCAGAGGAGAGGAGCCAAGCTATACTTGACCTTAAAGCAGCAGGATGGTCGAAATTACAAGAGAGAGATGCCATCTACAAAGAGTTCTCCTTCAAAAACTTTAATCAGGTAATCGTTGTATACTCTCGCTAGTACCATGGTCGTTGTTGTCTGCTTAGGCTGTAACTTCCCAACACTGCTGGCTGTCCGATCCCCTGTGGATCCAGGACTTACACCCTCTTCTGCAAGAATTCAGCCCTCATTTGATAACCACCTCTCTAAGCTCTGGGGGAAGAGGGTGTTTTACCATTTGGAAAATCAAATTCTGAAACTGCTCTTGCTTTGATTTGGTGCTGGTTAGGAGATTTAGTTTCCTTTTAAATTTTAAATAACGTGATAAGACAGTGTGAGTTTATGTTTATCAGAAGGGAGCATGAGTAACAACAGTTGAGAAACACACACAAGCTTGACTGATTTCTCCTAATCTTCTTGGACAATTGTCAAATTTTCTTTCTCCCTCTAGTTGTATTTCTGTCTAAATCATCTCCCAAGCTACACCCTCATCTTTGATTGGCTCATTTCCCCCAAGCCTGTAGCCAGCCCTTGAAGCTTTTCTTAAAAGCCCATCTCCAGGTGGAGACTCAGCCTTAACGAGGTAACTTCCATTAGGGTGCCGCCCTGTGTAGAGAGTCATCTCCCATGACTTACCCTGCAGTTCTTACTCCATTGCGTTTGTATAAGGTGAGTGCTTTCGACTCTTTCGTGTTTGTTCAGTTAGTTTGGTAATCCTCTGGACAGATTTATTGTTTTTATTTATATTAGGTGTCAGCATCTAGAAGGCAGAGACCGTGTTTGCTTATATAACTCTCTATTGTACCTAACACAGTTCTGCATACAAACAGGCATTTGATAAACGCAGACACTGATCACAGTGTTTGCTTGTTTCTGGAAGGTGTGTGAGGACCAGATTTCCACCCAGGAAAGCTCCGACATGTTTTCCTAGTAAATGCCATTGGCTCCACCGAGCTGCGCGCCCTGTTCTGCTCTCCATCCATCTGGCTGCCAGCCTTCGGCTGCGAGTCTCCAACTCTGGAGGAAACCTGGACGAAGCCCACTGCCTGTCACTGCTGCCCCATGTGCTCAGAAGCTCTTGTCAAGGGCTTAGCACTCTGTGGCTGGTGGCAGGGAATCCCATTGGTACAGTAAGTTCGTGCATAAGCTCTAGGTAGCGTTTTCCAAGCTTATTAAAATTCTTACATGCATACAGCCTGACTTCTTTAAGCCTGGGCTAATTTATTGGGCTTGAACATGTGGCTTAAAGTACTTGGGTAGCATTGCCTCGGGCTCTGCCCATGAGTCAGTTGTCCAGCCACGCTCTAACCTTGTGCCAGGGCGACTTTTGGAAATGGGAGGGAAGGGAAGATGTCCAGGGCAGCATCGAATTAACTAGACTTTTTCTTCTCACTTCATCCAGCTTTTAGAAGAAAGAGGCAGATGACAAGAAAATCAGCTGATGTCAGGGAATGTGTTCAGAGAACCAGCACTGAGTGTATGTCCTAGAGTCGTTTCTCCAGCCGGGCTCCTATGACTTCTGCCTGCATAGTGGCCTGTCGTGGCAGTCGACGCCCTGACAACTGTCACTTCCCATCAGGCAGAGACTAGCAGGAACTTAGCATTGGTTGAACAAGTTAGGCTTATTGCTTGGCGAAGCAAGGGGGAACACACACCGTGGGAAGCTGTGGGGCATCTCAGGACGATGCTGCAGACTTAGTACAGGACTTGGGCTCGTGTTAGTGATTCGGGAGAGTTTAGGGGCTTTGCTGTCAACGTAAGAGACATTCAGATCTGTAGAGAACTTTTGTGAGTTTATTTGAGCCAAACTGACGACAACTGCTGGGAAGCAAGAACTCAAGTGACTGAGAAAATGCTCAGGAGAATGGCAGTTCTGCCCCGGCTTTGTACATGCAGTCAAAAGGGAGGATGTAGGTGGGTCACAGGAAATCCCTGGGGAATAGATTAGGGAGGCGGGAGGAAGCAAAGCAGGGAAACTTCTGGGATTGGATAAAAGAAAAGATGGTAGACTTTTTTTACATGGGTGGGTAAAGGACAGTCAACAGTCAACAGTTAACCAATAACAATGAGGGATTTGTGGTCTCCGCTCCGGTGCTCTGGTGCGGTGTCTGTGCTTTGAGGGGTCCAGGACAAAGAAGCTACTCTGACATTCCAAAGGTATGTTATCGTAGAGAGACAATAGACAGGCTTAATTAAGGTAAAGATTGACTTTTGTCAGGGAAGATTCTAGCCTAGGACATAAACTGCTTTTAGTCAGTAAGTTTAATTTCAGACCAGCCTTTGTGCTTACTTTAGGTCTCTGAGTTAATAAGGCCGCCACGCAGGCCTCCCCTGAGCTTGTCAGGCTTAGCATGTGGTCCCTTTTTGTCCACAAATGGATGCTGTCAGAAAGTGGGTACCCTATAATTCAGTGTTTTTCCCTTAAATTGGAGAAGTGCTTTTATAAAGAATTTTTAGCCCTGGCTGGTGTAGCTTAGTGGATTAAGCGCGGGCCTGTGAACCAAGAGAACACGGTTCGATTCCCAGTCAGGGCACATGCCTGGGTTGCAGGCCAGTTCCCAGTAGGGAATGCACAGGAAGCAACCATACATTGATATTTCTCTCCCTCTCTCCTTCCCTTTCCCTCTAAAGATAAATAAATAAAATCTTAAAGAAAAAAAAATCCACTCTTTAAAAAAAAAAGAATTTTTAAATTTTAGTTGGTATGCAATATTATCTTAGTTATATTAGGCTCAGGTATATATATATAATTCAGTATTTCAATAAATTTTACCGATAGGGACAAGAGACTAAAGTGGAAATGAGTAAAAAGCCGTAGTCTCTCGTGAGCTGGGGGCGGGCAGGTGTTCATGGTTCGTCTGTACTCAGATGTCACTACAGGGCGGTCTTATTTCTGTCTTAATTTGCTAGAGGCTGTCTGGTCACCTCCAGCACGGCGCAGGACGTGACCAGGCAGATGTGGAAGTTGGTGGTGACGCGGGGCTCCTGTAGCTTTCTCTGAGGGGGTCTGCTGGGTCCCGGTGGCCTCGGGGAGGTGGGCGCGCGCTCCACAGAGTGGCACTGTCTCACTTCAGTGTTTACATTCAACACCAAGGCCCAGGCGACAGCCCAGGCCAGCTCCTGGGGGTCAGGGCTGTCTTCCTCAGAACCGGTGTTTAGAGTGGTGGCCCTCTGCACTGGCAGATCCTCCCTTATCTTGCACTTAGGGTAGAAACTCTTTTTTAAAATTATAAAACATTAAAATAGGTTGGTAAATAAAAAAGTTTTCCCATTGTAACTACTTTGACCTTTTTTAGTATTCTCTTCTAGCCTTTCTTCATGGGTTCAGTTGTTTACGATGTGGCAATTGTACATGCAGTTAAATTTTAAAAAATCAGTTTAATTTTTATTGTAAAAGTAATATTCGTTAACTCAACAGGTATTTATTAAGCATTTTCCCTGTCCCAGGCACTACAAGCTCATGTCTGTGCTCCCATCCCAGGGGGGAAGGGGGACAGAGAACAAGTGACCGCATGATTTCGGGCAGTGGTGAGTGCCATGAAGGAGGCTGTAGTTGGCTTTGCAATGGAGAGGACGGAGTGGTCTGGCAAGGCCCCTTCGGGGAGGGGTCATCTGAGGCCTGAATAACGTGACGGAGCTCCACATGTGAAGACCCAAAGAAAGAGCATTCTGGCGAGTCCGGAAGTACAAGATTCCTGAAGCCGGCATGATCTTGGTGTGACCGCAGGAGAGCCGGGAGGCCGGTGTTCTTGAGTGGACAGGAAGGAGACGGGGCTGTAGGAGATGAGGCTGTGGTGGGGGGGGTGCGAGTACACTGAAGCCTTGTGAACGTGGTGAGGAGTTTGGAGTTTATTCTGTGCAAGAAAGCAATTGGGGGGTTCTCAGCAGAGAAATGCTGTGATTTGTATATGTTTTAAAAAGATCACTCCGGCTGCTCTGCTGAGAATAGAGAGTGGGAGGGCCAGACCGTGTAGGTTGCCATTGTAGCAGGCTAGTCAAGAGGTGATGGGAGACTGGAGGGAGCAGTGGAGGGGAGAGAAATGTAGGATTCCCCACGTATTTTGGAGCTAGAACAATCGTGACTTCCTGTTAGAGGGAGTGTGGGGAGGGTCATGGGTGATCCTAGGGTTTTAGATCAAGCTGTGGGGTGAAGGGTGGTCCCGTTGGTGTTGCTCACCGAGCTGGGGAAGACGGCGTGGAGGGCAGGGCAGGGAGTTGAGAACCCCGTTTTGTACGTGTTAGGCTTGAGATACGTATCAGTCACCCAGGCAGCTCTCTGGTCAGCAGGTGGAGAACCTGAGGTCGGCGAGCAGGCTGGAGGTGTCAGTCTGAGAGCTGTCGAGGGGACGGTCATGAGAGCACAGTCCTGGACCAGCGGGGGAGTGGGTGGGTGGAGGCAGTGGCACGGCGTGTCCACTGGAGTGGGAGAGGAGGCAGAGCGGACGCGCGTGGACGGAGTGGGCCGCTGTGTTTGTCTCAGGAAGAAGAATCCGCTCCTGACAGCTCCTGTTTTTCCAGTGAGGTCATCAGTTGAGAGGAGCAAGGGTGAGAGGGAGGAGTGTTGGCCAGCTGAGAAGGCAGGAAGAGGAGCGGGAAAGTCGTCTTGGACACAGAGACGGTGACAGTGAACTGACTGAGGAGATGTGGCCCTTTGCTGGTGGTTCTCAGTGTCACTGGAGATTTATGGTCAGACATTTAAAGTGAAGGTTTTGAGTGTTTTGTCCAGCCGTGTTCAGCTGCTTGGGCACAGGCTTGGAGCAGGTACTGAGTTGGGCTTAACCAGGGGCTGAACTTCCCCCAGATGAGTGCAGTGGAGGAACACAGGGCAAGAGAGATTGAAAGGCTGGGCCAGGGAGTCTAAACTGGTGAGGAGGGTGGGGCAGCGGTGATGTGGAGGCGGGTAGTCGAGAGGTGGGAGTGTCACTTCCTGTAATCTTTTTGGAGGGCAGTTGGGTAAAGTCTGTCAGCTTTTAAAATGCACATACCCGTTGTCCTAATCTAGAAATTTGTCTAGAGTTAGTCCTGTGTGAGTGCAAAACGGATATGTGAGGACATCTGTTACAGCTCTGGGGCCCTATAATTTTGTGTTGGGGCAGGCATTTTCCTGTGCATGTGCACCCCTGGGGAGACCACGCCCCCCTCGCTGCGGCTCCACCCCCTGCAGGGCCGCTGTGCTCCGGGTCCTCCTGGCCACGCAGCAGCACCAGCACCCGTTCTGGCCTCAGCTCTGTAAACGGGAAGGAGCCACCGTCAGAGCTGGTCTCCGCCCTTGAGAGAGTTCAGCCCACACTGGGTGGTGGTAGCATATATATTTTTAAATCTGCAGAACATATAGACAAAAAACATGTTGTGTTTCATTTGTTTACTAGATTATGGACGTTTTTCAGCTCTTTAGTAGTCTTTTTGTCTTACCTACAATAAATCTGCAGGAGTAAGAGTACACGTGGTTGAGTGTTAGGTTATTTAAGTGGTTTGCTTATGTCATGTATGTACAATGGTATCATAAGTTTGCTTTAGAATTCATTTCTTTTATTACTGTAGAAAATGACCCATACATTTTAGAAGCATTTTCAGTGACCCTGGATGAAAAACCTATTGCTCAAAGCTTTGGGTTATTTGGGATTTTACCAGCAAAATACATATGAACTTTCTTTCTCTTTGAGGTTTTATTCCAGGCTATAATTAGTTCCAAATAGTCCACAAGCATTTGATAGCTCAGGTGGGTGCATATACTTGGAGAATATAAATGCAAAAGCTCCCCAGAAATTCTAATTGTGTGGGTGGCTGAAGTGGCCGTAGGCTTCGGAGAGGGTTCGTCCCCTGCCTCCCCTTGGTGGGCAGTGCGGTGGTGACAGGGAGGCTCCGTGGGCAGTCATAGCATGGCAGTGCCAGGACTCGAGGCAGGAAGTTCTGTACTGGGAGCAGTTGGACTCGGGTGGGGTTGGTATTTGTAAAGGAGTTTTGCTGTGTGTGTGTGTGTGTGTGTGTGTGGACATAAGGAGGGAGTGGTTTCTGAGTGACATAAAAACTTACTCTGAGGTGTTTGGCAACTGCAGGGTGTCTGCACTGAAAGAAGAAAATGTCAGAAATGTGAGTGTGAGTGTCCCAGAAAGACAAATGTTATGCGTTGTCATGTGTGGGAACAAGTGGGAGGCTTACCAAATCAGAGGAAACTTGAAGTTATCCAGTGGGTGCACAAGGGGAGGCTTTGGAACCCAGGAGACAGCTACTCCAGGTGCCAGCAGGTGGAGCCCTCTAGGGCAGGAGTCCAGACCTGCAGGTGGCAACACCACCTTCCTTGGAAGGCTGGCCCATTCTCTCGCTCCTGGATGCTGGGCCGGCCGTTGTTCAGTATGGGAATATTAGCTTAGTATCAGGAATAGGCGAGCAGTCGTGGCGGGGCACCTGGCCTGGTTGGTGCTTTTGGGTGAATGAAGAGCTCTGGGTGGAGGATGTGAGTTTCCAGGTGGTAACGTAGAACACTTCTGATTCAGGAAAAAGGGACTGAGCTTTCCGAGAAAGAACTGTGATGCCCTGCCTTCCTGGAGGCTCCTGTCTCTTGTCTGTCCTTTCTCAGGTGGGCCTGCCTGCAGGGCACTCAGTTTTGTTAGATCGAATCGTATGAAATGGCTGATATTTGGCCAATTTTGACCTACTTTATGTGGGTTAGTCTGGTAGCTTGTCAAAGCGTAGCGTCTGTTGCAGAGCAAGGCCCAAGCTTTATTTAGCACATACCTTCTTCATCACATTTTGGTTATTGTAACTGCTGCATTAAAAGAGTTTTGGAGCTGGAGTGGGAAGGGGTCTTCTGAAGGCCAAGGCCGTGGTGGTGGTGGCAGTGATGGTGATGGGGTGGTCTCTGCATCTAGCAGCAGTAGCACCGTATGTGAGTTGGGGGTTTGTAAAATGTTTTTCTTCCTGTGCCCAGAGCTGCTGCTGTAGACCAGTTGAAAGTTGCTGTTGCTGACTTTCTTTATAAAAGTGTTTTAGTAGGAAGTTGATAATAGGCTACAGTTAGCACTTTGAAACCCTGAGTGAAGTCAGAGGCTTGATGGTATCAGGAGAGAGACAACTGCCAGGGAAACTGCAGTCCCCTGCAGGACGTGGTGGAGGGCTCAACAGCTCTTACTAGGAGCGAATCAGTTCAGGTTTTATTGTGTATTGCTGTGCACCAAAGCTACCAAGCACATCCGAATTATGAATCAGAAATGCAAAAATATAAATGTCACATCTGAGCACTCTTTTTTTTTAAATTTTATTTATTTATTTTTAGAGAGAGGGGAAGGGAAGGAGAAAGAGAGGAAGAGAAACATCATGTGTGGTTGCCTCTCATGTGGCCCCCCCCAGGGACCTGGCCCGCAACCCAGGCACGTGCCCTGACTGGGAATCGAATCGGCGACCCTTTGGTTCCCAGCCTGCGCTCAATCCACTGAGCTACACCAGCCAGGGCACATCTGAGCACTCTTGAAAGTGAAAACTCACTCTGCCTGGTGAGGGAAGGGACGCTGTCCCTGAGAGGATGGTCCCCAGGCTTACGCAGTGCATAGGTCAGAAGGTGTCTGTGTTTTGCTTTGAAAGTATAGGCAGATGTCTGTGCATTGGGAGCCAGGAAAAGTGAAAACTTGGATTGTTATCACAGTAACCTGCACTTAGCACATGTCCACTGTAACCATAGCAACCTGGAAACCTGAGAAAGTGTCCTCGGTTGTCATGTACGGAGACTGGAGACACTCAGCATTTTAGCAAACTTTACCTGAGGTGTGAGAAGTGATTAGAAAGGCCTGGGTGGTGTGTCCATGCTGGCGTTCACTTTGGAGTTACTCTAGTGCCCTATCTGGCTGGGGCCCTGAATCTATGCCAGACCTGCCTGTTGGGTTGCCCAGCGCTGGTGGGGGCCCACTCTCTTTGGCATTGCCTGGAGATAGGTTGTACCCACATGAAATGAAACAGGGTGGGGGGGGCGGGGACGTCAGTGTTGGCCTTCACCAGGGTGGAGAAATTAGAGTCAGAAATGCTGTCACTGGGAGCCTCGCTTCTGCTGTTTAGGTTACAGAGCGGGTTGAGACCCGATGTGTGTTTGTGAAAACACATGCATTAGATAGATGAGGGGAAATGTAAAACAGGTGTCAAAAATGCAAATAGGACACCACACGGCAGTGGGGAAACACTGCGGTCATTACACCAGCCTTTAATAAAAATGGACTTTTAACTTCATCGTTTTTTCTTAGTCATATAGTAAATCTTCTGTTTACAGAACTTAGCCTGAGTATTTTGTAAAAGTCAAACAGCCAAGAAATATAATTTCCTCAACAGTCTTTGTCTTGCCCTTTTACAGATGGTGTAAAATCGAGTGTGTAAAAAATAGAACGCAGTTTGAGCTGACGTGAAAGGTATTTCAGATTTATGCTTTGCAGATGATATTGGTATGATTAATGCATTCATTGCTTTCTTTTATTACTTTTCACAGATAATGCACATGATGCATGGAAAATGTGGGTTTAAATCTTTGCCAGGTTTAGACTGTGAATATCAACAGATGTTATCATATAAGTACTGTAATCATTATAAAATAAAAAATTTGTCACGAAATGCATTGACATAAATTTCATTTATGTAAATTGCCTTCATTAGTGTAAAACCTTAGTGTAGCCGTTAGGGTTTGTGAAGCACTTTAGATGAGATTAACTTGGTATAATGTGGTCACAAATGGGTTGCTTTAAATTTAACTGACAAGAAAATAACACTCAGAAGTGAGGAAATTGCTGAGGCATTTGTTTTCAGCCTGCGTTGCTGGGACTGCTTAAATAGGTTGGACATGAATTAATAACAATGGACTGTGTGGCTCAGTAATTACAGACAATAATTTAAAGGAGACCTTAAATAATAACTTAAAAGTGTTTTGGTCTTGTGCTTTTCTGTTCTGTGTCTGGTTTTCCTTGGTCTGCCAGCCCCTTGCTTTAGCGCGGCCACTGTCAAGAGTGTTCAGGTTTGCACAGCAAGTGCTGTCAGTAGGGTTTTGGTGCATTACGGCCGTGACATGGAAACTTGCACTGGCTGTTTAAAAATATCGGATGTTGCCCTGGCTGGGTAGTCGGTTAGAGTGTCGTCCTGATATGCTAAGGGCGTGCATTCCATCCCAGGTCAAGATGCAAACAACAATCAATGAATGAATACGTAAATAAGCGGAACAACAAATCAGTGTTTCTCTTTCTCCCTGTCTCTAAAAATCATTTAAAAAAAATCGGGTACTGGGTCCTGATGGAGTGGCCTTGTCAGGTTCAACTCCTCCTAGCAGCAAATGCAGGGCCGAACTTATGTTTCTGTGGCAGGGTCATGACCAGTTGCCCTTGTCCTCAGGAGTGACTCAGCGCCCCTGCCCCCAGGGTGGACAGGTGGGCGAGGGTCTTCTCTCCTGTCTCAGAGCTCTCTGTGTCCTGCGCTCTTTTCTGCATCCTTTTAAACAAAACAAAGCAGTACATCCTCTCCCCTGGTTTGCAGATAATTTACTATCACATTGCCCTTCCGGTCCAGGCTGGAACGGGCCATTCTAACTAATTCACTGAATTTTACATGACGCCGAACCAGACTGAGATCATGGGATTGCTCGAGGTCACCCTGGGTCATGTCACACTTGGTGGGTGCCAGACTCACATCTCTGGTTCCTACAGCAACATTTTTAGGTTCTGCTGTGATGAAGGGTATTTTTGTTTTTTTCTTAGGAGATATCTTAACTTTCTAAGGGCTACCTGTTAGATTACTCTTCTGTCTTAAATGGGTTTGAGAAAGGGATTATTCACTGGCTAAAACAAAGCAGTATTTGTTTAGGAGTAACCCAGGTATCATTGCTGAGCAATCAGAAGTCATTTAATTGTATCATTAAAATGGATCCCATCAAAACAGCAGACACCACTAATGTATCTGTTTGCTTCTGGGCTTTCAGCTGGCAAGGCAGGATTGTGGCCTTCTCCCGTGTTGTTCATCCAACTGGCTTCTAGTGCCCTGTCCTTGTCATTGCATCCCTGGCTGTGGGCAGGTACCAGGCGCCTGGAGCGGACCCAGTCAGGGCTGAGCCGGGAGCCTCGCGGTCTCTCCACTGAGAGCTAGCAATCCGGGCTCTGCCAGGATCAGTGGGCAGTGAGACCCTTCCGCTGGCGGCCGCTGAGGGGCTGGCACTGCTCAGGGCCCAAGGCACAGAATGAGGAAGATGCAAAAGAAGGACATGATTCTGTTTCTGCCCAGCAGCGCTCCCCGTTTTGTTGGGGAGGTAGCATGTCTGAATGGTATGGGATACCTGATTTTTAAAATTGCTCTGTTAACCAGGTGCTAATGTGTGAAGTAGTAATAAGCTGAGGGAGGTGTATTTCCAGGATGGCTGCCTGGAGAAAGGGGAGTTTTGAGTTGGTCTTTGAAGGTCTGGTAAGTTTTGTTTTTGTATTTTTAGGAAAGAGCTAAGGGAGAGGTCAGCAGGCGGCATAGGTCACAGACAGCGAAGAGGGCACATCGGGTTGGCAATGTGTTGGGGACGTGACGCTGCTCATATTGGGTCGGTGACTGGGCTGAAGCCTGGCAGCCAGGGTCCCTGTGCTCGCTCTGGGTTTGGCGTGGCCTCGGCTTTAGAGTATCTGAGAGCCAGCTCTTGTGTTTCTGTCCTGCCTCCAACTTGCTCGTTTCTCTCAGCCATACCACTGTCCTCTCAAGCACCCAGACCTGAAACTGAGGACTTACCTCGGTCACGAGTCACTAAGAATTGGTCAGTCTTTGTTTAGTGTCTTTCACCAAGACTGCTTCCGGTCTGGTGCACCACTCGCCCCAGAATTGCTGTAGGAGTTTCCCACCAGCCCTTCACCTGTAGGTCCTGTCTGCCTCCAGCGGCCTGCAGGCTGCTTTGTAGTGACCGAGTTGGTCTCTGCTCAGAAAAATCCCACTTCTTTCTTATTATATCTTGTAAGATACATCTTCTCAGAGGTTTTCAAAGCTGCCCACAACCTGGCCCTAATTCTGCCTCTCATTACTTCCCTGCAAGAGGCCACTTTACTCTGTGAGAGATTAGAACTGTAAGATACCTGAGGGGTCACCTAGTCCTTCCCCTCACTGGAGAAGTGGGGAAACCAAGGCTCAGACAGGGGAAGCCCAGAACATTAGTGACCGCCGTGTTGGAGCTGCACCCCAGACCCCCAGCATCTCAGGTCAGCTCTTTTCTACCTTTATGCCAACTGTTCCTCACCTTTCTGTGTGGCATCCCACCTGTTCTGCCCAGCTTTCCACATCCCACTCACTTCTAGAAAGTTTTTCCTGGCTCTTACATACTCAACACTAATAAATAATTATTGCACGCTTACTGTAGGCTCGGCACTCTGGTAGACATGGGTGCAGTGGTGAGCAAAGCAGGTATTGCCCCCAGTTTCACGGAGCTCAGAGTATAGTACAGGGGGGAGAACATAAACAAAGAAAACAATGCATATGTAATTGCAAAGTGTGATAAGTGCCATGAAGGAAATTCCTAATAGCTGATGTTTAAAGAACACTTTTGGGGGAGATCCAAGGTGGTGGCAGAGTAGGTGGAAGCTTCACTCACCTCCTTCCAGGACCAAACTGGAATTATAGCTAAATTATAGAACGATCATCCCGAATGACCAGCTGAAGACTAGCTGAAGCGAAGTCTTGTAACCAGGGATTTACAGAAGAAGCCACATCAAGATTGGTAGGAAGGGCAGAGTCATGGAAAGGGCGGCCCCACTCCTATGGGCAGCAGCTGAGGTTCCAGAGTGATATCTCAGCCGTGGGGGTTCTCCCTGAGAAGCACAGGGTCTAATCCCCAAGCCAGCTCCCCAGCCCAGAGCACCAGGGCCAGGGAGAGGCACCCACATAACATCTGGCTCTGAAAAGCAGCAGGGTTTCTGTTTGCCAGGGAGAGGTAGGAGTCTCCTAGAGACTCAGGTACCATCTTAAAGGGCCAACACACAAAATTTTGTTCACAGCCACTTTCCCTGGACTCCTGAGGAGGGAGGGAGGGAGGAGTGGACTAGAGTCGTGTGAGGAGAGTCTGCAGTTTGTGGTTCTGGGGAGGGAACTAAAATCATATCAAGCATCTTCTCTGACCATAATGATAGGAACTAGAATCAATCATGAGAAAAAAAAATTGAAAAACGCACAAAGACAAGGAGGATAAATAACATATTACTAAACAATGAATGAGTTAACAATGACATCAAGGAAGAAATCAAAAGATACCTTGAATAAATGAAAATGAGAACACAACAATCTAAAAAAATCTATGGGACACAGCAAAAGCAGTGCTAAGAGGGAAATTTATAGCATTATAGGTGTATCTCAAAAAACAAAGAAAATCTCGATCTATCTTTAAACTTGAAGGAACTTGTAAAAAAAGGACAACACAGCCTAAAGCAAAATTATAAAGATCAAAGGAAATAATAAAGATCAAAGCAGAAATAAATGAAATAGAGTAAAAAAAAAACAATACAAAAGATCAGTGAAACCAAGAGCTGGTTATTTGAAAAGATAAACAAGATTGACATTCCTTTAACCAGACCCATCCGCCCCCAAAAAAGACTCAAATAAATAAAATCTGAAATAAAAGAGGAGAAGTAACAACTGACACCAAAAGAAATCCAAAGGATTGTAAGAAAATATGAACAAGTATATACCAGCAAATTGGACAATCTGGACAAAATGGATTAATTTCTAGAAACATACAATCTTCCAAAACTGAATCAGGAAGAAACAGAGAATTTGAATAGACAGATTACAGCTAGTGAAATTGAAGCAGTAATAAAAAAACTTCCAACAAACAAAAGTCCTGGACCAAATGGCTTTCTAGGTGAATTTTACCAAACATTCAAAGGAGAACTAACACCTATCCTTCTCAGACTATTCCAAAAAATTCAAAAGGACAGAAGGCTCCCAAGCTCATTTTACAAGGCCAGCATTATCCTAATTCCAAAACCAGATAAAGACACTACGAAGAAAGAAAATTATTGGCCGATATCCCTGATGAACATAGATGCTAAAATCATCAACAAAATGTTAGGAAACCAGATCCAGCAATACATAAAAAGATCATACACCATGGTCAAGTGGGATTTATTCTGGGGATGCAAGGTTGGTACAATATCTGCCAAGCCATAAGTGTGATACATCTCATAAATAAAATGAAGGATGAAAACTACATGGTCATATCAATAAGAAAAAGCTTTTGATAAAATTCAGCACCTATTTATGATAAAAACTCTCAGCAAAGTGGAAATAGAGGGAACATATCTCACCATAATAAAGGCCAATAGGAGAAACCCACAGCCAACATCATATTCAGTGGGCATTCTCCTTAAGATTGGAAACTAGACAGGGATGTCTGCTTTCACCACTCTTCAACTTAGTACTGGAAGTCCTAGCTACAGCAATCAGATAAGAAGAAATAAAAGGCATCCAAATTGGAAAGGGAGAAGGAAAATTGTCATTACTTGCAGATGACATAACACTGTATATAAAGAACCCTAAAAATTCCACCAAAAAACTACTAGAACCAATAAATGAATTAAGTAAAGTAGTAGGACACAAAATAAACATCCAGAAATCAGTTGCATTTGTGTATACCAATAATGAACTATCAGATAAGTAAGAAATCAATTCCATTCACAATTGCCTCAAAAAGAATAAAGTACCTAGGAATAAATTTAATCAAGGAAGTAAAAGACCTATACTTGGAAAATTATGACACTGAAGAAATTGAAGGAGATACAAATAAGTGGAAGCACATACCACATTCATGATTAGGAAGAATTAACATAATTAAAATGTCCATACTACCCAAAGCCATTTATAGCTTCAGTGCAATTCCTACCAAGATCCTAATGGTTTATTCCACAGAACTAGAACAGATATTCTGAAAATTTATATGGAACCTTGAAAGATCCTGAATAGCAACAGCAGTCTTGAGAAGAACAAAGTTGGAGGAAATGATGCTTCCTGATACCAAACTATACTATAAAACTATAGTAATCAAAACAGCATGGTACTGGCATAAAAACAGACATTATAGATCAGTGGAACAGAATAGAGAGCCCAGAAACAAATCCACACCTTTATAGTCAATTAAATTTGGCAAAATGGGCAAAAATATATGATAAGGTTAAGACAGTGTGTTCAATAAATAATGTTGGTATATTGGACAAGTACATGCAAAAATATGAAACTAGACCACCTTCTTACACCATACACAAGAATAAACACAAAATGGATTAAAGACTTAAATGTTAGATGCAAAACCATACAAATCCTAAAAGAAAAACATAGGCAGTAAAATCGCAGACATTTCTCATAGCAATATTTTTCTGATATATCTCCTCAGGCGAAGGAAACTAAAGAAAAAATAAACAAATGGGACTACATCAAACTAAAAAGTTTTTGCACAGCAAAGGAAATGATCGGCAAAATGAAAAGACATCCCACTGAATGGGAGAATACCCAAAATTTGTAAAGAACATGACACTCAACACCAAAAACCCCCAAACAATCCACTTCAAAAATGGGCAAAGGACCTGAGTAGACCCTTCTCCAAAAAGGACACACAGATGGCCCATAGACATATGAAAAGTTGCTCAGCATCACTAATCATCAAAGAAATGCAACAAAACCACAATGCAGCTCATTAGAGCCACAATGAGATATCACCTCACACTGGTCAGCATGGTTATTACCAATAAGTCAGCAAACAACAAGTGCTGGCCAGAATGTGGAGAAAAGGGAACCCTGGTGCACTGCTGGTGGGACTGTGGATTGGTGCAGCCACTGTGGAAAACAGTGCGAAGTTTCCTCAAAAAATTAAAAATGGAACTGCCTTTTGACCCAGTGATTCCACTTCTGGAACTAAATCCGAAGAAACATGAAACACTAATTAAAAAGAACATAATACGTCCCTATGTTCATTGCAGTGTTACTTACAACAGCCAAGATTTGGAAGCAGCCCAAATACCCATCAGTAGATCAGTGGATAAAAAAGCTATGGTCCATTTACACAATGGAATACTACTCAGCAATAAAAATGAAGGAAATCTTACCCTTTGCTGCAGCATGGATGGACCTGGTAAGCATTATTCTGATTGTAATAAGCCAGTCAGAGAAAGGCAAGTACCATATGATTTCACTCATGTGGAATCTAATGAACAAACTGAACTCACAAGCAAAATAGTGACAGACTCAGAACAGGTGACAGCTGTCGGGGAAGGACGGGGTAGAGGGTTGAGCAAAAAAGAAAAAGGGGAAAAAACTCATGGACACAGATAACACAGGTGATTGCCAGGGTAAGGGTGGGGAGGAAGGTGGTGGGGGGTGTGGGGGAGTAAATGGTGAAGGACTGAGACTTGACTGGGGGTGGTAAACACAACACTTACGGTGCAGCGGAGCTGGGAGCTGACCCCAGGCAGTCCCTGCTGTTTGCCAGCGTGAGTGCCACCTCTCCGAGGAGTGCTGTGCGGGGCATCAGGGGAAGACCTCACTCAGTGTGAGGGGAGCTGTCCGGGGAGGCCTCAGGAAGCAATAGCTGGTGCATTTTTTTCTTTTTGCCCATTGAGGCATTTTATTTGTGTATATGTATTACATCCTAGGAAAAGAATCACAGGGTTTTCCGGCCTGTGTGTTTTGCTTCCTTTCTTCCTGGTCTGTGATGTCAGCTGAGGTTGACAGTAGAATGGGTGGGAGCAGGTTATTCTGCATTTTTCTAGATCTTTGAGCTGCACATCAAATCTGGAACTGTTCACTCCACACTTGTTTAACCTGCTCGTGAGGTTCACAGCAATTTCCCAGCTCTGTGATCCTCTGTGATTTCAAATTCACCAGTGTAACCAGGCTGCATCATGGTTGGAAACCAGACAGCGACTTTGGAACATGGTCTACTAGGAACCTGGCATTTGCCTGTCCTTTTGGCATTGTTGATGCTCTTGAGAGCATCAGCCAGGACATTCACAGGCACCGTCATGGAGGCACGGAGGGATGGAGAGAAGAGCGTGCAATGACATGGAAGGGCTGTTGCCAGACTTTCAACAGAGCAATCCCTCCAAAGAAAGACTGCCTAGTGGAAGGGGGTGGGTGAAGGGCTGAGGCATTTTCTTAAAAAGACCAGTCAGAGGACTCAGGAGGAGTGGAGGGGTAGGGGGTAAAAGTCACACGGAGGGAATAGTAAGGAGCCTGTTGCATTCATCCAGGAGAGGTATCATCGCTAGGAGATTGTAGACTGGTGCAGTGACAGAAGGAAAGCAAAGAGGCGTACAGGTTGGAGCTATATTTTGGGGTTTACATGAGCAGGAACCAGAGGAACCATAGAAAATGCAAATATTAGGAGAAAATCCAAGTTTCTCTAGGGAGGAGTGGTGATGGGTTATGAGGAAGGAGAGGGGTTTTAAAAGAATGACTCCCAGATTTAGGACCTGGAGGAACTGGGTGACTGGAAGTGACGTTTACCAAACTGGAGAATTGTGGGAGAGGGACAGGATGGGGTGCAAGGATGAAGATTTCTGGTGTGGACGTTGCTAAGTGCGATTTGCTGTGAGACATCTACAAGTGAACTTTAGAAGGCAGTGTCATGTCTGAGTTAGGGGCTCAGGGTAGGGATCTGGGATGAAGGGATCTGGGGAATCACAGGTGTGTGTCGAAGAAAGCAAGACAATAGGTGCTATTACTCAGGCGCAGCTTGTCGTGTGAGAAGAGGAGGACTCAGGCCTCAGTGATTCAGGGGTTGGACAGAAAAGGAGTTACTGGCAGAAGACTGAGAAAAACCTGTTAGCGACATGGGGAGAAATCAGGCCAGTGTTGTAACATCACAGAATTCAAAAGGAGATGCTGTTTTAAAAAGAAGGGAGGAATCGGTTCTGCTGAGACTTCAAGTAAGATGAGCAGCGAAGGATGACTGCTGGATTAAGCAGCACGCAGGTCATTGATGACCATAGCAAGGATGGTGGGGCGGGTGCCGGCCGGCCTGGGGAGGAAGTGGGGCTCCTGTGCCGTCAACAGATCCTTGGAGCCACAGGCGTTAGTCTGTTGCTCTCTTTCCCATTTAGAATTCAGCCTGTGGATTACCTTGTTTGCGATGTTCTCCCAGCCCTGTTTTGATAATGACCCTGTGAACATTAGGACTAGAAGGGATGAGGCAGCCGAGGTCTCGGGGTGAAGTGGTTTGCTGAAGTTGGCAGTGAACCAGTGGCAGAATCGGGATGTCACGAAGTGCAACTTCGATCGTGCAGTAGAGAAATGTAACTACTCAACTGTATTTCTCTCCAGCGAGGGTAGAAGCACCTTGAGGGCAGAAGCTCCTTGAGGGCAAGGACTTGGGTTGTGCTTGCGCACATCTCCTGCACCTAGCCCAGTGTTGCCTGGGTGCATTTTAGCACACAGGTCCCTTGACTGTGTTCATGGTGGGTGGTCCTAGTCAGTGTCCTTAGCCCCAGAGGGGTCATAGTGGTTTTCGCCTTTTTGTCTTCTACAGGTAACTACCTAAAACCCATTTCTCACCAGGGGACTTTTCCTCCCTCATTTCCTCACTCCTAGACGCAGACGGTTCCTGATGGTGACCAGCCTACTGGGCCACTGAGTTGCGGTGTGTGACGGGATAATCTGCAGTGCGGCGGCGCACTTCCCAGGAGAGCAGCAGTGGCCCAGCCTTTGTTCTGCGGGCAGATTTGAAGTGTCAGAGGAAGGAGCCACTTAGGGCATCTCCGGAAATTGCCTCCGATAATGAGAGCCCGGGGTTGGCACTTAGCACTTTGGCTGCACAGCTTAGCTACCAGTCTCTCGTGAATCTTGGTGTCCTGAGGGCCCATGGCGCAGTCTTCCAAGACTCCCCACAGTCTCACCCTGGGAGACGGCCACAGGCCCATCTGATTAGGTGCTCACTTGTTTCCAGACAATTCTGTTC
This sequence comes from Trachops cirrhosus, assembly GCA_028533065.1. NCBI lineage: Eukaryota > Metazoa > Chordata > Mammalia > Chiroptera > Phyllostomidae > Trachops > Trachops cirrhosus. The sequence goes on along the minus strand of CM052546.1, from coordinate 29,333,524 downwards.
ACCTCGGGTCCTGTTTTTCCCTCCCTTCCCTTTTCTGTGACCGTGGCCCAGCACTCTTGGCTGATGTTTTTTGTAAAATCATAACTTGGTGCATTCTAGCTAGAAAAGTTTAACAATCTATTGGATACATTTTTTAGAATTACTTTTGGAAATTTTGATGTAAAAATGTTGCGTTAAGGCCATTCTGTGTATAGGTAACTCTTACTGTTGCTTCATTTACCTGAAGTGCAGCCAGATCAGTTTTCTCCCATCCAAGTACTAACCAGGCCCGACCCTGCTCAGCTTCCGAGATCAGGCGAGATCGGTCGGGTGTGTTCAGGGTGGTATGGCCGTAGTCCCAAATCAGTTTTCTTCGTGACAGTTTGGACAGTCACACAAAGTATTTTTTGAACTAATGGTGAGTGTCTGTGAGGCATTAGTAGCTCTTTGTTCGGGGACCTATGAAATGACAGAAGCCTTGCAAAGTTAGGGTTAGTAACCCCACTCTGCTAATGGGAAGTTAGAAACCTGCTTGCACTTAGAGGGAGCAGGCGGTGGCCATCCTTCCAAGGCCAGGCTTGCTGCCCCAGGCCACAGCTCTTCTCCTCTAGCCCCACTCTGCGTTTTGAAGCGTTGCGGGATACTTCAGGACGTGGGTCGCAGGTGACTTGGAGCGTCCTAAACCTTTGAATGAACAACTCTGTTCATGGATTTTGAACTCTGTGTTCAGAATCGAGTCTGTTTCTTTGTTCTGTTTAGGAAAAAATGTTGATTTTGGAGATCTTAAAGGGGGCTATGTGTCCTTTGCATGCTTCGAAGGAAAGGGTAGCCAGCTGCTGATAGGAATTTGACTTGTAAATTGCTGCATTCATTTCTAATACTTGGATGATCAGTTATTTGTCCTAAATTGATGACAGATTAGAGTTCAACTTCTATCTAGAATGGAAAGTCACTTCCAGATTGGCCTGCAGAGAGCAGCTGAAAACTTTACTCTGTAAGTCCGAGCTCTGTAGAGAGAAGATAAACTTGTCATGTGCTGAGAGATCCCAGCTTTCTGAGCTACTGGCCATACAGCTATGGGTACAGATGTGTAGAAGAGAGGGCCGCTGTAATTCTGAGTGTCTGGAAGTACGGTTCTGTTATGTGAGCTTGAGACTGAGTCTTCTCCATCTTCCTATTTGTTTGAAGCCGCAAGCGTTATGTAGAAGGGTTTAATGCTTATGGATCACTCATACGCCACAGAGATCAGGCCGGCCTCGCAATCTCACAGGAATGGTATCCCCGTGTTACTTCATACGGTATGTTTAGCTTGTTAATAAATAGAACATTTTTTTTGTTTTTCCTGATTGCATAGTATGTTTCATGGTATGGAAAACAGGAAAGTGCAAAGAAGGAAAATACAGTACCTGAAATTCTTCTGTTCGCTTAAAAAACAGCCTGTGTGAATGTGTGTTTTGTGACTATTCGTGTATATGTGTATATAGCATATATTTGGGGTCATATTGTAGATTTTTTTTTTGCTCAGTTGCATTTTCACTTAATGTATGGTGAACATCTTTTCCCTGTCAGTAAAATATTTTGCTTGATGATTTTTAATGGTGGGATATACACCGTATTCCATTGAAGGGAAAGGCCGTATTTAATTTAGCCAATACCTCTCTGCAGTAACTAACCATCTTCACAGATCGGGCTTCATGAGCCCGCTTTTTCTGAATGCCCCGTATGAGTGCCGTTGACCAGAGGGAGTCACACCAGGTTCTTGCTAAAAATGCTCAGGGCCTTGATGCCTCCTGAGACCGTGCAGAGATCCCATTTACTCATTTAAAAACAATTAAATAGAAATCATCGCCTAGATTGAATTGATCTGCTGAAGCTAAAAAAAAAAAATCAAGCCTTTCCAGTTCCTTGAGAAGGTCAGAAGAAAAATGTTAGCATTATAGGGCTTTGTAGCCGCTGTTCTCACAGCTTAGTGGGGTGATAGAGGGACTGTTTTCATGGAGTTGTTTCTCTATTTTAAAGATTTTTATTTTTCAGATAAAGAAGATCGGTTTAATTCAGGAAGAGTTATTTCATAGGAAATTAAATCTCTGCAAATTCTCTGTCACATTTCCCCATGTGCCAGTTCTCTGGCCGGTGGTGGCTTACAAACGGTTCAGGAAGGGTTTCTTAAAAGGAAAGACTTCTGGGTTTTATACATAGTTATCTTTTTATTTTTGATTGGATGGTAAGAGAAACTTGTATTTTCCCTTTGTGTTTGTCTCCGGGTGATATTGCTGGTTCTTAAACTCAGAATGGTAATTACTTGTAGTGATCCTTTAAAATTTCACCCTGTGAGAATGTTTTCTTGGGTGTGATGAATGACTCCAAAGAACTTCAAAACATCACGCTGGCCGGGCGCTGGAGAGCGGCTGCCCCTGAGAGAGCGGTACTCGTTGCATCTTGGTGTGGTGTGCTCGGCGGTGTCTAATCATGTCGCGTGCGTGGGAGCCATGGAATAGTTTTCCTTTCAAGTCTTAGTGCATCGTTTTCTCCAACCTCGATCAAAGGTCGGAAAACTAGTATTATATATGTAGCCAGGGTATTCGTAGCTGTCTTACATGCTTAATCTTTTGGATATTTGGTTGAAATGTATCTACGCCTCTTAAATATTGAAAACATAATATTCTTTAATCTACAACTGCAGAGTTAAAATGAATTTCATGTGAAATATTTAGTCGTGGACCACATCTTCAGGTCTTTCTGTGCCACGGCGGTCTTGTTTTTTCCCCCTTCCATTGTCTGATAGTGAGGTCATTTTCAGTCCTCTGAGAAATTCTATTCCCAGCCAGATGCAGCTCATATATTAAAAGTAGCACCTGTGGCTAATATCACAGCAGCTTACCATAAATTTACATGGTAACTAGGATTATATCTGTCAAGACGGTTAAAAAACATCTAGATTTAATTTGATTTCCAGTATTGTAGAAGCTCTCCAACATTTTGCTTCATAACTATATTTTAAAAGTTAAAAATCACTCCATTGTTAAGTTTTATAGCACTCCTAGTGCCCATTAAGTTGATTTGTTCAATGGAGGTCAGAGTAAAGCAACTTGGTTACATTAAGATCGGAAACCAACCCATTTGTGACAAATTTAGTCCTTTCGTGTGAATCTTCTCAGCGTCTCTGCGCTGATTGGATTCAGGTGTAGCTTATGTCAGTAGCGTTTAACCTCAAGAGAAGGAGCAGCGTGATTGGGTTGTCGTAAATTATGGGGCGTTTTGCCTTCGCTTGTTTCAACGCGACCGTCGACTGCCGCCGGTGCCTGACTCCTGCACCGCATCTGCTGCGGGCGGGAGGCGGTGCAGAGGCCTCCTGGACAACTGGGGATGTGTCCTCATCCCTCTCCCCCTCTACGTGACCCTTTCTGAACGGCTCTCTTCCCCATTACCCTTCGAGTCATCTTCCACATGTTATGATTTGCACACCTGCAGTTACAGAATTATTGTGGGGTGTCATTATATCATGTTGTTCACCGATTTTCCAGCATTTATGAATACAATAGTGATTTGCCATAAATCAAGATAATTTACAAGTTACAGGGAATCTGCTTCTACAAGTAAGAATTGAATGATTAATTTCTTTGGTTCCTCTCCACCGAACCTTGGTCCTGAAAATGAAACTGGTAACATTTTTCTTTGTATTTGTGAAAAGTAACTCACAGTTCAGAACTGAATTAAAGTATAAGTTCAGCCTTCAGGGCACTTAGTATTTTAAGGCATGTGAACAAATATAAGCCAATCAAGAAGCAAGCAACATCTTGTTCTTAATCAGTAGTTGTAACGGCCTGGCCTTAGCAAAGATCTTGCTCCTGAGAGAGGCCCAGGATGTGTCGGCGCTGAGGGTAGGGCAGCACGCAGCTTAGCGCAGGGCCCATGTCCCTGAGTGGGCATGTCTGCTTGGTGTTGGGACTCAGTGTGGCCATTGTTCTGGAGGTGAGTTTGTCGTCTTCCCTGAGCCTGGGGCTCACCAGGGCAGTGGAACGGTAGCCAAGTATCCCTATGCGGAAAGGGTTGTGGTGATGGAAAAACTGATTAAGAGTGAGGCCAGAATTATAGTTGTATATACTTAGTGTGTTACCAGATGTAATTAATCACTTAAAGGTATGAGCAAATACCTATTAACGACCAATTTGGAGGCTTGTAAAATATCTTTTTGGGTGAATTATGACATCTCTTTTGTATTTGTGTCTCTAGGGTCAAGTCAGCTCCTAGGGGAACTGAGGTGCCCTCCGTGACCCTGCTGCAGTTTCTGCTCTGCGGAAGGGAAGGCTGAAAGTCCGTGCCCGGCACCAGCCTGCCACGCAGTCTTTCTCATCACTTCCTCCTCTACCTCCCTTACTTCTTAACTCACCTCCACGGTTGACCTCTCTGCACTCTCCCACCACACTGTCAGCTCCTCGAGGGGCAGGGACTGTGCCCCAGGGCCTGGAGCCCGGGCAGGGCAGCAGATGGGTAAATGTATCCCACACCTGCAGGCGCAGACTGTTAGGAAGATTCTGAATCTTCCAGATCCGTTAAAGGTTTCAGATCTTGTATGGCGAGCGGAAACATAGGAAACTGGTAACTTGTTATCCTGACCAGATTCTTGTTCTCAGTCTTCCACTCCAGCTGGTGACACATGTGCTTCTGCTTCCAGAGGTGTCAGTTGGCATCGTGAAGGGGACAGGAGCCGTGAGCGTGCTGGCGATGTGGCTCCCCTTGCCATGTAGCCGCCTTCAGGCTCCCAGGGCTCAGCCTCCGCAGGGCCCGGGGGTGGCGTCTCAGTGGCCCTAGACACACCCTTAGGAGGCGGATTCTGGGAACAGAAATAAAACTTGCTTTAGAAGACCTCATTTTCAGAGAAGTATTTCTGCTCAATTCAGAAATGAGGTAACCCTAAAATAATCATTGATTTGAAGTACCCAGTGCCAGCTTTTATCACTCATTAATGCTGTATTACCTTAAGTGGTTTATATATAGGAGAAATGGCTAATTGAAAGCCAAGTGGACCAGTTTTTTAGCACTAAGTATGTATAAATTATTTCTGCATACATTTGCTTATAAGATAATATTTACCTTGGTTCTTTCATAAGCAACATCTCATTGAAAAATGGAAACTGGTATTAACTGCATTTTTACTTAAAATTTTGTTTTAAGCCATGTAACATAGTATTATATAATTGTTTTTTCATGGGGTAGTATATGAATAAAGTATTTATTCTAATGAAGTCCTCATTTGGCAAATTTTGGCTGTTATAGTTGCTATTTGATGAACAAATATATTAATTTTACATGAAAAAATTTTTCATTCATTACATCAACACGAATTTATTTTTTAAATACATGCAGCTTTTTCTTCTCTAAATTATTAGAAACGACAATGAGGCCACGCTGTGATGCTAAGACTGATATTCTGGACTGTAATTAAAGAGTGGGCTCTGCCGGTGCATGTTGGGAAGAGGCAGAGAAGAAAGTTAGAATCCATTGCCTGTTTACAAATTAACGATTACCTGCCAAAAGCACATCAGACCCACACAGCGGACATCCGCTAATCCAGTGGTTCGCCGTTCCGGGCTCTAATGCACACTGTTTTACACGTTAACGGTTTTGAAGTTCCAGCCAAGGCTGACCTTTCACATGTGCTCCGTTCACAGTAGGGATCTCCACTCACTGCTTCCTGTCAGGATGGATTATGGTGACACAGCCCAGGGCTCACTTTGGCTGCAATTAAGTTTTTGATCAGAATTATTTCGTTCACAAACAATCACATTTGTTAAAATGTTACATCTGCCCTGAAAGCCACTGGCAGCCTCTCAGTTTATCAGTGTGATGGGAGTGTAATTCTTCATTTGTTTTTCATAAAATGGCAAACCATCTTATATACGTTTTTAAATTCTTTCTTTTGCTGGTTTCTGCCTTTCATTTCATTGGGTTTGGAAGGAAACTGTGTCTCAATATTAGTACGAATCCGCTGGTAGACTTTGGGAATTTGAATGGAATGGTTTTTGGTGCAGAACAAAATTATCCAGTTGAGCCAAGACTCAAATATTATTTCTAAAAGTTGTTACTGGTGGTTTTGTTTCTCACACGAGGAAATGTTTTAGCTTTGTGAGTGTGGGGCTCGAGGTTTTGGTCTTCGGTCTGTAGTTCCTTTAGTGTCCGTGCCTGTGATGTCGCTGCCTCAGTTTTTATCATAACGCACATCTCAGGATCCATCACCATTGCCATCAGCACCGAAACCAGCAGGAGTGCTATTAGCCTTGCCTCTCATGGTTCTTTGACAAGCTTTTAAAAGTCATTTTCTCACTAAGAAGTGGCAGCAGAGATATACAAAACAGCTTTTTGGCTGACCATTTTGTCTATAACATGGTGTGGGGATCAGTGGAACTTTTGAGTTTTGTAACTGATTTTCATGATCTGTCCAGTGTCGTCATCCTTTTGTGAGCCCTCCCACTTTGGAGGAGAAGAGACTGTTGACATGGTAGTGCGTGTGTTGGGTGGGGTACTTGGGGAGTACAGGATCAGAGTATGACTTAGAATAGAAATTAACCTGTGACCTAATTTTGTGTGAGCGTAGAGGCTGAGGTGGTGCTGGGGGCGGGGGAAGAACACAGGAGGTTGTGGAGTTAGGGATGCTTGCATGCTGCCCGAAATCCAAGCATTAAACATGGAAATTTTAATTGCTTTTTAAATATATATGTATATTTAGAATGCTACTAGAGGAATTTATAACCACCTTTAAAAAAATTATGTTGAAACCCAAACCATTTCCCATTTATTCTGATGTAACCAAAGTCATTTATAATTAACTCACGGAATTACAAGTGGCCAAAGAAAGGTGCCACACCAAAAACATCTCTTTATTTAGCCATAATTTTAAAAACTTTTAAAATAAAGTAGGGCTTACCTATACTTCTAAAATCCAGAGGCTTTACTTAAATGAATAATATAAATACTGGCTATATTAATTTACCTTCATTTTCTCTGTTGTCAGATTTGTGAGCAGATTTTTCATAAATCCATTACCATAACTGTGTTTTTAGTTTTAAAAATACCATATTTGGGATATACCTGATTCTCTTTACCATTTAAAGGAAATACCGAGTAGTGCTGAATTTTGAGAGGAAACACCAACCTGGAACCTTCTCCAGACAGGGACATCGAGTTCCCTTCAGCTGTCACAACTGGGGACCACCCTGCCTTGTGACGGAGAGGTGCACACACAGAGGTGGCTGCACAGGACGCGCACCTGTTTTACACGTGTGTGGGAATGGAGTTGTTGGTTTTCTTACGTTCAGATTTTACTGTGTCTGTTGGTTTTTGAGATTCTGAAATCTTTAGAACTTTGTATCCGTAACCTGTGATGCCCATGTCGTGCGCATGGGGCTGTGCTGGGTCGTGGGGGCCTCCATCAGCATTGGTCCCACTGCAACCCGAGGCAGCCAGGACACAGGGACTCAGAGCGCCCAGTCTGTGTAGTACATCGGAGGCACCGAGTCCTGTGCAGCGTCCACCGCGTGTGTGTGCGCAGGCTCCAGGCTTGCACCGTCGGTGCGTCTAAGGAGGACAACAGGTGAAACTCGTACGAAGGTTCAAAAGTGCTCTTTCGGAGCGGCTAAGACAGACGTTTGTGGCTTGGGGTCTGCTCTTACGCTGCTCTGACATTGTATGAACCTGAAAGATAAATCGGTCACTTCACTGCCTTGAAGTTGGAGTAGAGCTTGTAAAAACACTTTTGAGGGACCACGTAGGTCATTCATGTCAGAGAGAGAACTCTCAGTTCTCCCCTCCCAGGAAAATCAAAACCCTCACTTTTAACAACAATCTGATTGCTGGTTTAGGGAGACCCAGTCTGTGCTCTGAGAATAATCTTTAAAAAAAAAATCACCAGGGTGTGCAGCACTCTGCTCTGCGTTGGTCTGTGGCGCAGTGGGCGGAGCCCTGCTGCTACGGAGGAGGCCGCAGCTGGGAGAGGAGTCCCTGTGCAGGGCAGGGGTGCTAGGCCTGTACCCCAAGTACACTCTCCCTTCCGGGACTTTCTTTGTCACAAGACTTTGTCACAAGAACTTCTGTATAACGTTTTGTGTGAGCCCAGAGAGATTTAATGTTAAGGCAGAACACCTTTTGTACAGAAAATTTTGACAAATCGTTAAGGCTTGCTTTTTGGAGCCTTGGGGACTTGGCCCAGGCAACTGCTGCAGCCCGTGCCGGTGCCGGCTCTGTTGGTCTCAGGAAGCCGGGCTGTCTGGATTATGCATTTCTTTAAAAAACACCCCAGTTTATTTCTGACCTCATGCCCACTCCCTATATTCACAGCTCAGCGTAGTTTTTGTTTTATTTTAACCCTAGATTTGCAACTGGTCATAATTCTCAAGGTTGCAATGAAGAATATGCCTCAGAACGCCAGGGAGCCCGTGGCCCCCAAGTTTGCACTGGGTGTCCCAGGAAGAGATTAGGCAGGCTAAGAGGGAAATGGGGACTTTGACCTCATTGTGAAACGCTACGAATGTCACAGTTTGGAAAAGTTAGGATGGAGATCGTTTCGGAGCAGTCAGTTGTCCCTTGGTACTACTGCTGGGGATCGCTTCCAGGACCCCTCACAGATGCCAAAATCCGTGGGGTTCCTTACATAAAATGGCCTGTGCACTAGGCGTGGGGTGAACAGCGCTCGAGTGAGTGCTGGACAAAGACTGAGGGTCTGTGGAATGGTGGAGGGCTGCAGCAGGACGTGCCTGCACCTCGCTCCTGCGGGCTCAGGGTGGTGCTTGGGGAGCGGCAAACTCCGATTTTGCCTTTTGGAGCTTTGTGGGATTGGTTTTGCTTTGTTTTTGATCTGTGGGTGGTTGACTCTGTGGATGTAGAACCCGTGGGTGTGGAGGGGCTGACTGTGCTCTGTTGTCTAAGCACTGAGGACAGAAATACATGAAGCTCTTTTTTTAAAAAAATACTAACTTTATTGGGGCGATGCTGTTCAATAAGATTATATAGGTTTCAAGTGTACAGTTTCTGTGATACGTCTGTGTGTCGCATTCTGTGTTCACTACCCAAAGTTAATCTCCTGTTACCATGAGTTTGACCCCTTTGCCCTCCTCTTGCTTGCTCCCACTCTCTTTTCCTCTGGTAACCACCGTGCTGTTTTTGTTTGTTTGTTGCTTTCTGTTTTCTGTCCCGCACATGAGTAAAATCACATGGTTCTTGCCTTTTCCCGTCTGACTTATGTTGTTTAACATGATAGTCTCAGGGTCCATCTGTGCTGTTGCAAATAGCAGTGTTTTGTCTTACGGCTGAGTAGTCACCCATTGTATGTACGTGCCGCATCGTCTTTATCCAGTCTTCTATCTGCCAGCACTTCGGCTGTTTCCATGTCTTGGCACTGTGAGTAATACTGCAGTGAGCGTGGGGGGACGTGTGTCTTTACGAATGAATGTTTTCAAAGTTTTCAGGTGGGTACCCAGGAGAGGGATTGCTGGGTCAGAAGGTAGCTCTGTTCTTAATGTTTTGAGGAACCTCCGTACTGTTTCCTGCAGTGGCTGTACCGGTTTACGCTCCCATCAGCAGTGAATGAGGGTTCCTTTTACATGTAGCTGGCTCATCCTGACTCCTTGACAGGCCCTCACCGCCTCTCACTGGTCCTTTCCTGGACAAGTAGAGGAGCTGAGTGTGGAAGTTGCCCACAGCTTGTGGGTGGCATGCCCACAGTCACACGTGTGTTTGGAAGAAGTATTTGAGGATAAGAACTTGGGTCTCAGAGAAACCTACTTGGGGATCTTTCTCCAGGACACACTGCCTGCAGGTGGGAGAATTTGATGACAATGTCCCTGTCGTTTGAGTGTGGCAGGTGGAGGTTCTACCAGGTTCGATTGTTAGGGTTTTGTCACAGCAGCTTGTTAATACCTGAACTAATTGGTGGCTTTAATAGATGCTGAGCTAAAGAGGGTTTTATTATATTATCAAATGTTCTCACTGGATATTAAAAAAGAATTAGAAAACAACTTCTAATTTGTTCCATAAATCCCCAATTAAATAGTTGCTCTTCTGATTTTGCCCCTGAAACTCCTCAGTGTGTATTGGTAGAGAATTCAGAGAATCTTTATGTTCAGAAGACCTGGCTTAAAAGGTGTATTTGGTGTACATGTCTCTCTACTACATGATTTAACTATTTACATGAAATAATTTCTTTTTTTTTACATGAAATAATTTCTAAAACAGAAAATTACCCGTTCTAAGTGAGATTGTGTAACTTCTGAAAAATAAGTAAGGAAGACCAGGAGCCACATGGAAAATGAGTAGGATGTTTTCGTGTAAAAGAAGGCTCAGGATACACAATAAATAAATATTATCATGACAGTTGTGGGAAAAGGGCACGAGGAAAAAATAAAAACAAAATATATAATAGCTTTTTCTAAGCCTCTGTAATGCTTTATTTTCTCTTGCAATCAAATTTTTAGAAATACAACAGGAAACTTATTTTTGCTATAATTAGTGTTGAGGTAAAAGAAATAAATGGAAAACGTATAGTCTGATGCCATTTGTCCCAAATGCACATGTGGGGACTTGGGAGTTGGACACACTTGTACTGGAATCCCAGCCTCACATTTCACGAGGGCGTGACTCTGGGCGTGTGGCTCGTCCTGGCAGAGCCTCAGTTCTCTGCTCTGTAGAACGGGCGCGACAGCCTGTGCACGGGGTGGTGTGAGCGCCTGCCCTGGCCTCGTTACTTAGCAAACGCTGCCCTGTTTTCCCCTTTCCTTCTTCGTCCGTAGAACTGAGCAGCGAGAATCAGTGGTAACTCAGGCCTTGAGATACACTAAGATCCATAGTCAGGAAGAATCAGTTATGTTCAGAAGGTGCCACCTGATCAGAAAAGAGCTTCCTCAGGTGGTTCTACATTACTGATAAAGTAACTTACGCTTGATGCTGAAATAATCCAAAAGTAATCAGAGATATCCTGTTCCTTGTGCCTACTAGATGCTGCTGCAACTATTGCTACCTAATATTCTTTTTTTTTTTTTGGACTTCAGTATAAATTAATTTTAATAAATTACTTTTCTTGGGGATTTTTTTTCCAGCTTTATTTTATTTATTGTTTGCATGTATATCATCTTTCTTTTTTTTTTTTTTTACTACCTAATATTCTTTTTTCTTGAACATGACTGTGTGTGTAAGGGCACTTTGCTGTGTGATTGGTGCACATCACCTCCTTGTGCCCAGATGGGAATTTCAACCCAGCCAAGTCATGCATGTATAATGATGGCTTGTTTGACATCTGGGTTTAGAGCCCAGGTTTTAGATTCGTATGCTGGATAGCCTTTTTGTCTCATTGCACTGCTTCTGATACAATAGATGTGTTTTTAAAATGTTCTAGTCCTCAACACCATTTATTAAATAAACTGTCTTTAGTCTATTGTATGTGCTTGTTTCTTCTGTCAAATATTAATTGACTATAAAGATGTGGATTTATTTCTGGGCTCTCTATTCTGTTCCATTGATCTATGTGTCTGTTTTTATGCCAGTACCATGCTGTTTTGATTACTATGGCCTTGTAATATAGTTTCATATTAGATACCGGGATTCCTCCAACTTTGTTCTTCTTTCTCAAGATTGCTGTTTGCTGTTTGGGGCCTTTTGTGGTTCCATATACATTTTTGAAATATTTGGTTTAGTTCTGTGAAATAACATCATTGGTATCTTGAAAAGAATTGAGTTGAATCTATAGATTGCTTTGGGTAGTTTGGGAAAATTGGACAGATATGTGCATAAAAATGAAACTAGACCATCTTCTTATGCCACACATAATAATACATTAAAAAATGGATTAAAGTCTTGAAACTTAGACCTGAAACCATAAAATCCTAGAAGAAAACATAGGCAGTAAAATCTCAGACATTGCTTATAGCAATATTTTTTCTGATATATCTCCTTAGGCAATTGATGCAAATGAAAAAATAAACGAATGGAACTACATCAAACTAAAAAGTTTTTGCACAGCAAAGGAAACCATCAACAAAATAAAAAAGCAACCCATAGAATGGGAGAACATATTCGCTGACACATCTGATAAGGGGTTAGTATCCAAAATTTATAAAGAACTTAAAAAACTCAACACCAAAAAAATAATCCAATTTAAAAAATGGGTAAAGGACCTGAATAGACACTTCTCCAAAGAGGACATACAGATGGCCAATAGACATACGAAAAGATGCTCAGCCTCACTAATCATTAGAGAGATGCACATTAAAACCTCAATGAGATACCACCTCACACCTGTCAGAATGGCTATTATCAATAAATAAACAACAAGTGCTGGCGAGAATATGGAGAAAGGGGAACCCTTTTGCACTGTCGGTGGGAATGCAGACTGGTGCAGCCACTGTGGAAAGCAGTATGGAGATACCTAAAAAAATTAGAAGTGGAACTGCCTTATGACCCAGAGATTCCACTTCTGGGAATTTAGCTGAAGAAACCTGGACCACTAATACGAAAGAATATAAGCACCCTTATATTCATTGCAGCATTATTTATAGTAGCCAAGATTTGGAAGCAGCCCAAGTGCCCATCAGTAGATTAGTGGATAAAAAAGCTATGGTCCATTTACACAATGGAATACTACTCAGCAATAAAAATGAAGGAAATCTTACCCTTTGCTACAGCATGGGTGAACCTGGTAAGCATTATTCTGAGTGAAGTAAGCCAGTCAGAAAAAGACGAATACCATATGATTTCACTCATATGTGGAATCTAATGAACAAGCTGATCTAACAAGCAAAATAGTGACAGACGCATAGATAGAGAGCAGGCTGACAGCCTTTGGGGTTGTAGGGCTGGGTGGGGGTGTGGAGGAAAAAGGACTCATGGACATGGACAGCAGTGTGGTGATTGCAGAGGGGAGGGGGTTTAAGGGGGATAAATGGTAATGAAAAAATACAATTAAAATAAAATAAAATAAAGTAAAATGTTCTAGTCCTGTGCAAATCAAATAAAAATTTAAATATGTTAACCACAGTTTAGCCATTGCCTTATTGATGGACATTTGGATTCTTTAAGATGTTTGTTATTACATCAGTTCTGTAACAAGCATCCTCAGGTCTTCCTGAGTATAGGTGTCAGCATTTCCTTAGATCCAAAACTGAAGTGGGATAACCCTCTGGCACACAATAAAAAAATGAAGGTTCAGGATTATGAGACGGTTGGGACTTTGGGATAGTCGCATTGCAGCCCAGTGATGACAAGGCTTGTTGCCATCAGAGAATCCCTGCCCAATCATGAGGCCAGTGTGACTCAGGGTTACCTAAGCCCTTGCGACTTCAGAGCACCGGGAGCTGATTTCCAAGTGGTTCCAGAAATCTAGGGAGGTACGCATAAAGTGCAAAGATCACGGGAACAGGAATGACCTGTGGGGCCTTGGGCTGGGTTGTGAGTGCCTTAGGGCAAAAACAACCCTCCTACATTCTTTACCAAGGTCACTGTTGACAGCACTGACCGGGAAGGTCACCAACAATACTGCAGATTCGTACCTGTTACCTCAAGCTTTTACAGTTGTGTGTAGTGTTACGTTCAAACCCGAGTTACTGAATGTTGATGGAAAAAAGTACTTGAAAATGATATTTTCCCTTTAATTTCCCAACTGAAAAGGGTCCAAGTTGTGACAGAAATGTAACTACTTGTCTCCTTTCCTGTGAGACTGAAAAATGGGCTCTGCACGTGCTGGACTCGAGTTGGGGTGTTGCGGTGGGGACCTCAGTGGAGCTGGAGGCGGGAGGCAGGCGCCCGGCCTCTGCTAGGCCTGCGCCTTCCAGTCGTGTCTGAGGATCTCGCTGCTTTCAGTGGAGGAATCCCGTTTTACGCTGGTCTTTATGGGCAAAGATAATTACATATATTTGCCTGGGTAAGCAAATCAATAAGCTTGTAATAAGGTGTATCAGACCATTTCTTTGGCAGGACTGACCAGAACAGCTTGTGAAGCAGAGCCGTTTCCAATGGAGCATGAAGAGCTTTGAAAATTCTCAGGAATGGCAGAAAGCAGTATTTGAAACCACTCTTAAACAATTGTTTGTTTTCCTCTTCCCCAACCAAGTTTATAAAAATTTGGTCAGACAGGCATTTTGTTTTGATTTAAAATATTTTCAGTGAATTGTTATCTGCCGAATGCACATGTGTTTCTGCACTTTCTCTTTCACGATTGAAACTTTAAACCCTTCCTTTAAGTCCCCCTACAAACCTCCCTGCCCACTAAGGTTTGCCCATGTGAGGAGGGAGAAGGGGTTTGGACGCTGGAGAGCCTCGCAGTTTGAAATCTGCCCGTGCAGTCGTGTCCCAGAAAGGGCCATGGCTACTGCCATGTGCACTCTTTGTCTTTCCCTTCTACCAAGATTCCTTGTCCCCAAAGACATGGGTTCATCTGGGCGTTTCAGCTTGGTTAATCAGACCAGCAGTGCCTGTGACCACGGCATGAGACATGATTGAAGCATTTATAAAAATTTGGCTCATAGTAAGCCCCATAATTTGTTTTAAAGAATTACCTCTTCAGTGACATTCTTAAAAATCTCCAAAAGATTGTGGTTTATAACACCACACCTGGTCCAGATTGTACTGGATGAATCCATATTTGCTTCGTTGTAAATGATTTTGAGAGTGGAATTCTTGGATTGTTTTCTGTCTTGTAAGCCCTTGACATTGTACTGGTACCTGTGTGCACACATACCTCCGGACATGGGAAAGGCCAGCTCAGCCTCCCACTGAAATGCAGGTTGGCTGCGTCTATGCTGCATGTTCCTAGAATGAGGAAATGATATGACAATAAACAGAAATGCCCTTGCTGAAGAGAGAAGGGAAGCTGGTGTTTATCTGGTCAGGTGGTTTAGATTAGCCGTGATGCGGCTCTGTATTATGTTACTTTAAATCATTGTGTCCCAACAGGACATAAATTACGAAGATTGTTACAGTATGTTTCATCCTATGTAAGATCAACAAATTGGAATAATTTTTTTATAGGAAAATCACAGTGCTTTTGGCAAGGCTATTGAGGCCTTTAATTTGACTTGAGTATTTCTCAAATATTATTGCCTAATAGATAAAGTATGATTTGCATAAGGTATGAAATAATAAACTTAAAAACAAAGGGGAAGGATTTCTCTTTAGTAACTGCATCGAAAGGCTGCGCACTCCCACTCCTCCCACGCGGTACCTGTGTTTCTTTGTCCCTGTGCTGTGGTGCCGGTCCTGCGTGCGCCTTCCCTCTGGCAGGTTGTGAAGGAGCCGGGCAGTGCCCG
Source organism: Trachops cirrhosus (assembly GCA_028533065.1). Lineage (NCBI taxonomy): Eukaryota > Metazoa > Chordata > Mammalia > Chiroptera > Phyllostomidae > Trachops > Trachops cirrhosus. The sequence continues at coordinate 29,318,258 of CM052546.1, read as the reverse complement.
GGGCAGAGACGGAGCCGTCTGCCCTCACCTGCACAGTGAGGGTGCCGCCCTGGCGGGGTGGGGGCGGCCAAGGGGCCTGCTCTAAGGACAGAAACAAGCGGTCCCATTTCTGTCCATTCAGGAATACAAACCATTTTTCCTTCCAGGATTTTGTAAATTATTTAAAAAACAAAACAAAACCCTAACTCCCCAAACTCTAATTGATCAACAGCTCAAGTTAAGGTAATTTATATTGGATGATTGCAAAAAGACTCGACTTAAGGAAGCATTTATTCTTTTAAATGTTTCCTCTGTTCATTACTATTTTCTGAGTTACTGGCCTTACTTGTGAATTTTTAACACAGAAACTTGTGGTCATTCATTCATATTCAGGATGCAACTAAGTTTATTTGGCTACACAGAGTAAGTTTTCTAGATTAAAAAAAGGCGTGAAATGACTGTGTGTAGGACCCAGGCACATTGGAACCCGTTCAGCGGTCCACAGTAGCACCTTCCTGTGCAGCGCCCTCCGCATGCTTTTATGAGACCCTCTCCCACAGCGAAGTTAGAGAGTAGTAGAGCTTCCAGTTTCCAGAGACGAGGAGAGAGGAGAGGTCAGGATTTGCGCAAGGCATGAGACAGAGGCAGGATTAGAACTTTTCTGGTGGGTGATACCGCTCACCAAACCTTTTGAGTCTTTGATACCAAAAACAGGGTAAGTGCCAAGCTTATTTTACTCTCTGTGTGTCTCAAGCCCTGAGAGTTTTCTTTTTTCTGTAGTAATACTGTTTGAAATGCAAAAACAAGGAAAGTACCTCGCTTCAGTCTATAAAGGTGGCAATAGATCTCCCCTTAAGCCTCATCATAGCAGGTTGGGAATAAATTCTGAATATATTGTGGTTTGCTTCACTTCAGTGTCTGAAGACTGACAGGTTCAGGGACCTTTCCAAGTTCACAACCTGGGTGTGCATTTTGAAACAAATAAATACAGACACCTTATGAGATGCTCTCTTTCCTCACCGGCTTCTTCTGGATTGGCACCGTTTTCTGAGAAGCGCGTCTGGCAGGCTGTTTTCTCGTGACGCCTGGCAGCCAGCTCTCCCTGGAGGTCCTCTGTGGCCATACCAGCACGTCTGATTGGGCTCGCACATTTGGGTGATGTATTTTTCTTACAGAAAATATCGGCAGTGCTGCCAAAACTGCACTTAAGAACCCTTAATAGTAAAATTGATTCCTTTTTAAAAATAAGTGAAAGAAAAGGTAAGTATGTATTTGTTGCTGTTTTGTTGCTGTTTGATGTTTTGTGCGGCGGGATGAGACTGTTTTACGAAATGCACGCTGCTCGCAGACATGTATTTACCGTTGAGCCAAGTTAGGTGTTGGCTCATCTCATTAAAATGCTTTTGCATGCCCCCCCCCCAACCCTCCTTCTCCGCTGCCACCCTTTTGGTTATTGTTGTAAGGTCTTGACTTGCAGTTTAATTTAACGGGTTCCAGTTTGATCAGGAGCCTTTTTGCCTTTTCTTTCTCTCTTTTGAAAATTAGGCGCATATAGATTCTTTTTATGACAGTAATAAGGCAAGACAGTTTTATGTCGGATATAAACTGGAATTATATAGTGTAAGTAGTAGCTGCATCTCTTAGAAGGAGCCAGTTGATTATAAAGAAGACAAAGCAGAGAGTAGAGTGCTATTTTGCATATTCAGTTTTTTAAAATGTATTTGTCCATGTACTCCATATATCTTAGTGGTTTGGGTGCATGAAGTTGAAGAGATACTGCTCTATATAAATTTGAATTTTATATAAATTTTATAATGATACCAAGGAGTGTAAATTTTAATTCTTAAAGGGCTGCTAAAATGAAACAAAGAACTTTGGTAGTTTCTGTGATACCTCTCACCTCATAAGACTCCTGAAAGGCAACATATACGGGTGGGTTATCAGTTGTTCAGGAGCGAAAACCTCCGACAGGACTTTCCTGAGGCAGCTGGTTGGCGTGAATGAGCAGTGAGTCTTCAGGAGATATTTTGATGTTTGGGAGCTCTGGGTAAACGGTTTCTCTTGGTGTGAATTTTGAAACCAGTGTTTCAGTCTGCTTTAGGGGGAAAGGATGGATAGAAACCCGGTGAAATGTGTCGATCAAGAGAGCACAACTGGATTCTGAGAGCTCCTAGCAGGAGCTAATCAGACTAAGCTGTTCTGCCCAGGAGTAGCTGGCTGATGGTAATACAAGGAGCTATAATTTCAGCTTAAGGGCAGACGAATTCGTTAAATGAGTAGTGTCTTCTAAGGGAAACGATATTCTCACCTTGTGACCATCTTGGCCAGAATGCCTTGTTGGTGCACATCAGCCGTGCGGAATTTGTCTGGAGAACTTTCACTAAAAATGGAACAAATGCGAAGAGCCCTTCGGTAAAGTCGTGTGTAAGGTGTTGACGTTGGTTAGATGGCTGCCTGGAGAAGAGTAGACTTCTCCCAAAGGGCAGTCTGCCTAGCCTAGGAATTCAGGAGGAACTTACTAGTGTAATTAGAAATCGTAATTCTGCAAAGGAACACTGCGTTTACACCTTGCCTTTTTATTGAACAGCTTATCTTGAAGGTGCTACTGTGTAATTAGCTAAAAGAGTCGCCTTATTTTTCCAAGTGGCTTTTGAGGGTATTATGGTAATTTCCAAATATGGTGACTTAAGAGCTTCTTTTTTTTTTTAAGGCTCTAAAATGTTATGGTGTTGTGAGTGCAGCTTTTGAATGTAATGTTGACAGGTGAGCATGCGCTCTCATAGGTGGTGTACTTCGCACCAGCTGAAGGGGCACTAGTTTAGCTGAGGGCGCAGTAGAGCAGGCTGCTCTTCCAGGGACTTGTGGACATTGTCTCAGTGCCTGGGGAAGCCAGTTTTAATTTCGGAGTTGGATACTCTTGGCCTGAGTCATCAGAAATGTTGTGTTCTAAGTGGGTCAAGTAGAAGGCAGGTGAGACTAGTGGCCTGAAGCTGGTGGGGGTTGTGCTTGCCCTTCCCCCACATACTGGACTGCCTACGTAATGGTCATCACGTGAGACCTTAAGTCTGGCTTCTCAGGGAGACATGAGTCACCTGTTTGTCTAAATGCTCACTGACAGATTGCCAGTTGCACCAGAAATCTTCCTGTGAGGATACCCACTTACAGAAACAGTTTTAAATGTGTTTCTGGGTTTCTCAGACGTGCAAAGGTGAATTTCTTTGGCCATCCAATTGTTGTTGTAATAGGTTTGGAAAGGAATTCTTTCTCTCCAGGGCATAGTGTGTGTGTGTGTGTGTGTGTGTGTGTATCTGTCTGGAAAAAGTCCAGCCATTGTTAATATAATGAGAACAATTTGTGTGACCTTGACGTAACCTGGCAGCCCAGGCGGGTGGACTGGAATGTGCATGGTGAACAGTGATGACCTCACTGTACTGGTCAGTGGGAGCAGTAGATGCGGTTGAGTGAGCATGTGGACGGTGTGGCTGTCTCATTCAAAATGACTGAGCGAGTAGAACATCAAATTTTGCATTAAGCTTGAATGTTCCTCTGTGGAAGTGATCTGGATGGTTTAGAAGGCCACAGCTATGGGCATCTGGTGATTGTCAGCTTCATCACGACAGTGCACCCACTCACGTATCACGTCTTATGAACTTTTTTGTTGAAACATCAAATCTCCCAGGTGACTCAGCCCCCCTACAGCCCAGATTTGGTGCCTTGTGACTTTTGACTTTTCCCAAAACTAAAATCACCTTTGAAAGGGAAGAGATTTCACACCATCGATGAGATTCAGGAACATATGACAAGGCAGCTGATAGTGATTGGGAGAACCATATGAGGTTCCAAGGTGCCTACTTTGAAGGGGACTGAGGCATCCTGTCCTATGTACCATGTTTCTTGTATCTTGTATCTTCTTCAATAAATGTCTCTATTTTTCATATTACATGGCTGAATATGTTCTGGACAGACCTCGTATATGTTAAATGTTAAAGTGTTGGTGGTGATAATAATCACTAGCATTAACTGAGTGCCTAATGGAATGACTGGCATACTGTAAAACATGTTACATGAATTAGCCCCTTTTTACGTATGAGGAAACTGAGGTTCATTTCAAAGGTTGTGTAATTCCTCTGAGGTCATATAGCTGGTGAATAGCAGAGCTAGGACTTGAACCTAGGTCTCTGATGCTATTGGTCTTTGCAGTTGACTATTGTGTTCAAAATACAGGTAACAGTTTGGAGAAAAAAGCATGGATCAGATGCATCTTTGGTTGGGTCTGTTTCTGACAATTCTCATGTTGCTAGTCGAGAATATTTTTTTTGCCCACAAATTAAGATCTGATGTTCCCGTTGCAGTGGCTAGAACAGTTAACAGTGTTTTCCATGAGAAAGTCATGTTGAGACACGTAATCATATTCTGGGGCAAAGACCGCCTCCCCTCGGTGCACCCGGCAACCCCTATGTGATGGATCAGACACCAACACCCGGGGAAGGTCCCGTCCTGTGACATGTGCGTGCTTGGCAATGATCTTGCCGTGTATTTTCCTTAATAATTTTCATTATTTTTAATTAAAGTTGAAGAAGTACAGACTCTAGCCAAAATTAAGGTAGGTTGTGTTGCCGGAATCTGGTAATTACTTTAATTGATCACAAGATAGTTTCCTTGATCACCAATTAGACTAAATTGCCGATCATGTTTCAAGACGTGAAGAAATGCCCAAACTGATTTATGTAATAGTGTTTTCATTTCTAATCAGACATAAATATCATTTCCTTCCATAGCAATTGTGTTTTATAAAAGAAGGGTTATGGGCCCACAAACATAAAGGTGATTCATAAACAATGGAGTTCTAATTCATTGAATTAGTAAAGGAAGTATTTAGAGGCTTAATGGAGATTGTACTGGGGAATTACGTTGGAGTTGCTGGTGCTCATTTTCTTAGTGGGAGATATGTTCTTTTTTAGTGCATAATTAAAATAGTCTACAATCAAAATATAAAAGGCAGCTGATTTAAAGAACATATCAAAGAGAACTGCTCTGAGTAATGAAAGATTCATATTGTAAATATGTGCAAAGTTAAGTCTTAGAACTTTAATAAATCATACATGGGATTTGGCTGAAGCTGCGTTTTAAATTCAGGGTGCTGTTAAACATTTCACAGATTGATACAGGATTTTTGTTTTCGTTTTGTGCGTCTGATAGTCTTTCATATTTTCATGGAATAAAGTGAAACAAAAGGAACTTTAAGAAAAATTAAAGTTTCCAAAGAATACTTGATTTGAGGTTCATGGAAAAATCTTTTAATTGCTGATGGTTTGGAGATTTCCAAATGACAAACTTCATTGGCCCAATTTGCTGTGATTGTAATGCTTACATTCCTTAAAATGGCAGAGTGACTTAAAAAGTCATACTTCATCATGCATTCATTGGCTTGTTCATAAAATGTTTGTAATTTGCAATAGAGGAAAGACTGAAACTATTATCAGCCATTATATGTTATTTGTTGGCCATATGTTTGTTTGAAATGGCCGTGGCTCAACAGAACATGGCTCATAGACAAACTATGCTGTAAATTGGCACTAAAAACCCACCTAAACAGGTAGGCATATGTTAAGAAGTTTACATGAGCCAAAATATTTTAATATGAACCAGGTTACATGGACTGCAGATCCTAGCTGCCTTTCCAGTGAGACCTTCATTTGCATGGCTTCTTCATTTTTCCCCAAACTAATTTTTAAACGTAGATTAGGTATATATGTGGTACAAAAATCAGAAGGTTCCAAAGAGTATAGAAGCCTTTTCCCGTTCTGTTCTCAACCACCCAGTTCCCTCCCCCGCCATCATTCACACTATTACTCGTTCCAGAGATGTGAATGCATGTGGTTTTCTTTCTTTCCTTTTCATACAATTCATAAGCTATTTAGTTATGTATCTTGGAGGTATTTTCATGTCAGGATAAACAGTTTCCTCATTCTTTTTAGTGACCGCATGGTATTCCAGTGTGGAAATGTACCATAATGTATGTATTTAATCAGGTCCCTCTTGATGCACATTTGGCTCTCTCGAGTCCACGGCTAGCAGCAGCTGTGCTGCAGTGACCGTTCCTGTAATTTATGTTTGAGTTTGTCTGTATACACATTCCCAGAGGTGGGATTGTTTGGCCGAAAGGCATAGGCATGTTTTCCGTAAGGGCATGGGCATTTAAAATTTTGGTAGATATTGTCAAGTTCTCTTCCATAGTTATCGTTAGTAGTTTGTATTCACCAGCAATGCGCAAGAGTGCCTCCTGTGTCCTCACCAACAGAATATTTCACACTCTTCGGTCTTTACCAAACTGATAGGTTTAACTTAGTTCCCCCCAGCTTTATGGAGATACAATTGGCCTACAACTTAGTTTTAATTTACAAATACAATTTGTTGTGTGTCTTTTAATTTGTTTGTTATTTGCTTTTTATTATTGTACAGAAAAAAATTTTAATGTAATAAGATTTATCTGTTTTTTAGTAGTGGTTGAAAGTTTTCTGCATATGGAATCCATATATTTCTTATTAAGTTTACTCCTAGATAATCTTTGCTGCCATTTTAAGTGGGATCTTTTCTTCCAATATACTTTCTAATGAGTAGTTTATATTAAGAGGATGTTGAATATTTTTGGCTGTATTTTATTCTTGACTTTAATGGGAATTCTTCTGGTGTTTTCCCTTTAAGAATGATACTGAGGATATATTCTAATCACTTAAGGAGGGGTTCATGTATTCTTAGCTCATTAATAATTTTAATAAATAATAAATATTGAATTTATCGTATACCTTTTCAGAATTTATAGAAGTCATGAATTTCTGATTAATGTGATAAATTATATCAATACATTCCCTAATATTGAACCATCCTTGCATTCTCATATTAAATCCTATTTACGCGCCTTGGCTGGTGTGGCTCAGTAGATTGAGTGCCAACTTGTGAACCAAAGGGTCACCGGTTCGATTCCCAGTCAGGGCACATGCCTGGGTTGCAGGCCAGGTCCTCAGTATGGGGCACTTGAGAGGCAACCACACATGGATGTTTCTCTCCCACTTTCTCCCTCCCGTCCCTTCTCTCTAAAAATAAATAAATAAAATCTTAAAAAGAAATAAATCCTATTTGCTCACAGTATTTTATTCTTTTAGTGTATTGCTAGGTTTTGTTTACTAATATTTCAATAAGCATGAGATTAATTTATAGTTTTATTATTGTATGTTATCTCTGTGAGAATTTGGAGACAATGTTATGATAGTTTATAAATATAACTTGGAAGTGGTCTTTTTCTATGCTTTGGAACAGTACAATTAGTATTAGAGTTAACTTGATTAAAGGTTTTGTAGAATTCCTCTGAAATGATTGGGAGCTGTTACTTTTTGGTGTCATCTTTAGACACACTTCTCTTTTATAATTGTTTAATTGTTTAGATATTTTTCTCTTCTGAGGTCAGTTTTGATAATTTTTATTTCTCAGGGAACTATTTTACTTAAGTTTTACAATTTGAGTAAACTTTGTATTTGTTTAAAATCTTTCATCTCTAGTACTTCCCTATTCTCATTTCTTCTTTTGTTTATGTGTATTTTCTCTTTGTCTTTGTTTTTTTTCAGATGAAGTAACCAATTTTCTATTGTAATTTTTTTCAGATACAGCCTTTTGATTTATTCTACCATTTTTCTTTTTTCTAATTGATTTACATCTGCTTTTCTCTTATATTCTTTCCTGTTCTCCTCCTTAAGTTTATTTTGTTGTTATTTATTTACCTTCTTGATTGAGTCCTTCCTCCCTCCTTCCCTCCCTCCCTTTAGATATATCCACTGATCTGCGGAGAGGAAGGGGGAGAGAGAGAGGAGAGAGAGACAGCAGTGTGAGTGAGAAACGCCCGTCGGCAGCCTCCTGTGCTGGCCCCGAAGGGGTCAGACCTGCAAACTAGGCACCTGCTCTGAAGTGGGAACTGAACCTGTGACATCTTTGTTAATGGGACGATGCTCCAACCCACAGGCCAAGGCTTAATTATTTATTTTTGTTCTATCATGTTCGTTAATTTAAGGTAATTTAAGTATTTAAAATGTTTACTCTAATTATTGCTATGTAGATGTATTCTATATATAGTACTTATTACATTATTAATTTCTTTTTCAGTTTTGGTGTCTTCTTTGACTCAAGATTTTTGTTTCGTTTTTTTGACTCACGATTTTTAAAAGAAAGATTTAAAAAAATTTCCATGTAGTATTTTGCTGCTTTTGGGTCCTAGTTTTGTTTTTAATTTTATCAGAGAATGTTGTCAGTACTATTTCTACTTTTTGGAATGTATTGAGATTTTCTTTGTGGGCCAATATATGATCACTTTCTGTGAATGTTCGATAGATATTTTTAAAGATATATCCTCAGTTTTTAGAGTATAAAATGTATTGATTAGGTCTACCTTTTAAACTATGTAGTTAAGTAGTTCATATCCTTACATTTGTTTGCTTAGTCAGCCCTGGATTAAGAGATGTGAATTAAAGTTTCTAACTATGCCTGTTTCTATTTGTTCTGTGTTTCCTCTCATTTCTGCCTCATTGATTTTGGCGCTTTGTTATTTGTAGTATAAATTCTCACAATGATTCAATCTTTATTGTGGATATGCTTTATAATTGTAAATTACCCCTATGATTTCTTTTAAAAAATCTTTTTTACATTTGGCTGTGTCCTTTTATTTTTTAGTGGTTGGGTTTTGCTTTGTGATGCATTGTAAAGTTTTTTAATTGGTTGGATTTAGGCTCTTTAGTGTATTGATTGAAAAGATGTTTGGTCTTATAAAATATTACAGAACCCATATAGTCCTTTAAATCATGGCTTGGATTGTGTTTTCTTTGCTTCATTTTAATTGTGTTTTTCTTCACTTAGTTGTGAATGTTTTTATTTTCATTTTGGTTCTTCTAGTGGATACCATTATACCTATGATTTTACATAGCAAACCTAATCCTTTGTTTGTTTAGATGGCATTTAGATAGCATTTCTTTATATAGTGGTCTCTCCACTAAGCAATATCAAAATTATACTTCCATTTTCCTTTTACTATACAATTTTAATTCATATTATTTTTAGTTTTATTACTTATATTTTATATCTTTATACTTACATCTGTAACATTGGATATTTCAGCTTTCAAGACTTTTTAAAACTTTCATCTACATTCTCAATTTCTTTCCCTTTTTCCTTTAGTCCTTTTAATAGTTTATAACTCTTGTGTTTTATTCTGTGATTATAGTCCCCACAATTGTTTTTAATGTATTCCTAGAGCTGAGTGAATGTATTGTTTACTGTCAGTACCTTTGGTATGATTTCTCTATTCATCTCTTAGTTACTTACATTTCATTCTTTTTATTTTTTAAAAAAATTTTATTTTATTATTTATTTTTAGAAAGGGGAGAAGGGAGAGAGAAAGAGAGGGAGCGGAACATCAGTGTGTGTTGCCTTTCAAGTGTCCCCAACCAGGGACCTGGCCCACAACCCAGGCATGTTCAGTTCCCTGACTGGGAACTGAACCTGTGACTCTTTGGTTCACAGGCTGGCACACAACCCACTGAGCCACACCAGCCAGGGCTATTTCATTCTTTTTAAATAAAAATGTCCTTAATAAGGATGAATGGGAATTATTTCCTAAATTATAGCATTAAAAAATTTGTCTCTTATATTAATTTTGAACAACAGTTTAGCTAGGTATAAAATTTTTTACACTTTTATTGCCTACATTCTTTTTTTAAGCTTTTATTTATTTATTTTCAGAGAGGGGAAGGGAGGGGGAAAGAGAGGGAGAGAAACATCAATGTGCGAGAGAAACATCAGTTGGTTGCCTCTCACATGCCCCTAACTGGGTGCCTGGCCCTCAACCCAGACATGTGCCCTGTCAGGGAATTGAACTGGTGACCTTTCAGTTTGCAGGCCAGTGCTCAATCCACTGAGCCACACCAGCCAGAGCACATTTCCTAAATTCTTGATAAGCATTGCTCCTCTGACTTCTATGTTGAATGTTGCTGTGTGGAAGGTTGAAGTCAATTAGATTCTTTTCATCCCTGTAGGTGAATTGATCTTTTTTTTTCTTCAAAGGATTTTTTTTTCTTCAATGGTTGTATATACATGTTTGAATTCTTACCATCTGGAGATTTAAATCTTATATTTCTGGATGTTTTTCTTGAATTACATTTCTAATTTTTCTGGTTTTCTTGTTCTCATTAATAATAATCGTCTGTATGTTAAATCTACTTTGTCTTCTGTATTGTTTTCTAAGCTTATAAACTTCTGTTGTTTCTACTTTATTTTGCCCATTTTCTCAGTTCTGTTTTTCTTACTGGGTAGTTAGTGGTGTCTCTTTTGCCTTGGGTCGTTCACAGCCTTTTTTTAAAAATAATTTTTATTTTTGATTACAGTTGCTATACAACATAGTGATTAGATCTTTATGGAATGGTTTTAGAAAGTCTGTGCTTTTAGCTAGTTCAGGCCCTTTAGATTCCAACTGGCATCCTGGTAACAAGTAGGTGGGGCTGTAAAAAACCTTAGAAAGAAGGGACAGATGCTCTTCATCATCTGCCAAGTTTGCTGTTGAGTCATATTCCTTCTTTATTATGTTTCAGATAATTAGAATTCCCTTTTGAGGTTTTACTTTTTTCTTCTCCTATCCACTCATATAACTTTTTTGCAGAAATTCTACTTTAATTTGAATGTGTATTGTTACGGATGTTTTTAATTTGTGGACTCAAAGATAAATATTTTGGGGATTATTTGGTTTTGTTCTGTGGAAGGAGGGCTGTGGAATTGCCCCCTTGTCCGCAGAGCAGTTTGTGTGTTCTCTCCCTAAGGGGGAGTTAGGAGTGAATCGTGTGTAAATGGTTTATTAGGCTTGGTGATGTTTTATTAAATGCAAATATCAGGTGACAGTTGAGGGGAATATATAAAGCTGAGGAAAATACAAATTTAGAGGGTCTTCGGATGTGCCCCCTGTTTACATTGTATGCAGATATGGTAGATGCCTTTTCTTTGGTAGTGTACCTCTTACGGTGTGGGTGTCTCTTTTAGGTTGCGTCTCTGATGACACAGGTTTCGCCATTGTGCTGACACTTATCACATGTAGTCAGAGACTTGAGGAGTGCGTGTGCTCATGTTCGGGTCACCCGTTTGGTCCATGTGGCTCTTGGGAAATGGTAAGGGATTCTAAGCACCGCTTGGACTTTTTAGGATAACATGGTTCAGAGACATTTTGGCCACAGGGCTTAAGAGCTTGGGCAGTGGCTGACTGGCCGCCTCGTTCGTGGTCATTAAGCTCCTCCCCCAGCAAGAGTGCACCGCAGCACTACGCCACAGTGTGTCATCTGTCAGCTACCTGTGTGTCAGCCTCTCGTCCTGGCACACGGGGAGAAGAACGGCTGCTCTTCTGGGAGACAGCCGCTGGCATGGGGGATTCTCGGGGCTTTAGGAGGGCTCGTCACCTGTCATTGTTTTGTGAGGTTTGATGGGAAGCAGGAGCGGGAGCGGTGCTGCCACTAGGGTCTCTTACTCTGTGCCAAGTGCCGTGCTGCGTGCTTTTGTACGCCCCGCCTCATTTTCTCGTGGAATGGTTACATGAGTGTTTTATTATCATCCCCATCTTACCGATGAGAAAACTGAGGCTTGGAATTAAATTACATGACAGTTAAGTGGTAGAGTTGGGGTTTGAATCCAGGACTCACTGGCTCAAAACACATGCCCTTGACCTGGATTACCGTCTCAGAGGCGATGATTAGTCTTGTAAGTCTTCTAGAGCTAAGCAAGAGTAAGGCATCAGAGACACACAGTAAAAATTCTCATTGTACATCATGTAATACAGGTTAACTCTGTGTTTGAATAAGTAAAACGGACCTTCCCATTAGACTTGTCCCTTCCCCTCACACAGTCTAGAGAATCAGATTCCCCCTTATCTGTGGGCAGCACATGCCAGGACCCCAGTGGGTGCCTGGAGCTGTAGATAGTACTGAACCCCATGTATGCTATGTTTTTCCTGCATACGTACCTCTGATAACGTTTAGTTTATGAGGTTTAATCAGTAAGAGGCTAACATAACTACTAGCAAAACAGAACGACTGTAATAATATACTGTCACAGAAGTGATGTGAATGTGGTCTCTCCCTCTCTCTGGTAACCGGTCTGACAGCCGAGACGGCTCCTAGGTGACCAAGGGCGGGAAGTGTGTGCAGTGGGGATGTGCTGGACAAAGAGATGTTGCGTGTCCTGGGTGGGATGGAGTGGGACAGTGCAAGATTTCATCATGGCACTCAGAGCGGTGCACAATTTAAAACTTATGAATTGTTTATTTCTGGAATTTTCCAATTAATATTTTCAGACCATGGTGGACCGCTGGGGACTGAAACCACGGAAGGGTAAACTGTGGATAAGGCGGGGAGCTGCACGCAGTGAGAGGGCGGGAGAGTGTGTTGCCTTCCCACTGACGACTCCATACGTGGTTAAATGGTTCTGCTCGGATTTCCTTCCTTTTCCTAACGGGGAAAAACCTTTAGGCCTTAAATGTCAAGATGGACATCTTTATCCTGAACAAAGTGGATTCAGCTAGGAACCATTGTGGATGACAAAAATGATTTAAAATGGCATTTTCCATATTTCTCACTGTTAACTTGGAAATGAGCTCTGTTGTCATTTGTAGGTCCAAAAACAACACAACTAACATTAGATTGATTTTTCTGGATGTTGTGATAAAGTAAAATATTTATTTCTGTGGCTGCAGTGAGGACTGCCCTGTGAATTCTGCTGTAACTTAGTGATTAATGTGACCTTACCTTAGAGTCTTACCAACTATTTCTGCCTTCTGGGTACGATAGAGACAGACTCTCCTATTGTTTGCAAAAACCCTCATAAAAATTTGAAAGGAGGCAAAAAAAAGTCTTTTTTCCTCTCAGGACAAGTTTGTCTTCTGCTTAACAAAATTAGGTGTGCAGTTCCCTGTGGTATGAAGACAGCCCTCCAGGTCCCCCCTACACCAGTGGCGGGCTGCGCCCTCTGCCGAGAGGCGGGGCCCTTTCTCCTCTGAGGGGCAGTGCTGGGTGATGGCAAAGAGACCAGAGCAGGCAGCCGGTCTCACCTGGGTTTCAACACAAGTAGTCCTTCACCCCCTCCTGTCCTGCCTGAGAGATGGAGTAGGGAAGTGGTTCATCTCTGCCCACGCTTTGGTGGGACGCACTCAGAAGACGGTCCAGTGTAGACGCCTTGGGAAGCAGCCCCGTCCCTGAAAAGGCACGGAGCAGTGCTGCGAGAGAAGGGGCTCCCGAGATCTGGGGCCAGGCGCTGGGTCCAGGGCGCTGGGTTGGAGGGAAATTATTCCCGGGCTGTTTTGGAGAGTCTAGTCCTGAGGACAATTAAACAGTCCAGACAGGTCACTGGGTGAGACCAATTTCCTGCTTTGTTTATTTGAGCCTGATTGTTTTCACCACGGAGCAGCAGGTCACGGTCCTGCTACACCGTTACCCAGGCTCTGCAGAGAGCAATCCCTTTCATATTGGGTTTCTCCAGGCTTCCCTCAGGGTCCTGGCCGTGCCTTTATCTGGTTGGAGTGCTCTGGGGTCTCTCTCAGGTCCAGGGCAGAGGGCAGCGTCAGGAATCACTTTCGACTTCGTCTTCTGCAGGCATTTGGCTTTATGTCCCGAGTGGCTCTACAAGCAGAGAAGATGAATCATCACCCGGAATGGTTCAATGTGTACAACAAGGTAACGAAATTGCCTTATTTGGGGATCACCTTAATTAGGGAGTTTAAGAAACTTCTTTCCCCCCTGTCATCCTGTGAAGCTAAGTGTCATTGTGCTTAGGAAAGTATTATCTCTTTTTTTTCTCAGAATCTCTGTGTATTATTGCAATTTAGTAACAGAATTTTGGATCTGCTTGAGAACAGTGACTAAGTCCTGTATTTTCATGTTTGTCTTCTATTAAAATTAAAACTAATATGAAAGTTGGACTATATTAGGCTCCTGAATTAAACTTAAATATTAGCCATGTAGATAAAATTTTAAACCCTCTTAAAGTAAATTATTGAAAGAAAAGGTAGCAAATAAGAAAGGTATGGCCTTATTTATCTCATTGATATAAATATGCTCAAGAACTGCACTTTAAATAATAATGATTTATAATGATTTATTAAGTGCTGTATCCTCAGTGGGAACTGACCTCATTTAAGACAAAGAGCAAGGTGAAAAGACTCCATCAAGCAATTTTAAGGGGGTACGGTGAGAAGAATCAGCCCCCCGCCCCCTCAGCAATGTCCTCGCCTTTGTGGTCATACCATTTAGAATGTCTTACAATCTAGATTTCTGTGGAGTTCTTTTTTCTCTTTGAAAGTCTTCTATGAATAAAGAGAACCTTTCATATTTTTGTGATTAATTGGGATAATTCAGAGCATGTAGGTATCAGTATAAACTTTTCTTTCACAGTTGCCTCTCTCTGCCCATAACTTTGCTTTCGCCTTTTAATTGATTTGTCAAGGAGCAAGAATCTGTTCCTTCATACCACCCCCACCTCACTTCCCTAATTTGGAAATGAGCTTTTTTAACCTTGCTGAGATACTACATTTGATAGCTTGGTTTTTCTCAGTGGCTTGAAAATAGGGGGTGTAATTAAAGTAATCGGAGTTCAGCTGGAACCTCAGTCTCTCTCCTTTTTCCAAGAGACAAGACTGGAGATCTTGGCAGCTGAAGGGCCCTCCGTGTGAGAGCCTTTCTGTGCCTGGGCAGCCTCTGGCCTGAAGCAGACCGCGGCCCTGGGGTTTGCTGGGCTTTGGGAACGCCGTGCTAATTCGTGTTTTCTGAACCATTTATTCTCTTCAGTTCTTAAATAGGAACGTTGGAATACAGATTGATTTCTGAAACCCCAAAAAAGAAAACCATGAATCACAGGTCAGGGTTTTAAAAACTGCTTCTCTCTTTCTTAGGTCCAGATAACTCTCACTTCGCATGACTGTGGTCAGCTGACCAAAAGAGATGTGAAACTGGCCAAGTTTATTGAAAAAGCAGCTACTTCTATGTGATTTCTTTACAAATGCATGTAAAAAAAAATCTTATCTACATCTCAGGTGTAGTATATTTTAAAGGTGATTAACATGAACAAATTAAGCTGTAAATTTAAGTTCAACTTTATAGACCATGTTTTGTCAAATCAGTGCTAAATACAAAAGGATTTACATTTGAGTCTGAGGTATTTTTCATTATATCCAAATCACATATATAACACAGACCAACCTAGGTAATTATATTAATAATACTGTATGAGAGAGGGGGGCGGAGGGGGAGAGAGAGAGAGAGAGAGAAATAGAGAAATAGAGAAATAGAGAAATAGCATTCATAAAGACCAGAAATTGAGATGGGGGAGCATTTACACATTTCCTAACCCAGAAATTCAGGTGATCCTGGTGACTTTACACATGCATTGTGTTGGGGAACAGTCATAAGATAGAAAATAATGAAGAACTCTGTAGGTAAAGGGTTTTAACCATCTATAATAATAATTCGTATGAATTTGAACTTTAGCTGCTGTTATTACATAGTTAGATTACAAAGTCACAAAAATGGGCTGAGCTATCTTGTTGAAGGGAGTTGAAGGGAAAGAACAAGTGTTTTGTCCATGGCTTCTAGAAAGGTGGGACAATAGAAGGATTCACAATCATAAATGACCAACTTACTAGCTCATTATTTGAATTACAGAGTTAAGGAGGAACCAAGGGTCATTTTTTTTCTTCATTTGCTTGTTGTGACCTCTGAACTGAAGCTCCATAGCCATTGAGCTAGAAGCTACTTGGGGATTATTCAGTAATGAGCTCTATTTACTGTGTGTGTCAGGGACAGGAGTAAAATGGAATACAAAGTTATCTATTATTTAAAAATCGTGGCCCTGGCTCATGTGGCTCTTTGGGCCTTTGAACTGAAAGGTCGCTGCTCGGTCCCCAGTCCAGGCACATTCCTGGGTTGCGGGCCAGGTCCCCCGTTGGGCGTATTTGAGAGGCAATGAATTGGTGTTTCTCTCACACACCAATGTTCTCTCCCTCTCTTCACCTCTCTAAAAATAAATAAATAAAGTCTAGCCCTGGCTGGTGTGGCTCGGCTGACTGAGCGCTGGTCTGTGAACCAAAGGGTTGCTGGTTCAATTCCTGGTCAGGGCACGTGCTTGGGTTGTGGGCTGGTTCCCCAGTGGCGGGGCGGGATGTCTGAGAGGCAGCCACACATGGATGTTTCTCTCCTTCCCTTCCCATCTCTCTAAAAAAAATAAATAAAATCTTTTAAAAAATAAAATATTTAAAAATAAAAATAAAAATAAAAAAATTGTAGTAACAGCATTCTGTGAAAGAACTCAGGAATGTACTTATTAATGAGCTTAGAATGCAAATTGAAAGATGTATTCAGGGCAGGCAGAAGTAGGTATACAGTTTGTGTGGCAGTAATACAGATGAGAACAGTGAGTGATAAATAAATAATAACACGAGAATAAAGTCCATGTTTCATGTGCTCACAACCGTAAACCTACTTTTGCCCACCCTGTATATATTTACCCAAGGAACATGTGTTAATCCCTGGAAGGATTATTGTGGTAGGATTTAATGAGGATCATCTTTGTAACCCACCTCACTTCAGAGGCCAGAAGGCTCCCTCCCACCCCACCGCAGCCGCCAGGCCCAGGGACCCTGTGGGCACGTCACAGGGCGAACTCTCCGAAGCTGGTCCCTGGCTGGCTCTGTTCTGGGAGAGGCAGGCGCGGTGGGCAGGTCTGCCCTGTGGGTGCGGAGTGTGTGAGGAGCAGACAGGGCGCCCGGGCGCTGTGGCTGCCGGGGGGCAGAGCCAGGGTGCTCCGACGTGCGCTGCTTAGTGCTTTTTTTAGAGGAAAAGGCAAATCTGTGTGTTTTTATAAACTCTTATTTATAGATTTTTGAGGGACTTCTGTATATTTTATTACCAAATATTTTTAGTTCAATGCTTCAGCTTTTTACATGAGTTGTTAAACATGAGGAAAAATACACATTTTAAAAGAGTGAATAGTACAATACAATGAATCCAAGATTTTGCCCCAGTTACTTCATATAATCCCCCGTTTCCTTTTTCTTTGCTGAAGTATTTAAAAACAGATCCCTGACAGCATTTCATTTTACCCCTACACCCTTCAGTAAGTATCTCTAGAAAATATCGTCATTTTCTTGTATAAACCTGAATGCCATTACCACACCTAGCAACATAAACCATGATTTCTTGGTGTCGCCTAATACCCAGGCGAAATCAGATTGCCCTGAAGGTGGAGAATGTGTTTGGACAGTAATTTTGTTCTGATCAGGATCCACCTGAAGTCCACCCATCACATCTGGTGGTTGTGTCTTTTCAATCTTTCAGTCTAGAGCAGGCAAGCTGTCCTCCCTTCCCTCCGCCTTCCCTGTGTTGTTGATTACTGCGAGGACTGGGTCAGGGTATTTATTCCACCTTCTGGATTTGTTTGCTTACTCTCCTGTGGTACAATTCAGCTTGTTTCATTGTGCCCTGAAGGGAAACCTTTCCCCCCCGTTTAGAATGTGTTCTAAGTCTGAGAGGCTCAACTCCTTGGCTGTTAGCATGTGTCGCATACAGCGCCCCAGAGAAAGCGGGACATGGCTCGGAACTGCCGTGGTGAAGACCCGGGAGTGCAGCTGCTAACTAGCATCTGTCTGGGGGCTTCTCATCAGGTTCATGTTCAGGGTGCCGCGTCTGCTGGAACGCACACACTTTCCTACAGAGGACCGAAGGTCCCACCAAGCGTATGGAAATACTCACTGTGTAAATTCCAAAGGCAGAGTCCCCGGACTTGTTTCAGGTAACCGGCATTTCAACCTAAAAGGGACATTGGCAAGAAGGGAGGTCCCCAAGCTCCCTTCTGGTCCGAGTCTTTGTGTGATGGCACTGGTGTGTCTGATGTGGTAAGTTTTGGTTTTCCTCCATTTTCTTCCTAAACGATCACTGGAGTAGCGAGGAGTGAAGTAGACATGACCTATGACCCCTTGCATGACCTCCATAGATAACACACCAGGGCCAGCAGGTTAACAGGTCTCCTTTTCTAACACGAGCTAATGAAAATTCTGAAAATAATGGTTCCTCTCTGACACTGATAAGAGTGAGGAAATCTTTGGGTACATAGGATAGGCATGGTTTTACGTTTTTGCTTTAGACAGAAAACAGCGGACCTGTTTTTTAACATAAACCTGACCCTTACTAGTGTATTGAAGTCTTGGATGACTCGCATTGGTGGGAAGCGGTCTTCACACTGATTTAGCGTTCAGAAATATGCCAGGCGAACTCTGTCAGGTTTTTGAAATTTCCTGCAAAACAGCAAGGGCTGTTACAGGGTTTGGCTATAATATGTGAGCTCTGTGTCTCGGTGCCAGTGTCGTGGGACTACTAAGGGAGGACTCTCGGCCAGAAGACTTGAGTCGCCAAGCAGCCGTGCCTGCTGACTGCTGCCTTTCCCTGCCCAGTGCTGCTGAGCGCCACGACCCCCGTCAGGCGACCCCCGTCAGGCGGCACGTGAGTTCCTGCTGCCCGGCAAAACAGGTGCCCCTGTGGCTCCCTCTCCCAGGATGGCCGAGTCTCCCTGAGAAGAGCCGGACTCAGAAGACCCTGATGAGCTGGTTACCTCTGATGCCACTCTGCAGCCAGAGTTCCCGACCCGGACGGGGTGTCTTCACGGGCGACTGCAGAAACCACGGTGGCTGCGGTTGGCTGTGCCGAAGCAGCGCACTAAGAACAGCTGGGCTCTTCTCTGCTGCTCTCAGCTGGCTGCCTCTCCTTACCCTTCCAAACATCCTGAAGAATTCTTTATATTCTTATTCTCTTCCCCAGTTCTCCCCAAAATCATTGCGTTGGTGCTTAAAGAGGGCATAGAAGTGTACTGTTGGGGTCCCTGAAGGGGGAGTTCCACTGTGCTGAGCTACAGGAGTGAGCATAAGGACTCCTGGTGCCATTTGTTTGTGTATTCACCTCACACACATTTACTGAGGGCCTTCTGTATGCCCCTCATGGAATCTGGCACATTGATGAACTGGGGCAGGTGGAAACAGAACCAATCCAGGCTCTCTCCAAGCAGCTGCTCCAAGAGGCCACCACTGTGGGGACGTTGAGCAGGAGCCCAGAAGGTGTAAGGAGGCATATGACCAAAGGAGGCAGTCGGAGGTGTAGGGGGAGCTGATCCCCGAGGGAGAGAATGTCAACTGAGAAGATGAGACTAAAGTATGAATCTGGGGGATGTTAATCGAAGTGATTCTTAAAGCTTGACTGCTGATTTTAAATAGGGAAATTGAGTAAATAAAATGTTATTTCCCAGTTTAGTATATTGGTTGCCTACAAGAGCCTTTTCATACAAGGAATGGACATTGGTACTTGTGTTAGAATACCTGGGACAGCTGGGTGGTTGCTTTTTTTCCTAATGGCCCAAGAACTTAGGTTTCCAGGAATTTGACCAATTTAGTAACTAAAGGTTTAGTACAACACAGGGCTGCTTAGATCCCTCTGTCGTGATTTGCCTTAAAAACCAAAGGAGTAGAAGAGCAAGGAGGATATATTAATCCCAGGAAACGAACAGGGCAAAAAATCCTATTGGCTCTTGTACCTAAAGCATTTCTGCCCCGTGAGCTCATTCCGCTCTGGGTGGCTCATACATGTACAGTCTGTACCCCTAATTAGCCTTGTTTCATATGTTCTGGCTCCAAACCCATCAAAACCTTTCCTCGCCCTTCTAGGTGTTTCCAAGGCTGTGCCCTTTCTCTTAGAACCTCAGAGAACTTTGCTTTCTCCTCTTCTATGAACCTTAACTTATTGTAATGTATTATTAAGGGCCTGTGCCTGTCAGGACACTTGGTGAAGAAGGAGTTTTCATCTGGCACATCTCTGGTGTCTACTAACTTGAGCCTGGAGCTTCACAGCTGCGTGGCACTCATAACCCCTTTTGCTGAACCGAGGTGCCCGTTCTCCTTGGGAAGAGAGGAGCTGTGCATGGATGGTCCAGGGAGGCTGGCCCTCCAGGGGTCTGCAGGCTAGTAACGTGCTGGAATGCCCAAGGGTGACCTCACAAAGCACGAATTCTCCCCGAGAACCCTTCGCTGTGGCCTCTGGAATCTCGGTGGCGAGGAAATCCCTAAGCAGAGATTTTCTGTTGGATGATAAAAGCGAGGAATAAAAAGCGAGAGTTTGGAGAATGTTTCAACACTTGTACCACCAGACCCACACGAGAGTCGCGTCCAGCTCCCTGCTGGACAACACGTTGGAGGTGTTCTGCGCGAGATGCCGGATGTTCCAGTAAACACTCTCCATTTCTACTGCTTGATGGGAAGGGGCACACAGCGGTGGAGGCAGGGTGCCAGTGCGCTCAGCCTCCTCCCATGGGTGCCAACGCACTCCCCACGCTGAGGGGCAGGTCCTTGGTGGGCCGGTTTCTCTGAGGGTGGGGCTGGGGAAGGCCAAGCACATTGCTTGTTCGGGTTTAGTGCCGGGACTGGCTGGTTAAGTCAGATGTTCGGTCACGCTGTTATTTGGCCCGTGGACTGAATGATGAGTTTGACTTCATTTTGTCCTTTCTTGTTAACTGTGTTAGATAATTTAAAGACCTTTTTTTTTTTTTTTTTTTGCGGGGGTGTGGTAACCAACCCTATCTCAAATCAGATCATGAAAATTACACATCTTGCTTTTATGCATAAAGAACTGTATTCATTCTGTATTTTTTTACTGTTGTGAGAATGTGTTCATTTGTTACATATAGTAGACAGAAGTTATACTCTTTGAGAAAAATTGCAAAGCACATGTAAATATGGACAAACGGAAAAAAATCACCTACAACCTCACCACTGTCAACATTTTGACATATTTTCTGCCAAGTGTTTTTACCCATTTTTGCACAGTTGAGATAACGAGTAGAGAATTTGTATCTTGTTTTGTTTTTATGTTTTGCTATTCAGTGGATCATAAACACTTTTCTAAATCATGAAAAACGTGTAGACATTTTCATATCTGTATAATATTCCATGAAATGTATATGCTATAATTTATGTAACCAGTCTTTTTTGTTAAGACTTTTAAATTGTTTTGGTAAATAAACACATTTGGCCCAAGTCACTGTTCTGCATTTCAGATTGTGTTCTCTTGGGGTAGATTCCTTGGGTCAGAGGATATGAACAGTTCCAAGGCCTTTCAGAAAAGTGTCAATTTACACTCCTCCTTGCAGTTTATGACAGTGCTCAATCACACCACACTAGCCCATACTAAACACTATCACGATGGAGTCTTTGCTGATTTTATAAGCAAGAAGGATGGTTTCACTTAATTTCTATCTCCCTGATTACTAGTACTGCTGACCATTTTGGAGAAAGTTTATTGCCATTGTATTTGTTTCATGAATTGACTGTCTTTGCCCATTTTTCTTAGAGTGTTTAGTTTTTTATCATTGATTTGTAAGCACTTGTCTGGGTGATTATTTATTATCCATTTTCCTTGCTAGACTGACAATATTTAATTTTGCTCATGTTATATCAGCAGTGCCTGCTGTAACACCTGGCATGTCGTAGTTACTCAATAAAAATTTGCCGAATGAGTAAATGAAGATGATGCTTTGTTTTGCTTGAGAAGGAGTGGTAGCCATTCTGTTTCAGAAGTCTAGAGAGAAAGAATGGAGAAACTGAGTGAGGACAGACACACTAGGTGATCATCATACATATTTCAGGGGTCATTCAGTCAGTATTTGACTGCAGTTTGAAAGTGGATATAAACTTATCTCACAGAAGGGGAAAGCAGACATAGTCCCTACAGAAAAGGATGCATTGCCTGGGGACCCAGCTCTGCTGTGAGATAATGATGCCTCTTATTCGACTTCCTGACAGGAGGAAAGATGCTCAATATCAGGCATTTGTGAAGAGAATCATAACGAGCCCTCTGTTTAAGATGATCATGATCAGCATCATCTCGATGAACGCCTTTTTGGTGGTCTTGTGTACTGATTACAAAACAAGATACAACTTGTTCAGACTTTTTGAGGTAAGCTGACAAAATGGATCCTCTTTTTTTTTCTGTTTCACTTATTTTAATTCTGAAAATGTTAGACAATTTTTAAGACACTTCGTTTAAGAAAATTTTCTGTAAAAACATGCTAAGGACTTTTGAAATACACTCTAAAATCTGGGAATGTGTGGGGTTCTGGCCAAGATGGAGGCATAGGTAGAAACCCTTCGCTTCCTTGCACAACTAAAAGGAGGATAACAACCAATCTATAATAAATAAACAGCCAAAATCGCCAGAAAATCAAACTGCATGGAACTCTGACAACCAAGGAATTAAAGAAAAAAATCAACCAGAACAACCAGATCGGTAAGCTGGACCGTGAGGGCCGACTCAGAAAAACCGCAGTGAGGCGCCTGAGGGGCGGGGATGACTTAAGGGGAAAACTGAGACTCAGCTGACGGTGGGAGATACTTCCAGTCTCACACGAGAGTCTGTTGGAAAGTGCGCTGGAGAGGAGCAGGCAAGCTGCATTGCTCCCTCTCTGCCCCTCCCCCACAGGCAGAGCAGCAAAGAGGGTTGCCCTGCCTGGGTGAATACCTATGGCTCCACCACCTTAGAACCAAGACAAAGAAATATGGCCCAAATGAAAGAACACAGCAAAACCTCAGAAAGAGAACTAAGTGATGAGGAGATTGCCAACCTATCTGATGCAGAATTTAAAGCCCCGGTAATCAAAATGCTCACAGAACTGATTGAACTTCGTCGAAAAATGAAAGAACAAATGAAAGATACCCAAAATGAAATAAAGCAAAACATTTAGGGAACCAACAGTGACAAGAAGGAAACCAGGACTCAAAGCAACAATTTGGAACAAAAGGAAGAAATAAACATCCAGCTGGATCAGAAGAAAGAAATAAGAATCCAAAAAAATGAAGAGAGGCTGAGGATTCTCAGGGACAAACTGAAACGTTTCAATATCCGAATTATAGGGGTGCCAGAAGGAGAACAGCAAGAAATTGAAAACTTATTTGAACATATAATGAAGGAAAACTTCCCCAATCTGGCAAAGGAAATAGACTTCCAGGAAGTCCAGGAAGCCCAGAGATTCCCAAAGAAGTTAGACCCAAAGAGGAACACACCAAGGCATCATTAAGTTACTCAAGATTAAAGACAAAGAGAAAATCCTAAAAGCAGCAAGAGATGAGACAGTTACTTAAAAAGGAGTTCCCATAAGGCTATCAGCTGATTTCTCAAAAGAAACCTTACAGGTAAGAAGGAGCTGGAATGAAGTATTTGAAGTCATGAAAGGCAAGGACCTATATCTAAGATTGCTCCATGCAGCAAAGCTATCGTTTAGAATGGAAGGGCAGATAAAGTGCTTCTCAGATAAGGTCAAGTTAAAGGAGTTCATCATCACCAAGCCCTTATTATATGAAACGTTAAAGGGACTTATCTAAGAAAAAGAAGATAAAAATATGAACAATAAAATGACAGCAAACTCACAACTATCAACATATGAACCTAAAGGAAAAGAAAAACAATGAAAACAAAAAATAAGCAAACAACCAAAACAGGAACAGAATCAGAGAAATGGACATCACACAGAAGGGAGTTCAGTGGGGAGGGGGAAGGGAGGAATGGGGGGGGAACACACAGGAAAGAAGAAGCATAATTAGTAGGCAAAGAATAGATGGGGAGAGATGGAAAATGGTATAGGAAACAGAGGACTCAAAGAACTTACATGTACAACCCATGGACATGAACTAAGGGGGGGAGGATGGTGGAGGTTTGGGGGGCAGGGTGGAGGGGGTATAAAGGGGGGGCAATTGGGAAAAACTGTAATAGCATAATCAATAAAAAATACTTAAAAATTAAAATCTGGGAATATGGCCCTGGCTGGGTAGCTCAGTTGGTTAGAGTGTTGTCCTGATGCACCAAGGTTGTGGGTTCACCGCTGGTCAGGGCACATACAAGAATCTGTAACTAAATGCAGGTCCGGCTGACCGCCACGTCAAAAGCAATACTTGAAGCAGGTGCTGATTTAAAGGAACATGGTTTTATTCAGGTGCCGGCACACTGGAAAATGGGGGACCCTCATCTCAAAACCCATCCTAGCATTTCAGGTGTTGTGACTAGTTATAATCCCAAAGGTAACCACCAAGAAAATAAAAATACACAGAAAAAAATGAAAAGGGAATGAAAATGATACACTACAGATGCACACACACACATACACACAACACACAAAGCCATGATGGAGGAACTGAGGAACAGAAAGATGTGACATATATGTAAAAGAATAGCAAAATGGCAGAACTATTTTATCATTAATTACCTTAAGTGTAAATGAATTAAATTCTACAATTAAGACAGACTGGATCATCAAAAAACCCACATGTATGTTGTCTATAAGAGATTCACTTGAGATCTAAAGATGTAAATAGGTAGAAAGTGAAAAGTGAAAAAATATTTCATGCAAATAGAAGCTAAAAGAGGGCTGGGTTGGCTATGCTAACATCGGACAAAATAGACATTGTGGCAAAAACTTAAAAATAGGCAAAGAAGGACATTGTATATTGAAAGGGGTCGATTAATTGGGAAGATAGAAAGTTTTCTGAAGTTCGTATAGGGCGTTCTTCAGTGTAGACCACGTTAGGTCACAAAACAAGTCTCACATTAAAAAATATTAAAATCACACAAATATCTTCTCTGATAATGGAATAAAACTAAAACTCCATAACAGCAGTAAGACTTGAAATTTTTTCTACTATATGGGAATTAAACAACATATTTAGCTAAAGGTCACTGTTAAATATCCAATAGGTCACAGGAGATACCTCAAGGGAGAGTAGAAAAATACTTTAAGACAAGACGAAATGAAAACACACCATAATAAAACTTACAGGATGCTGCAGAAGCAGTGCTCCAAGGGAAATTTATACCTATAAAAGCCTGCATAGGAAAGAAGAAAGATCTCAAATGAATAACTAACTTTATATCTGAAGGAACTACACAAAAAAGAGCAAACTAAACCCAAAGCTACCAAAAGGAAGGGAATAGAAAAGGTTAGAGTGAGATAAACAGAGTAGAGAACAGAGAAACAATAGAGAAAAATAAAAATTTTGTTCTTCAAAACGATCAAGTTGACAAGTCTTTAGCTAGATTGACTAAGAAAAATAACAAAAGACTCAAATTTCTAAAAATACAAATGAGTTAGGACATTACTACTGACCATTTATTTCTGTACTGACCATACAGAAATGAAAAAAAGGTTATAAGAGGATACTATGAACAATTGTATGATAACCTAGGATGAAACAAACCAACTACCAAGCTGACTCAGTAAGAAATAGAAAACAGACATATTGAAATAGACCATAACAAGTAAAAAGATTGTCAGTAATCAAAACCCCCCCAAAAGCAATGCCCAGGACCAGATTCCTTCATTCGTTAATTCTGCATTTAAAAAAGAATGAACACCAGTCCTTCTCAAAACAGAGAAGAGGAGGGACTAGTTTGAAACTCATCCTATGAGGCTAGCATTACCCTGACACTAAAGATAGGCAAAGACAATAATTTAAAAATTACAGACAAATATAATGAATACAGATGCAAAAATCCTCAGTGCCATAATAACAAGATGAATCCAGCAGCAACTTAAAAGGATTATGCACCATGACCAAGTAGGATTTATCCCATAATGCAAGGTTCATTGTACAAAAATCAATGTCATACACAAATAGAATGAAGGCAAAATCCACATGACTGCCTCAGTCAATGCTGAAGAAAATCTCACACCTTTTGATCCAAAGATACAGATAGGTTGAAAGTGAAAGAATGAAAAGTTATTCCATGCAAATAGACACAAACAAACAGCTTTGTTGGCTGTACTAAACAAACAAACAAGAAACGGGAAATTCTTTAACTTGAGAGTGGATATTTATGAAAAAATTCACAGCTAACATCATATTCCATAGTGAAAGACTGAAAGTTTCCTCCCTAAGATCAGGAACAAGACAAAACTCCCTGCTTTCACCATTCATCAAACATTGTACTGGAAGTTCTAACCAAAGTAGTTAGGCAAGGACAAGAAACAAAAGGTATCCAACTGGAATGGAAGAGCTGAAATTGTCTTTATTTGCAGATGACTTGATCTTATCTATAGAAAATCCTGAAGAATACACACGTGTGTCCTGGCTGGTGTGGCCCAGCTGGTTGTAGTGTCATCCTGTAGACAAAGGTTGTGCTATTGATTCCCGGTCAGGGCACGTGCCCAGGCTGGGGGTTTGGTCCCCTGGCTGGGTGCATTTGAGAAGACAGTGATAGAAGTTTCTCTCTCATATCAATGTTTGTCTCTCTGTCTCCGCCCCCTCTCAAAGCAAGGGGGGAAAATGTCCCTGGGTGAAGGCTTTAAAAAATTAAAAGAAATGAATTCACATACACAGCTGTTAGAGCTATCAAACAAATTCAGCAAAGTTGCCAAATACAAGACCGACAAGAAAAATCAGTTGATTTCTCTACACTAACAATGAACAATCTGAAGAGGAAATTATGAAAGTTCCATTTCCAATAGCTTCCCAAATAATAAAATACTCAGGAGTAAGTTTACCCAAGGAAATGAATGATGTGTATAATGAAAGTTATAAAATATTGCTGAAAGAAATTAAATAAGACTTAGATAAATGGGAAGATGCCACATTCATGGATTAGAAGATTTAAGACTTAAAACTGTCCAAAATGAACCACAAATTCATTGCAATCCTTATCAAAATTTTAACAGTCTTGAAAAAAATGAAATTGGAAAGCAGGTCCTCAAATTCCTATGGATGTGCCCACGGCCCTGAGTGACCAAAACAAGATTGAAAATGAAGAACAAAGTTGGACGACTTGCACTTTCTGACTTCAAAACTTACTATAAAGATTAAGTAATCAAAACAGTGTGCTACTGGCATAAGGATAAACATACATGTAGACCCATGGAATAGAACTGAGATTCTAGACAGAAGTCCAACTATCTGTGAGCAGTTGATTCACAAGGGTGCCAAGACCGTTCAGTGGGGAGAAGGATAGTCTTCTCATCGAATGGTGCTGGCGCAACTTGATATACACATAAAAAGAGTCAAGCTGGACCCCTTTCTCACACCATATACAAAAATTTACTCAAAATGGATCAACATCCTAAATGTAAAAACTAGAACTCTTAAAAGAAAACATAGGGATAAGTCTTCATGACCTTGGATTTGGCAATGGATTCTTAGATACGACATCAAGAACATAGGTAACAAGAAAAAATAAATAATTTGGATTCATCAAAACAAATACATTTGTGAATCTAAGGGCACTATCAGGAGAGTGAAAAAATACTTGTAAATCATATATCTGATAAAGGATTAATATCCAGAATACATAATGAACTTGCACAACTCAACAATCTAAACAACCCAATTCCAAAATGGGCAAAGGAGTTGAATAGGCATTTCTCCAAAGAAAATACAGAAATGACTGATAGCACATGAAAAGATGTTCAGCATCACTAGGCATTAGAATGGGAAATGCAAATCAAAACCACAATGAGATACAACTTCATGCCCATTATTAACAGCTAGTATAAAAACAAAGAACCATAAATGGAAAGTAAGTGTTCATGAGGGTGTGAGAAAGTAGGACCCTGTGCATTTCTTATAGAAATAAAAGTTTCATCCACCATAAAAAAGTTTGGCAGTTCCTCAAAAAGTTAAACATAGAATTACCATATGATGCAGCAATTCCACTTCTAGGTATATACCCCAAAGAACTGAAAACAGATACTTGTACACCAGTGCTCACAGAAGCATTATTCACAATAGCCAAAAGTAGAAGCAACCCAAGTGTTCGTCAAATGACAAAAGGATCAAGGAAATGGAATATTCTTCAGCCTTAAAAGGAATGACATTTCGACATGCTACAGTGTGGATGAATCTTGAACACATTATGCTAAGAGAAATAAACTGGAAACCAAAGGGCAAATACTGTATGGCTCTACTTAAATGCATTACCTAAAATAGGCAAATTCGTACGGACAGAAAGTAGAATAGAGCTTACTAGGAGCAGAGGGGAGAGGTGATAAGCCATATTGTTTGTTGCGTACAGAATTTCTGTTGGAGGTGATGAAGTAATTCTGGAAATGGATCGTGGTGATAGTTGTACATTATTGTAAATACACGTATTCCCACTGAATTGTACACATAAAAATGGTTAAAAATAGAAATGTCATGGTGTGTATATTTTTCCACAATCAAAAACAAAGGTAATAAATACTCAAAACTAACCTCCACACACTCAATTTCACAGTTTAAAAAGATGAATTTTATGGTATATGAAGTATATTTCAATTTTGAAAATTAAGGAACTAACCTATTATACAAGAGCAACAGAATAATATCAGAAAAGAAAGAAAAAGACCCTGGCTGGTGTAGCTCAGAGGACTGAACACCAGCCTGCAAACCAAAGGGTCGCCGGTTCGATTCCCAGTCAGGGCACATGCCTGGGTTGCAGGCCAGGTCCCAATTTGGGGGTGTGTGAGAGGCAACCACACATTGATGTTTCTCTCCCTCCCTTTCTCTTCCCCTTCCCTTCTCTCTAAAAATAAATAAATAAAATGTTTATTAAAAAAGAAGGAAAAAGGAAGACATAGAAGGGAAAAAGAAGGAATGTAGATAAAGGGAAATAATGAAGATAAGATAAAATGAATGAAATAGAAAACAGATTCAGTAGAAAGTACCAATAACCTAAAAGTCAGGTCATAGAAAATAATTAAAATAACTTTCTTCATGGGACAAACAAGCTAAATAGAAGCCCTGAAATCTGTTAAGAATTATAAAAGGAAATTACAGATATAGTTGATATCAGAAATCTAATATTCTCATGCCAATATCATTGAAAACCTAGCTGAAATAAGACAGTTTTCTAGGAAAAATGTTACAAAACTCACTCAATAAAAAAGCAAACATCTGCAATAATCTTATATGTTTATATGTGTCCTTTAATGGTGATCAAGTGTTGAATTAGTAGTTAAAATGTCTCATCTCCCCAAACAACTGGACTGGATGGTTTTATATCCATGGAACATATAATTCCAGACCTATAAGACACTTTAAGTAATTAAATAAATAAGTATCTGCCCTGCCCACAGGCAACTTATTTTGTGAACCTTTATGCCAAAATTAGACAAGGATAGTACGAAGAAGGAAAATTGTACCCAATGTTATGAAGTTGGACACAAAATTTCCAAACAGAATATTAGGAAACTAAATCTTAAAAATGCATCCAACAGATAGTATACCATTTTCAAGTTGTTTTTTTTTTTTCAGGGATGTGCATGTTAGAAAAATCTACACATTTTATTAACTAGCTTAAACTATTAAAAGAAAAAACCCTGCAAGATCATTTCAAGAGATGCAGAAAAAAACTTTATCATGAATATTGTTCATGATAAAAACTTAGCAAACTGAAAAAAAGAACTTATCAAACTAGGAATGGGAAGGATGTGTTTTTAAACTGATTAAGAGTACCTATGAAAAACCTATATCAAAATACACAGTGGTGAAACTAGCAGTATTCCAGTTTTTATTGCTAAAATTTGGATTAGAGTCTTAGCTAATGTATAATACAGGAAAAAGAAATAAAAAGCATTAAGGATTAGAAAGTGAAGAAAATAACTCATTATTCACAAGTGATGTGAATTCTGCATAAAAATTCCAAAAGAACCTGAAAGAATTATTAATAAAGTTAATAGATAAAAAGCCCAGCAAATTTGCTGGATATATGATTAATAAATAAATTTAAATATATTTAATAAATCAACAACAAAAAAGATAACACTTCTAATAACAAAATATTAAAAAGTTTTTAAATATATTTTATTGATTATGCTATTAAAGTTGTTCCACTTTTTTCTTCCCTTTATTTCCCTCTTCCTTGTACCCACCTCCCACTAGCATTTTCCCACCTTAGTTCATGTCCATGGGTCATACATGTAAGTTCTTTGGCTTCTCCATTTCCCACATTATTCTTAACCTTCCTCTATTTTGTACTTTCCATTTACGCTTATTCCCTGTATCTTTCCCCCCATTCTTCCCCCTCCCCCTTCTCACTGACAACCCTCCATGTGATTTCTAGTTTTGTGAATGTGTTCCTGTTCTAGTTGTTTGCTCAGTTCATTTTTGTTTTTGTTTTTGTTTTTTTTAGGTTTGGTTGTTGATAGTTGTGAGTTTGTTGTCATTTTGCTGTTCATAATTTTGATCTTCTTTTTCTCAGATAAGTCCCTTTAACATTTCATATAGTAAGAACTTGGTGATGATGAACTCCTTTAACTTGACCTTATCTGGGAAGCACATTATCTGCCTTTCCATTCTAAATGAAAGCTTTGCTGGAGAGAGCAATCTTGGATGGAGGTTCTTGCCTTTCATGACTTAGAATACTTCTTTCGAGCCCCTTCTTGCCTGTAAGGTCTCTTTTGAGAAATCAGCTGACAGCCTGATGGGAACTCCTTTGTATGTTACTATCCCCTTATCTCTTGCTGCTTCTAGGATTCTCTCCTTCATTTTTACCTTGGGTAATGTAATGATGATGTGCCTTGGTGTGTTCCTCCTTGGGTCCAACTTCTTTGGGACTCTCTGAGCTTCCTGGACTTCCTGGAAGTCTATTTCCTTTGCCAGATTGGGGAAGTTCTCCTTCATTATGTTCAAATAAGTTTTTAATTTCTCGCTCTTCCTCTTCTCCTTCTGGCAACCCTATGATTTGGATGTTGGAATGTTTAAAGTTGTCCAGGGGGTTCCAAAGCCTCTCCTCATTTTTTTGAATTCTTGTTTCTTCGTTCTGTTGTAGTTGAATGTTTATTTCTTCCTTCTGGTCCAGATCGTTGATTTGAGTCCCAATCACTGTTATTTCTTTGTACATTTCCCTTTATTTCACTTTTCATAGCCTTCACTTTTTCCTCTATTTTGTGACCATACTCAACCAATTCTGTGAGCATCCTGATTACCAGTGTTTTGAACTCTGCATCTGATAGGTTGGCTATTTTTTTGTTGCTTAGTTGTATTTTTTCTGGAGCTCTCATCTGTTCTTTCATTTGAGCCATATTTTTTTGTCGTGCACCTGTTATGTAGTAAGGGGTGGAGCCTTAGGTGTTCGCCAGGGTGGGGCAACCCACATCACTGTGTTGTGGTGCTGTATGTGGGGGAGGGGTCTGAGAGGGAACAATGCCACTTGTTTAGCTCTCTGCCGGCTTTCAGTCACTTCTGTGGCTTCCCACAAGCAAATTGGGCCCTTCTGGTGCTGATTCCCGGGTGGGTAGGTTTGTGTGTGTTCTAGGACCTTGTGGGTCTCTGCAACAAACTCTCCTCTGAGGCTGGGAATTTCTCCTGCCACTGCACCCCCTACAGGTTTTATCAGTCAGAGGTTTTGAGGCTTTATTTTCCTGCTCTGGAACCCTGGGTTTCATGGTCTGTCTCGCTCCCCAGTTGTTCCTCTTGGTTTGTCTGCATGCAAATGTGGGACCGCCCACTCTGCCAGGTACCTCTTTGCCTTGAGTCCTCTCCTCCCAGGCTGCACATCTCCGCCCCTCCTACTGGTCTGGATGAATGTTTCTTCTTTAACTCCTTGGTTGTTGGACTTTCATACAGTTTGATTTTTTGACAGTTCTGGTTGTTTTTTGTTTTTTAATTGTTGTCCTTCTTTTGGTTGTGCAAGGAGGCAAAGTGTATGTATTTACACCTCCATCTTGGCCAAAAGTCCTAGAAAAGTATTTAGAGGCCCTGGCCAGGTAGGTAAGTTGGCTAGAGTGTCACCCTGATACACCAAGGTTGCAGGTACAAGCCCAAGTCAGGGCACATAAAAGAATCAACCTATGAATGCATAAATAAGTGGAACGACAAAACCATGTCTCTCTCTCTCTCCTCCCACCCCGCCTCCTTCCCTTCCTATCTCTCTCTAATAAATATATATATTTCTGATGCTCCAAACCTTGCCACCTTGCAGATCTTGGAGATGATCTTTGTGACCATCTATAGCGTCGAGTTCTACCTGAAGGTTTACGTGGACCCCATCAACTACTGGAAGGATGGCTACAACCTGCTAGACGTGGTGATTATCATCACTCTTTCGATCCCCTACTTTCTCCGCAAGGTCAAGGGCAAGCACTACCCTTACCTCAACATTGCTGATGGCATACAGTCCCTGCGCATCCTCAAGCTCATCACCTATAGCCGTGGCATCCGGGTGAGTCACCTGGGGTGTGTGGGTCTGGGAGTGCAGGTGTCAGGGCCTGTCTGCTCAGCAGCGCCTGATGAAATAATAATTGTACTCCTTTCATCCAGTTATCTACTGGATGGCAGGTTGATCTTTATTGATATCATCTCATTTAACTTTACATCAGTGGTAGAAAAAGTATTATTAGCTCCATATTACAGATGAAGAAATTGAGACCCAAGGTCACTCGGCAGTTAGAAGCCAGAGCTGAGATTCGAAAGGTGTGTCTGATTCTAGAGTCACCTGAACTTTTCCTCTCTGCCATGCCGCAAAGTGTACCATTTTCTTAGGCACAGACTCTTCAGACACCATGCGCAGGGGGAGCTCCAGCTTTCTGGTAGCCCGGCCTGCTTACTGCTTTCCCCAGACAGCCGGAAGTCTGCTGCTGCTTATGATGGGAATAGTCTCATCGCTCTGGAAGCGCGGCTCCTGCTGAGAAGTCGTGGGGCGACCGGCCTTTCCTCAACCCTCAGAGCTGACCCACCGTGCTCTCGGGCATCAGCCTGGATGCAGGATGCTTGCCCTGGCTCTGCCCCCTGTGTGTCCGTGCTTCTGCAGCAAGGGGCTGGTTTGGACCTACTTGACCCGTGAGAGTACCCTACCCTATTCGGCTGAGATTGCTCCTGGCCTAGCCCGGCGTCTGCCTAGGGCCTAGAACTGACACACGGGGAGCCGCAGTCCCAGGGGGAGAAGATAAGGACAACGTGGAAGGACCCCCCTGCCACGAAGCCTCATTCATTCATTCCTCGCCCTTATGTAGTCATACGCGTGTGTCCCCTCCCACATGATGTAGTCCAGCCGCTGCCGCCTCCTTGTGGCGAGGCTTTGGAAAGAGGGGTCTGTACTCCCGGCCCCCACTTCCTTATCTGTCATTTATGCCCCGGCTTCTCCCCTCCACTCCAGGTTACTAGTCCCTCTGAGGTTGCCAGCAACCTCCTTGTCACTAAGCCCTCGGGCCGTTTCCCTTATCACTGCGCTCTCTAGGTTTGCCTCCGGTCTTTTGGGCATGACTTCTGGGGTGCATGTTTCTTTGCCTGGCTCCTAACTGTTGTTTTCTCAGAACTACGTCTTGAGTTCTCTTCTCTGCATATTCTCTTTGGGTGATCTTTTCTGCTTTCCGGGAGTCTTCACCTGCCCACGCCTCTTTCTTTGACCTTCACACCCAACTGCCTCCTGCTCCTCAAACTCAGCATGTCTCAGTTGGAAGTCATCGCTCACCCCCCACCCCCACTCTCCAATCCCCAAGACTCTTCCTCCTGTGTTTTGTCTTTTGCTGAAAGGCACTCCCCTGACCCAACTCAACTTTCAGTACATTGGAGTGTTAGCTTTGACTCCTCTCTCCCAGAGTCCTGTTGCATGGCTTCCTACATAGTTACGGAGTGTCCACTTCTTTTCATTCCCATCGCCATCATTTCCACCCATCCCCCCGCACCTTTACCTGGACTCCTGCCGTGGCTTCCCATACTACTGGGAGTTCTGGAATCAAAATGCCCCAGCAGCTGGGGGAATCTCCAAAGTGTACATGAAATCATGATACCCTTCCTTTTGAAACCTGAGCCTGGTTCCCCTTGTTTGTGGACTAGAGACAGACCCTGGAGTGTGACCTAGGAGTGGGAAAGGAGTGTCTGAGGTGCTGGGCATTGGAGTCAATGTCATGTAGGTTCGAGAGTAAGGCAGGTGGTCAGCAGAGAAAACTGGAGGGCCGTGGGGAGTCGGTGCCAGGTGGTGGGCACCTCAGAGGACGAGGGAAGTGAGGCCTGGTTTTTCCAGGGGTGGGGCACCACGGGAGGAGGGGCCTCACATGGTGCAAGGGTCACCGGGGTTGAGGAAGTCAGGGACGAGGAGACCTGGCGGGTGGAGGGAGGCTGAAGGCCCCCAGGATGACAGCAGGACGGGGTGGGGCCTGACAGAGAGATTCTGAGACACTAGGTTGGGGGGAGCTGCAAGGTCGGCCCTGCCCAGAAGCAGGGGCTTTGTCCACGGGGGTCGGGGCTCCAAGGATGAGCCTGCGGGCAGCTTCCTGAGTCAGGTCTGTGGGGGATAGGCAGCCTCCCTCAGGCAAGAGAGGATTTGCAGGTGAGGCCAGGAGAGGGATCACCATGGAATGAAGGAGCCAGAGACCTGCATAGTCACGTGAGGAAGGAGGTGGTGGCACTGGGCTGTGAGAGGACTGGGGCAGGAGGGACTTCTGTCTTGGGGGTTGGGGGCCAGGGCACTGACCTATATTGGCACCTTGAGAGGCTGAGGCCACCAGCTGCCTGCTGAGTAACTGTCCGGACTGTGTCCTGAGAGCCTGGTCAGAGGCGAAACCTGAGGCTGCCAGGGGCTTAGGTTCTGGCAGGGACAGCCCATCCTTCGAGCCCAGGGATCCAGTGAAGGGAGCACAGCCCGCCCCACTGGCTGGGGTTTATCGAAGAGCTCAGCCTGGCTTGCTTGGCGACCGCGGGCTTCTGCTCAGCCTTGGCCCTCTCAGACTTGCACAGAGACCTGTGGGCACGCAGGTACAACATATGCACTGACATACGGCCCGTGTTCGACCTCGGGTTTTCTGTTATTAAGCAGAGCCTTGTACCCAAAAGTTGTTCCCCGGGGACCGCCGGGCTCCCTGGCTGTGGTTCTTCTGTGACCTTGGGGATATTCCTGGACTGCAGGAGCTCAGGGGCTCAGAAGTGACTCTACGGTATGTGCCCCGGCTACACTGGCCTTGCCAGCTGGCCAGGGGAGCTGGAGGCACCAAAGGTGGAGACCTGCAGCTCTGTGCCATTTGTATTCATTGACATCTGCATGAGGCTTTAACGGAGCCACAGCCTCCGTGCCCAGAGCTTTCTGCACATTCTTAGCCTCTGTCCCCTGGTTAATTAAAACAGTGCTCTGCCTTCCACCTTGTGGCAGTAAACCTGTACCAGGAGGGAAGAGTTCCTTGTTTTTCACAGAGAGAAGTTCCGTTAGCTGGGCACCCGAGGGCCACACTGCCTGTTTCTCTGCATTTTGGTCTGAAGAACAACCTTCAGAAGCTGGGCTGTGGGGGGAGCACCAGCCTCACCTTCCTCCCTGCCTCCTGCTTGGGGCTCATCACTTTCCCCACGTCAGAGCAGCCAGGTCCGGGCACGTGCCCTGCCTGGAGGTCCTCTTCATACCCAGAATGCCCCAGGACTTGACCCAGAGCCCAGGAAAGCTGATCTGGGGCTAGGTATTGTTTCCTTAAAGAATTTGGGAATTCAAAGTCAGGAACTTACTGGGGACTAGGCTGTAGGCCTCACAGCCTGGGGCTTCCTTGAGGAAGAAACCGCAGGCCTTGGGGATCCAGGCCACCTCCTGGGGACCACACTGCTGCACGTTCTGGGGTGTGGACCAATAGGTCCTGCCTGGTTGTGCTCGAAGAACATGGCCAAGGCCTGTTGTCGGGTGTCAGTCCCATAGAGGCTTCCAATGAGTGTGACCTTTTCCCCAAGGCCGTTCTTAAAGCTGCGTGGCCTTGACCTCAGGCAGCTGGCCTGGAGGTGGGAGACCCAGCCGGGGCCTCTCCCCCTCCTTTCTGCAGTGCTTCGGCTTCTGCCACTCTGTGCACCCCTTCCCCAGCCGGGCAGACCTCGTCCGCAGACGCGTCCTGTGCATTGCTCTGCCGACTCACCTCTTCAGTTGCGATAGCTCTCAGGAAAGAAGTTCTGTCTCTGGCCTCCTGGGAAGGAGGCCATTTTTCATATCTCAGCTCTTTCAGAATGAATTTCAAAGCCCTGATATTCTTCCTCCTCTGAGCCAGGAGGGAGGCATCTGACATGCGTTCACCCAGCAGGCAGCTGCCCGACCAGCACCCGTGCAGGGCAGCCCTGGTGCTCCCGCGTGGTCTCTCTGCTTCCCGAATTACCCCTAACTGCCCAGACGTCACTCTTCTGTGTCCCAGCTCTACAGGCACCTCTTTTCCTAGTGTTAAGCTAATTGACAGTTTCCTGGCTTAGAAAAAGGGGCCTTAGTGGTTGAATGTGGCGGCGTGAGGCAAAGGTCTTGAGAGCTGGGCCCAGTTATGCCCTGGGTGTGGGCCTGGCCAAGCCATGTTCTTCTCGGAGCCTCTGCTCCCTCGTCTTGCGATGGGAAGATTGATAACACCTACCTACCTTGACATGATGTCTGTGGCAGCGTCTGGGTAGGTGAACATGTATTGAGCACCTACTGACTACGTGCAGGACTCGGGTCCTGAAGAACGAACGATGAGGAGCCCTGCAGTGTGCCCCTCACTGGGCAGTGTAGTGGGAGGTCAGACTGAGGTCACAAGACAGAGACCTGCCCGTGACGTGGGGCCCAGAAAGGATGGGGAGCCACGATCCTCTCAGCCCTCTTCCTTCCCCCTCCCTGAGTGACTCCCCTCTTCCGCTTGGTCCTGGAAGAGCACCCAGGGCTGGGCCTCGGTGAGAAGCAGGAGCAGGCCACCTTGGCATGACCACGAGGCCAGACAGGGATTGGAGTGGAACAGTTTGTGGTGCTGATGGGGAGGCTCCCCCAGACCTGAGACAGCACACACAGTGTGCCCACAGATGACAGAAGGTGGGGGCCAGGCATTGGGCTTGTTGGACTGGACTGGCCCTCAGTCTGGGCAGGGTTCCCTTCCCTCCTTCCATCTCTCCATCCCACCATTCGTGGGCAGGCAGGGCACTGGATGCTGGGGACAGCTGGGGACTGGGCGGGCTGGACCTGTCCCCTGCGCCCCGCCCTGCCGGCAGCCTTGCCTAGCCCAGCGCCCCCGCCTTGCAGACGCTCATCACCGCCATCGGGCAGACAGCCTACACCGTGGCCTCCGTGCTCGTCCTGTTCTTCATCCTGATGTACATCTTCGCTGTCCTGGGCTTCTGCCTGTTCGGAGGTCCCGAAGAGGGTGACCTGAACAACTGGGAGAACCTGGCTGAGGCCTTCTTCACCCTCTTCAGCTTGGCGACGGTACTGTGTTTGGGAGCAGTGGTGGTGGGGTCCTTGAGAAGGGACCGCCAGCGGGTGCGGGTGTGTGGACATGTTGGGTCTCCCGTGGGGCCTTCCCCATGTTCAGACACCTCGCTGGGCGGGGAAACGGAGGCAGCAGTGAGTGCTGTGGCCAGGGGTCCATCTCTGTCTCTAGTCTTGTGACTCCCCGGAGCGTTCTCATTTGTCTCACAGAGTTGTAAAAATGTCACAGGGTTTGCAAAAGATGATTCACTTGGATTAAGTTTAATTTAGAAGTGAAGCGCATGTCACTTAGCCTTTTGGAATGGACAAAACCACACAGACCCACCCAGAATAAGCCTGCAGAGCCCAAGTCCAGAAGTCTAGACTCTGTTGGACTCTGGGAAGACTGGGGTCTTTCCCAAGGAGTTTCCTGGCAGAGAGGCAGAGTCTTTTGAAAAAGGACGGGAAGCCTTGAGGAGAAGAGCCCTCGGGGAGCCTTGGCCAGAAGCGCCCCCACCCAGTGGTGCCCTGCACCCCCAAGCCACCATGGATGCACTGGAGTCAGTGGATTGGGGACTTCCGAGGGGCTTCTGTGGGGGCAGAACCAACTTCCTTCTAATGGGGTGAGGGCTTCCACAAGGTAGGTGAGCGGGAAGCCCACCCTGCCGGGCCTTGGGACTCGGCGTGCCCTCCCTTTTCCGAGCAGGTTGATGGCTGGACAGACCTGCAGGAGAGGCTGGACAACCGGAAGTTCAAGCTGAGCCGAACATTCACTATCATCTTCATCTTGCTTGCCTCCTTTGTCTTCCTCAGCATGTTCGTGGGTGTGATGATCATCCACACTGAGGTGGGGCTGCGTGTGCACGGGCCGGGGGTCGGCTCAGGTGTGGCAGGCAGGCTCAGGTGTGGGCCCAAGTCTTCAGGGAGGACCCGGGCTGGCCCCCTCCTAAGGTGGAGGGGCGGTGGCCCAGGGGCCCCTCTCTACCCAGCCCTACTCTTCTCCCTGAGCCAGTGCGTTTCCCTGCCTCGGGGTGGTAGCCAGCAGGACAGGGGCTTGGGAAGTCGCTGCAGCTACACTGGCAGCTTGAGTTGGGGTCCTCCTGCTGAGGGGTCCGAGCCGCAGTGCAAGGCTAGGTAGCAAGAAAGTCTGGAGGTGGGTGTGCAGTGAGAGCCCTCACCTCCCCTCTGGCCCCACTCTCCAGGACTCCATCAAAAAGTTCGAGCGGGAGCTGATGCTGGAGAGGCGCCTGACGCTCCTGAAGGAGAAGCAGGTGATCTTGAAGCGGCAGCAGGAGGAGGTCAGCAGGCTGATGCAGATGCAGGTGCGTGGCCTCCCTGGCGGCGGCCACACGGACACACGGCCCCACGGCGTCAGGCTGAGTGAATGGCCAGGAAGAGGAGCCCTGGGGCCTGCAGGGAGGGCAGGCTTTATTCTCGGCACTTCTGTATTTCTCTGGCCCTGTGAGCACGTGGAGTGCTGTGATTATGACCTCTCCCTCCTTCTCGGGCCAGGCTGCGCTCCTGGGCCCTCTGCCTGCAGTGCTCTTGTTACTGAGGGCTCCCTGGGCCCCCGGCAGGCACGGGCCCCCATGGTCTGAGTGGTGTTATGAAGCTCGGTTTTCTACACTGAACACGAAGAGCACAACAGGCTGGAGAGTGTCTGTCGGGCACGATGCGGCTGTGAGGCCTGGGCTGTGAGCTCCCCACGCGGAGCCCTGGGTGCTCTGCCGGGTTCGGAACTGCCGCCCCTTTCTCCCCCACGTGGTCGGCGCATCCCTCCTCAGCCTCCTCTCTGAGGCAGAGACATCTGCCTTTCTCGACTGTGTTTTAAGGCTTGTCCAGGGCAGGCGAGACCATGCCGTGCCACGCTCAGGCTCTCACAGGTTCCTTCCTGTGTCATCTGTCCTCACCTCAGTGATGGTGGCTTATGAGGCTACCTCGGTCAGGGGTCCCAGCTCAGAAGGGACCGGGTGACTGGGGTGAGGCTCAGGATTCATTCTGGGGTCAGGCTCAGTGCTGCTGGGGCCCCTGTGGAGGGTCCCCAGGCCTCTGTGTGTCTCGGATGTCACCCCTTCCTTATCGTTGATCTCTTCATGCTGCCCTCTCTAGAAAAATGTCGACTACAGAAGCTTCACTGAGCTGGTGGAGAACTTCAAGAGGACCCTGCGGCACACTGACCCCATGGTCTTGGATGATTTTGGCACTAGCCTGCCCTTCATCGATGTCTACTTGTCCACTCTGGACAACCAGGACACCACGATCTACAAGTCAGTCCCGGCCCTGCTGACCTGGCCCAAGGAGACCAGGCACTTCCAGGCCCCCTACTTCCTTGAGGCAGGGCCATGTCCAGTGCCTGGGACAGCAAGGGGCATGATGGCCGATGAGCAGGTTGGGTGGAGCGAGGCCCTTCTTGGGTGTGAGGGTCCCATGTATGCACGGGGCTGGGCTGAGGCGTGGACAGGCTCAGGGCAGGGCGACTCTGCTCCCCTGCCCCTCCCCAGCCTGCCCTGGACTGTATTCAAATGCAGTTCCTTTGACTCTCCGGGCCTGTCCTCGCTGACCCCTTTCCAGGGGCAGAGGGAAGAGCATGGCTGGTGAGTCAAGAGCTGAGGCTCCTGGCTTGGTTCTGCTACTACCTTCCTCCGTGACTCAGGCCCATCTCCGCCCCTTTCCCACCTGTCACGTGAGGGGCTGCGGGCCTGATTCCGTGGAATTGTGAGTTTGGCCTGGCCCAGGGCTGTGCTCAGCGAAGTTAGCCGGGGTGATAACTGGCCATTACTGTGGAAAGGGGACCTGAGCGTGGCCCTATGGTGCCACAGTAGGCTCTTGGAATGAGGAAGGACGCGATTAGCCTGGTTTCTGAATGGAAGTCTCCTGCAGGGCTTTGTGGACTGGAGGAACTACAAGGGGGCCTCAGGGAACATTTCCTCTGGGCCCAGACGGGACCAGGCAGTGTCTGTCATCGCTGCCTGGTCACCTCACTCAGAGCCCGGGAGTGTGTTGTCTCTACCTTGACTCATGTGATACAATAACTTACTCCAGGGGCCACAGGTGGAATGGCAGACCCGGATTCCAGGGCAGCCTGACTGGGCTCTGAGGTCCTTGCTCTTTCTTGACCCCATACCTGCTAGGTGTGGTGGCCACCACCCCCCCCGCCCGTGCGATGGGTGGGGCCCGGGTGGCGCAGAGCCCAGCCCTGTCGGGCTCAGGCCCCCTCTCCTGCCCTGCTTCCAGGCTTCAAGAGCTGTACTACGAGATGGTGCATGTGCTGAGCCTGATGCTTGACGACTTGCCCCAGAAGAAGCGGTCCCACTCCTCAGAGAAGGCGGATGACAAGTAGCTCGGTGCGGGCGCCCAGGCCCAGAGGGCCTCTCAGCCTGCGAGGGGCCCCAGTAAACACGGCCTTCTGAGCTGGCCTCTGCATTGTTGCTGCGTCACGGCGCTTCCCCACCCTGAGGGCTGGGTCTGGGCAGGTGCCCATGGTGCTCGATTCCCCAACACCCCCACCTCACAATGCAGCCAGATCTCTGGGGTGGGCAGGAGGAGGCTCAAGACCCATCCTGGCCAGGGGCACACCCAGAGGCCACACTGGACCGCTCCTCCCTTGACCCCAGCAGCAGGGACCCACTGTGTTCCTGGGGAAGCTGCCCGAGGACCCCAGACCCAGAAGGGCCCCAGACCTAGCAGCCCCCTACGAGTGTGTGGCTCCTTCAAGCTGGTGTGACCTACGTCCGTCTTGGAACCTCTGCAGTGCTCACCTCCGGGGTCATCCCCACACCTGGCAGAGCTACATCTCTCTCTGTGGGCCCACTGCCCTGGGCACCCTCTTTGAAAGTCGTCCCTGCTTTCTCTTAGGCTCACAGAGGCCGCGGTGCTCCGAGGGGGCGGCCGTGACCGGCAGGGCTCTGTTGTGTGGGTGTGGAGCTCAGGGTAGGCTGCTCTGGCTGGCTAGCTTCAGGCACTTTGGGCTGCTTCCCCTCCTATGGTCGGTTAGGACTCTTCACCGAAAAGGTGGGCTTTTCTGCAACATTCCTAGCCGAGTGACTGCCAGAGCTGCCCGGGCCCGGGGGCCCGTGGGTCCAGCCATGATGGAGCCATTCGAAGGCCCAGGTAGGGCAGGGAGCTCGTACCCCTTGCCCCCAGGTGGCCAGGCCAGAGGTATGGTTGTTTCCCCTCTGCTCCATGACTGGGGAGTATTTCCAAGGCCTGTCACCTTGGCAGTGACATCTCAGACAGAAGGGGGTGGGTTCTGGGAAGAGCCAAGTGCAGAAAGACCTAGGACCCACACTGAGGAGTCAGGTCAGCAGAAAATACACAGAGTTGAGTCGAGAGCGGCTGGACACCAGGGTGCCATGGGTGAGCCCGTGGGCTCCGGGCCTGGGAGATAGCACCCCTGAGGCCGCAGGACAAGGGCAGGTAGAAACCTATATTTGTGGTTTTATTTCTCTATCGACTCCCATTTACTGAGCTGTGTGGGGTGCCGGGATTCGTGCAGATAGGCCCACGGTTGTGTAGGGGAGACAGATCCAGTCGGACTGGACGAGGAAGTCTCCTGAGGAGGCAACGATGCCTGTTTGAGTGCAGAGAGCGCGCATCCGCTAGGTGCTCACATCATGTCCATTTGCGGGTGCTCACCTCTCAGGACCAAACAGAATTATGGGGGCAGTGCCAAGGGTTGCTCTGGAGAGTGAGGCCTGTCGCCATGCCGTGGGGGAGTCCTCTGAGGGCAGAGAACAGACCCTGGCTGCCCCCGAGCAGGGGAGGACATCATGCCACTTCCTGGGAGCTGGACCTGAAGGAAGCATCGTGCCCCTGCCCTTCGTGGCAGGGGGAGAGGTGCGGGGCGTATGTGTTCAGTGCCTCGCCATGCTGGCTGGGGGCTCCCGGGGGTGCTGCTGGGGTGGGTGAGCGCAGTCAGCAGGGCGGCCAGGCCTCCGGCAGAGGCCCCGCGCCGAGTGGGACACAGCAGAAGTGGCCAAGTGCGCACAGTGGCTGTGCCGGTGGCCTTGCTCTGGGGAATACGAGGACACATCAGCTGCTCTCTCTGGAACCCTGGGAACGGCCCCAGGGATCTGGGAGCGAGCAAAAGCTTTAAAACTTGCCTCAGGGAGTTAGAAAGAACCCTGGTTTCTGAGTCAGGAGACCGGGATTCCTTCATCGGTGACCTTGGGCAAGGTGTCCAGACCCTGGAAACCTCAGCTGTCTCCTCCGAGAAGTGGGCTGATAAAACCGTAAGGATCAGATAAAATGGTGTGGAACAAGATGTGGTCTTCTTAGCGGTGTGTGCTTTCTGGCTGTCGGCTCTGCCTCTGCTTGGCAGCCAGCTGCAGAGTGGGTTGTTCCAGCCAGGGGCTGAGAGGGACGGGCCAATGTCAAGGTGGCGGGAGGAGGTTGAGGAGCTGAGAGCAGGGAGCAGAGGTCAGGAACCAGTGGCGGGTGAGGCTGCTGCAGGGCCTGTGGCCGGCAAGGCAGACCTGGGTGGGAGGTCTGGGTTCCAGGCCCTGCGGGGAAGCCTGTGCCTGGGCCACTGGCCTGTGGAAAGCTGCTTTTAAGGGCACAGGCAGGAGGCTGTCACGGAGCAGAGCACTGTGAGAGAGCGACATGCAGAGGGCTGGCCCAACTCTGCTGGCAGAGCGAGCTGATGGATATTTGGCGCAAACTCTCAAAGCAGCATTTCTGTTTGGCTCTGCTTGCCTGTAGAGCAAACACTGGTAGGTTGGAATTCCCACTTGGGCTCTCACCAATTCAAACAGGCTTGGCCAAACTTTGAATTGATTTGCTTGGGGCAGAAGTGGCTCTGCT
Organism: Trachops cirrhosus; assembly: GCA_028533065.1. Taxonomy (NCBI): domain Eukaryota; kingdom Metazoa; phylum Chordata; class Mammalia; order Chiroptera; family Phyllostomidae; genus Trachops; species Trachops cirrhosus. The sequence goes on along the minus strand of CM052546.1, from coordinate 29,275,260 downwards.
TGTCCAGGCCTGGCAGCGGAAGCAGGACCCTCCTGCCCTCCCCCAGCCCTGGGATCCAGCAGAGCTGTCCCCAAATGGCTCTCTCATCTCCATTCTGCCAGCTGGGTGCTTTGGGGGCTGTGCTCAGAAGCAGGGGGTACCTGGGCCTGAATCTTCTGGTCACACCCAGGCCCTCCCCCAGCTCTGTAAGAAGGATCTGGAATCCAAGGCTGGAGGTGTTTGGAAGGTGACCAGTTTTTTTTTTTTTTTCAAACCGCTGTTGATTCCACCAGCAGGAACCTGGGAGATCCAGGCACTGCCTGAGAATGCAAGCTTCCTATTTGCTCCCACAGCTCCTCGGTCCAGCACTGAGATGCCAGGAACTGTGCGCCTTCTGTTTTCGTCCAGTGTGGGTGAGACCAGACACCTCCTAAAACAAACTGCCCTTTGCCGGGTCAGGCTTTGCTCTCAGGGGTATCTCCCCCTGTTCTGCTCTCTGTCCCTAGCCCAGAATGGCCTGGGTCTGCTCCATGTCCCACAGACTCAAGAGAGATGGCCCCGAATTCCTAATTAGGCTACTCAGCAAGGAGAGGGGGCCGTTGCTGATTCCAGTCACAGGGATGGGAAGAGGGGACAAAGGAACAGGCTGTGACGGAGTGTCTGCTCTTCCCCATGCTCTGCTACCAGGAGTGGCATCTGTCCTTGGCTGGCCACATGCCGTACCTTTCCCAGGTTCTGGCTTTGACTTTGCTTTCAGCTTCGTGCGATGCAGCACCTGGAGAACGGGGGAGAGCCAGGACCGGAGCGCTGGAAGGAAAGGGAGCGTTGTGCTTCCTTGGTCAGCTCCTGGGTTCTGCTCCCTGGTGGAGAGTCAGGGTGGTGGGAAGAACAGGGAGAAATCTGCCTGGATGCTAATACGGCTGCACGGACCTGTGCGGTCAGGGTCTGGGACGAGGGGGAGAGCCAGGCCGAGGCCCCGGGGACAGAGACTAGCGGACAGAGCCTCTGCTGTGGCTGGACCGTGAGACCTTGAGACCCGGGAAGGGGAGAAACGGGGGTGACAGGCGTCCTGGTGGGGTAAGAACTGACCCCTCACCGACGTTCTCTGAGAGAGGCTGGAATTGTTTAAAGATGAGTTTTGATGGTTGAACTATAGCTTAAAAAAATGGAGCCCCACGAATAGACTTGAGCGTGCTAAGTCTGCGGTGTATTTGGGGGGCATCAAGATCACCCTGTGGAACAGAAACCCATCAGGCTAAAACTGGGAAGTGTTAAGAGGGCCGACAAACCAGCGACAGAGCCCCCAGCTGGGATGGGAGACCCCGGAGTGAGGTGCTCCAGCGGGCGGCGGTGCCAGTGTGACCGGCTTTTTGAAGAATGAAACTGAAGTGTCAAAAGAAAGTGTGGACGAGGCCAGAGGGGGATGAAGAGTCTTGGGAAACTGGAGGTGACCCCCACCTTTGTAAACTGGTGGGGGGCCAATGACATTCTCATAGCAGGGGCACCCCACAGTTCAGCATTCTGAGAGCCCAGCCACCCCTTGACTCCCTCCTTCCCCAGGGGGATCCTGATGGCTGGGACTGGGCCTGAGATGAAGAGGCTTCTTTAACACTTGCCACTGGGCCAGAGACCGAGGGTCCACGCGGAGCTCAGGCCAAGCTCCAGAGGGACAGCCGCTGTCTTGGTTGGCCGTGGATAGAAGGCCTTCTGGGTAGTTGGCGTTTCTGAGTACAAGGTACTTTCACATACCTGATCCAGATCTCCAAATAACACTCGGGTATCCTAATTATTCCCATTGAACAAGTGGTAAAACTGAGGTTCGAAGAGGTGATGTGACCTGAGACTACAACTAGGGGAGGAACCAGGACTCGCCACCAAGCACGCCTGGCCCTGGTGCTGCTCTGCCGAGATGCTGTGCCTCGGTCGTCCAGGGACTCGATACCCCTTCACAGGGGGACAGGCTCTGAGAGACTGTCACCTGGCCAAGACTGTCCCTAAAGGGCAGAGTCGGTGTTCGAACGCAGGCCACACACAGGCCCCTGTGCTCTGCTGCCTTAGGGCGACCTTGTTCTCAAAGTTATTTTTCTGTCTTTATTTTTTAAAAGATTGTATGTATTTTTAGAGAGAGGGGAAGGGAGGCAGAAAGAGAGGGAGAGAAACATCGATGTGCGAGGTACATTAATGGGCTACCTCGCATTCCCCTCACTGGGGACCTGGCCCACAGGTGCCCTGACTGGGAATCAAACTGGCGACTTTTTGGTTCACAGGCCGGCACTCAATCCACTGACCCACACCAGCCAGGGCTCAAAGTTGTTTTTTTTTTTTTTATTGTTTTTAAAGAGACGAACTATTTTACTGACAATTTTTTTTTTCTTAGGGAGAGAGGAAAAGAGGGGAGTAGAAAGAGAGAGAAACCATTTTTTGTTTCCCTTAATTCGTGTCACTGGTTGATTCCTGTATGGGCCCTGACCGGGAGGGACAGTGCTCTAACCACCTGAGCTACCTGGCCAGGGCTCAGAGCTGTTTTTCTGAACTTAAAAAATCGAGCCATGATTTTTTTCTGGGCAGGGACTGGTTCTGGAAGGAGGGAGCGTGGTCGCTCAGATGGGCCTCCTCCGCCTGCCAGTCTCCTGGCACCTTCCGCCTGCCTGGCTGAGGCTGTGAGGTCTGAGGTCTGCCGGCCCGGGGGCTCCTGGCCTGGCCCCGGGGGCCGGGCAGCTCCAGGGATGTGGAGGCGGTGGGAAGCAATCAGTGTGTGCAGGGAGATGGGTGGCGACTGCGGCCCCGCATCAGGAAGTTACGGCCTGGGCAGCAGCGGGCTCGGTAGGACGTTGCCCTTCCCTGCACGTCTGTAAAGCAGCCCAGCAGGTGGGAGGTGCTGAGCAGGCAGGATGAGCCTGCCTGCCAGCGCTCTGCAGAGCGGTCCCCACGCCCAGAAAGTTGGCCTCCTAGGTGGAGACTTTATAGTCCGTCCTTTCTGGCTCACTGCCTGCTTGTGCACCCACTGATAACGCATCAGCAAGGGTAGAAGCTGTGGGCCTCCAGAGGGGGTGCTGTGGGAGGCTCTAGGCCCAGGCAGATGGCTTTTACCTGACCCTCGAATGAGCAAGTGGAGAAGGGCCGAAAGGGTTGTCAGGAGGAAAAAGCCAGTTGCATGCTGTACATAATGACATCTGCATTTTTTTTTTTAAGGAGAAATACATAAAATCACACAAAGTGTTGGAAACTTTCTCTTTCAGGCAGCACAGATGGTAGACTAACCTAGTGCTGGCCAGGCTGTGGAGAGGGCACCATGTCCACTCTGGGTGGTGCGAACAGGGCGGCCTCGTGAGGCGTGCGTTCCTGTGGCCCGACAGCTCTGCTTTTTGAAATTGTCCTAAGGAGCCGAAGGACGAAAGCACAGACGCATGGCGAAGGAGGTTACGGGGCCTGTTATAACCGACACAGCAAGAGAAAATGGGTCACCTAAATGCCCATGGTGGGAAAACCGGTTCAATTGCTATGAATCCGTAGTAAACATGGCACATGAAAATGCACACTTAAAAAGTCATCTGTGGATAAGAACAGATGTTCTCGACCTCATATTGAGTGAAAACGGTGGCTTCTAGAGCCCCGTGTGATGTGACACGCTTCCTGTAACCGTGAGTGAGCACACAGAATGGGTTTGTGCGTGCTCAGGTGTGTGAGCCAAGGGGCGCCTGCCAGGGTGATCGTATTAACAGTGGTTCAAGGGAATTGACTTTTTGTCCTCACACCATTACGAACTTTTTGAATTTTAAGAAGGAATATGTGTTTTATAGTTGGGCAAGAATTGCAGTTTTCACCTTGAAAGAAAGGTCGGGCAGTGTGAGTGTGTGAGCGCTGCAGCCGTGGTGCGTGGAAGCGTGTTCCAGGCAGAAGGAACCGCAGGCGCAGAGAGCAGAGGGGTAGGGAGTGCTGAGAAGGCGGTGTGGCTGCAGCCCGAAGCACGGGCCGGGGCGAGGCACCGGGGAGTACACAGTAGGTGGCAGTCAGGTGCAAGCAGGGCAGCGGCCTGCCCTGGCCAGATTTGATTTCTGCTGCCTCCCTGCAAGTGGCCTTACCCCCTCAGCTGGCATTTGAGGCTCCCCTATTTTGTCTGCCCTCTTCCTCTCTCTATAACTCCCAGGCTCCCCTTTGCCTGGCTCAGTCTCACCCCCACCCCTCCATGCCCATTCCAATCCTGCCTGTCTTTCTACGCCCTGTACTGGGCCCCCTCTAACAGGAAGCCTTTCTGGATTGTAGCAGTTAGCCTTGATTTCTACTTCCCCTACTCTCACCCTTGACTTCAGACCCGACCTTAAATTATACCTCAGCTCCTCCACCCATAGTCGTTTCTTCTCCCAGCACCAGTTGGGCAGGGCCAAGGACTAAGATCATGCCCTGATACGTGGGTGACGGCGATGGGCTGCCCGGGACACACCAGCTTTAGGGTCGTGATGGGGGAGGGGAAAGTGGGCAGAGAAACCCAGGAGTGATTTTGAGCCTAGTAGGTCACAGGCACAGTGCCAAACACTGTACATACATTTTCACACTTATCCCTATTTCGTAGATGAGGAAACAGGTCTAGAGGGCCCCGTGGCAGTGAGCTGTAGCAGTGAGTCGACCCCAGGCACTAACTCCTACGTCCATTCTCTTAACCTGGTCTGCTTGTCTCCAGCTGTCACCCCACTGGAGGTTGGCTGGGCTGGGCCTGAGGTGGGACCGTCCTATGCCTTGCTGCCCCAGGCCCAGCAGAAATGGACTTTGGGGGCGGGAAGGTGATGCCATCACACTCAAGTGACCCCGTGGAGGATCTGGGGGCTGTGCAGCTTCCCTGTGGGGGCCTTGGGAGTGCCATTCTCCTCAAGGAGGTAAAGCGAGATGTTTCCCTGCAGGGCCAGCTGGCAGGGGCGCTATGGAGGAATGTGGCGGGAGGGGCCTGGGCACCTTGCCGAGCATGGGCTTCCGCACTCAGAGCTCCTCCAGATGTAGGGGGTCAGTGAGTGATCAGGGCCAGTTTTGTCTCTGAAGCAACAGCCCACCTGAAAGCCTTACCTGCTGGTCACATCTGGGGTCTTCAAAGCCTGAGGGAAACTTTGGCTCAAGGAGGGCTGGCTGTGTCCCAGGGAAGAGCCGAGTGCTGGGACTAGACCAGAGGGACATGGCCTCTGAGCGTCACCCCCGTCGGCCTTGCCCCTGAAGGCCAGGCCATCTTTGTGAGCCTGGGGGATGCTGGCCCTGGCCTCTGCTGGCCCTGGCCTCTGCAGCCCCAACCTGGGCTCTGGACGGTGGGAGAGTCAAGAAGCTTTGGAGGAGTGGGTGCCGAGCTCGGGAGAAGCCAGGCATTCACCACTAGTTGCAGGTGTCAGAACTCAGTACCAGCCTTGGCGACTGAATAAGGGTGCCAGCGTGGGGGTGGAGGAGGGGTCCTTGGTGCCTGCTGTCTGGTGTGTAAATACGCCCTCGGTGAGGTCTGGTTTGCCCGAAGGCGGAGAGGTGTGTGCGTGACAGGCTGCAGTAGGGGCCGGGATAAGCAGTCATCCTTGTGTGTTCTGGAAAGTGCCCAGACAGGCCACAGGCGGAAACAGTTTTGGGAAACCCTTGCCGGCCTGGCTACAGCCAGGCAAGCGACAAAGTGGCTGGCGCTTTATGATGGCAGTGTCTTGGAGGGTTTGCCAAACACTTTCTGTGAAGTCACCGGGACATTAAGCCCTTGGTTCAATTAAGTGGGTTAATACACTCTGTCCGATTCTGATGAATAATCACGTAATGTGATAATAGCAATAATGGCGCTATTAGCTGTGGTTATCACATGTGCCCGCACTGTCCCAGGCACGCAGGGGAGGCACAGCCCACATTCTCACACGCCCAGGCCTCATTTTCCACTCGTAAACCCCCCCCTTCAAAGCCTTTCCAGCCCAACTCCCTATATCCATTTTCAGGACAAATTACCAACACTTAAAGAAATTGGTCCATTTTGCATGGAAGCCAAGTCCAAATTACTGTTACTTTCCCCTTTGTGTCTTGAAATGTAAAAAAGAGTAGGGGCGGGGAGGTGGTGGGGACAGGGGACGGAGAAGGAGGAGAGGGGAAGGGGGCAGGGGGAGAGACCTGCGTGAACAAAGCGGAAGAGGACAAGCCTTCCTGTTTGGGTAAGAACGTGTTTCTGGAGTGATGTTTCAGTGTGCTCAGGCAGAAAAATGAGAAACGGTGTGCTTGTTAAACCCTGAGTAAGGCTAAGTAAGCATGACTATTTTTAGTCGTGTAGTAAAACCTTGGTAATTTGGACCTCTTTAATAAAGATTCCATGACCGTGCTGGCTGGCAGGCACACTGTGTGTGTGTGCACACACGTGCGTGCACGAGGTAGGGGTGCAGAGGGGCTGCTGCATTGTGGGATGGGGTGTGCAGTGAGGGGAGGGAAGGACTGTCCTCTCACGATAACTGTTAAACTGAGCCCTCTTTGCTCAGCAGTGAAAGATCATCACAAGTTAATCTTTGAATATTCCTCGTGGCACCTACTGATTTGATATCTGCTTCAAGGAGTATGTATTTGAAAATAATGTTCCATTTCTGTAAAAATCTGTAAATGTTCCCTTGACATGGGTCACAAGGGCCTCTCCCCAAACGCAGCTGCATCCCGAGGGTGACACTCCATCCCAGGCAGGTGGTGACCGCCACCTCCGGGGTGAGGACCGGGACCTTGGGCAGAAGACCCCACCTGCCCTACAGATCGCAGGTCTTTCTGTGTTTAAAATAATATCGATTGTCTCAGTCCATCATGACAAAAGTGATATATGTGCAGCGCAAAATACTTGGAGAAGACAAATGAAAATAAAACCCATTTCCCCCACAAAGGCAGCTGGTGTTAACACACTGGGCACATCCAGGAATCTCTCTGTGCGTGTACAAGAACCAGAACGGTGCTCTGCTCGGACGCGGTTTTGCAGCCTACCTTGTTTCATTTTTTAGACAGGGGAGCTCGTTAAAAAATAAAAATAATAAAAAAAAAATAAAAAATAAAAATAAAAATGGCATTGGCAAACCTATTACTTAATTTTATGCTCAATTTATAGGAAAAAGCCACCCTCCCAGTTGCTCTCTCTGTTGCCCGCATTGTAGATGCTCAGTAAGGGAAGTGTCCTTCATGAGGTCCCACTGCACCCTGATCGGAGGAGGGGTGGACCGCGGGGTGAGGGCCGAGCAGGTCAGCTGTCCCTGGGGCCTCCCCGGGGGTGCCCGTTGAAGGGGCGGCGAGGACGGGTTTTCTAACAAGCAGCAGACCAGCTCTGATGGTGGGCTCCGCCTTGGGTGTTCTGGGTACCGGCCTCTGAGTGCCTCGCTGGATGAGGTAGGGGCACAAACAGACTTTTTTAAAAAAAGATGTTGCAAAATACACGCAATGTGAAATTTGCCCTTTTAATCTTTTAAAAGTATACAGTTCGGTGACGTTTAGTAGATTGCTGTGCAGCCAGCACCAGGTCCGCCTCCAGAACTGTGTTATCGCCCAGAATGAAGCTCTAGATGCGTGGAGCAGCAGCTCCCCACCCCTGTCCCTGCTGCCGCTGTGCCCTCCTATTTTCTGTCCATCTGAGTGTGCCCGCCCTAGGCACCTCACCTAAGTGGAGCCACAACCGTTGTCCTTCTGTGACTGGCTTGCCTCACTTGGCGTGGCGTTTCCAAGGCTCCCCCACGCTGGAGCCGGTGTTAGGGCGCCCTTCTGCTTTGAGGCTGAGTACTGCTCCATTGCTGGGGTCTCACAGGTCTGTTCCTTCCTCACTTCGCGGACCCCTGGTGTGCTCTGACCTCTCGGCTGTTGTGAATCATGCTGCTGTGAATGCGGGTGTGCAAAAATCTGTTTGAGCCCCTGCCTTCTTTCAGGTCTCTATCCAGAAGTGAGTTTCTGAGTCGTGTAGTAATTCTATGTCTAATTTTTTAGGAATTGCCATGCTGCTTTCCATGGTGGCTCTAGCATTTTACATCCCTACCAGCAATACACAAGAGTTCCAGTTTCTCTACATCCTTGCCAATACTTCCTATTTTCTGGGGGGATTGTTTTGGGTGTTTTTGTTTTTTTGTTTTGTTTTTTCTTTTTTTGGTCATAGCCATCCTGGTGGATGTGTAGTGGTATCTCAGGGTGATTTTGCTTGGCATTTGCCTAGTGACCAGTGATGTGGAGCATCTCTTCATCTGTGTATTGGCTATTTGTGTATCTCCTTTGGAGAACTTTCTGTTCAAGTCTTTTGCCCACTTTTGGATTGGGTTGTTGGGGTCTTTTGGTGGTGGTTGTTCAGACATAATTTTAAAAGCAGTGCCAAGAGCCGACTGTGCTGAGGGAGGAGTGAGGGGAGGAAGGAGAGAAAGGAGTGGGAAGAGGAAGAAAGGGCCAAAATATCTCTTGTGGAGTGAAGGGGGAGGGGAGGCAGCCCCTCAATACTTTATTCAGCAAATATTTATTGAGCACCGACTGTGTGCGGACACTTCTCCAAGTGTTGCACTCTCTGCATCTGTTTGCCCTGCATCCTGGCTCTCCGGGCCTGCAGCAGCCCGGCCCCACCCCCACGGGCTCTGTGGGCAGGCAGGCTAGGACCTGAGTCCCTAAAGCTGCCTTTGGACAGGTTACCTGATGTCCCTGCACCTTAGCTTCTTCATCTATAAGATGAGGCTCATAAGAGAAATTAAACGTGCCCAGTGCACAGCAGGGGAGGGAGCAGAGTGACATGGGGCCATGTGCCTGGGACAGCCAGAGCAGCTTTGCTTCTGCGCTAAGGCCATCCTGCCCTTGGCCTCCACCCCACTCCAAGTGCGGCTTCCTGCACCCTGACCTGCTCCTCTGCAGTGTCCTGATTCATGGGGTTGCAGCCCCCTCCACCCTGGCTGACTCGGGCTCCCTGCAGCCACTTGATAGTGGGCAACACCTGCCAAGTGGGAGACAGGCCCAGGGCCCTGCAGAGTCAACACAGGAGCTGATGAGTGGGGTGCCCTTGGTGAGAGGGGTAAGGGCTGGGAGGAAGCCTGGGAGGGCTTCCAGAGGGAGGCAAACCAGAAGCACCTGTCTAGGATATGAGAAACTTATAATACCGAATGAGGTGGGAGTTTGGATTTAATGGTGGCTATTCCAGGGCCCTGCCTGCCCTCCCCATTCTGCACTCCTACCCTAGGGCGTCCTCAGTCCCTGTTGTCACCCGTGCCCCTACTGCTATCTCAGTCTGTGGAGTGAGCTCAGTGGGGGCCAACCTCGGGGCCTGGTGCCTTTTTGCTCTCCCCCAGAGCCCAGCTGAGCCAGCCTCTTCACGTGAATTATCACCGTTTATCCCAGGCCCCAGCCTGACCCCCAGGACTATCGGGATTCCCTTCCGGAGGCAGTGCAGTACAGTGGGTGGGAGCGCACGCCTGGTCGGAGGGCCCCAGAGCAGACCCTGACTCTCTCTCACGTGTTTTACTCTATTTTATTGTTTTTGCCAGATGGCAGAACTTTATGGTTTTACTAACACAAACACAGTGTGCACACAAGCTGTCTATTCATTTTCTTCACTGCGCAGCCTGGCGTTCGGGCTGGTGACCCTGACGGCCGGCTGGGCTGCCCTGTGCGCAGTGGCTGTGCGGTTGCAGGAGGAGGCGTTGTGAGCAGTCTCAGCACAGTGGCATTTATTGCGCATCCACAGCACTTCAAGCTCCCTGACGTTGTGGACCAGGAACCTCTGAAAGCCCCCGGGCAGCACGGCTCTGTTTTTGTGTTGCTCCCCTAACCAGCCCTGGGCTCAAGGTCTGGCCCTTCAATCTGCTGTGCACCCTTTTGTCATTGCCTCTGGGTCTCTGCCAGTCATGCTTACGTCTGACGTACGGGTCTGACTGGTGCTGCATGAACTCCTTGGTCCTCTCTTTCACAATCTTGGGTTTCACAAGGGTCTGAGGGCAGCCCTGGTGCCCAGTAGAGGACAGCTGCCACCTGTGTAGGCAGCACCAAGGAAGAGAGGAAGAGGGACTCTCCCAATCAGCTGTGCTCCTGGAGCCTCCCTTGCTTCCAGTGTAAGAATAACAAGCCCCGCCCTCCCGTGAGGAGCGAATGCTGAAATTCTTAAAAGTGTTTGCATGAAGCCTGGCGCTTGCTCAGTAAGGGCCTGATGTTAGCTATTGATTAAATGATGGACACAAAAAGAAGTACCCAGGCACCTTCATCCCGTGTTGCAGAGCCTGTACTGGCTGCTGACCTGCCTGCCCCCAGGCCCGGTGCCCAGCAGAGACTGGGCCTGGTTCCTCTGGGTCTCCCAGGCTGGGTTGCTGAGGGCCCACGTCGAGGGCAGACGGGTCCGGGGCTGGGGCGAGGGGAAGGTTGGATGGAGTGGGCAAGTCAGCGGGCAGGACTGTCAGTCACGACTCACACTGATGCTACCCAGCAAAGCTGGAGTGAGGAAACCAGATTGGACCCCAAATGATATTTAATAATAACACCACCATCAATAGTAACCATTTATTGAGTACTTACTATACCAGCACCCCAATTAACACTTTATGTGTATTATCTGATTCAATCCTTTAAACAACTGTGTGAAGTGACTGTTATTCCCTTTTATGGAAGAGGTAAAAGAGGCTCAGAGACATTACATCTCTTGCCCGAGGGAACTCAAGAGATGGATCCAGAACTCAAACCCTCTGTCTTGAAGACCCCAGCAGAGGTTCCTGTGGATATCAGAGCCTAGTGACTGGCCCAGGAAATGGGAAGGTGAAGGGGCATAAAACCTCCTTGACTCTCATTTCCCAGACTGGCCCTTTTGGTGACAAGGGCCTGCCGCTATCTCATGGGGACCTGAAGGGCATCACAGAACCCCCTCCAGGGCCTGGACTCCCTGGGCATTGCTCCTTCCCAGGCAGGTCTTCCAGCTGTGACTTCCCCTTGGATGCTGTGGCCCCAGGGAGTCCTGCAGCCAGACTGTGCCATAATGGTGGGGGAGGGACGTCAGTACCTGTCCCTGAGTGACCGGGCTGCGGGGTGCTGTGCACAGTGGCTAATCCGGCATTCCCGTGGTGCCCCCCAGAGCCTGCAGTGCCCACAGTGCTGGGTGCCAGCCTCTTCCCCTCCTGCCCCTGACTCATGGCCTCCCTAAACCTGCAGCCGCCTTTTGGGAGCGGCTTTGTCAGAACCAGGTAGAAACAAACCTGCACTTCTGCTTCCTGGGGGCTAGTCTCCTCAAGGTCACCCTCCACAGCCCATGTTGCCCATGGTGCTTGGCATGGGGCAGCCCAGTACAGAAAGGGGACACGGACCGGATTCGAATCCACTCCATCCCTTCTGGCTGTGTGACCCTGGGCAAGTGACCTACACTCTTTAAGTCTTGGGGCCTCATCAGGGAAAGGGGTTAATGAGGACCCTTCCTTATAGGGTTGGTGTGCAGGCAAAGGGACTCATCAGTGAGGAGTGTACACTGAGTACAGGACCCTGGGCCGCAAACGGCTCAATGAGTGAGAGTGCTTGCCACTGAGGACAGAAGGAGTCTCTTCCCTGGAACAGCCTTCCCTGACCACCCTGTTTAAAGCAGGACTCTCATTTTTTCTTACAGCACTTTTTCTTCAAGAGCACTCAGCCCAGTTTGTAATTATACACACGTTTGTTTACTTGTCCACAAGAGCAGGAACTGTGTCTGTTTTCCACCGCCTGACCCCCGGCACCAAGGGCAGGAACACAGTAGATGTTGGCTGAATGGACGGCACCCCTCCCCGGTCTTCTTCAGGCAGAGCAGGGGCAGGACTTTCTGCCTCTTCTCAGAGCACTTGGCTTTCAGAGCCCTCTGTGTTTCTCAGCCCCTCCTCCAGAGACGATCCTGCAGCTGGTGCAGCTGGAAAGGGCTGGATTCTATCTGCTGTGCCAGCCACACAGCAGCTGGGCCAGCAAGCTGGGTGGAGCCGGAGGCTGGGTCTTACACTCACCTTGCTGGCCGAGATCCTTGATGAGTGACGGGCTCCTTCTGGGGCTGCTTCAACCTCTCCACCCTTCTGCAGCTGTTCAGCCTGTGGCCCCATGGCCACAGCGAGTCTCCACCAGAGCCCGTCTCTGCCCCTCTCTCACCTGGAGCCGGGCTTTTCTGGAGAAGTTTCTCTGCCTCCCACTTCCCTCCAGTCCTACCTCCTTCTAGGTCTCCCCTGCCTCCTGCCCTCAACTGAGACCAGGGCCCCTTGGCCTTGGCAGATGTGTGAGGCTGGGGAAGGCGCTCGGAGTCCAGATGTGATTGTGTTTATGTTTCCAGAGAGTGAGGGGTCGGAGCTCTGGACTGGAGCCGCTGGGGGAAGGGTGGTCTGGCTCCAGCCCCCTGCCCTGGCCTTCCCTCCTCCACCTCCCTCCTCCAGCCTGTGTATCTGGCCCTGCTCCTCTCAGAACCCCACACTCCAAGTCCTGCAGCACCAGGCTGGGCCATCCTCCAGGAAGGATGTTGCCTTGTTCCTCATCTGAGGGTGAGAAGAGCAGTGGAAAGGTGCCTGGCTCTGGGATCTACAGACTTGACTCCGTGTGAGCTTTGCCCAGTTACGTCATGCGGCTCACGCGGCGGAGCCTTCATTCAGTTCGGTCATCTGAGTAGCGGGGACAACACTCCTGACCTCAGAGGCTGTGCCGACCTGGTTTGAGAACGTGTGCTCGGGGCTCTCCAGCCATTAGCTCGTGGCTAGGCCTGAGGATGTGCCCACTCCCGGCTGGGCCGGCCAGCCTCCCTCTGTCCAGCTCCAGGGCAGTACCACTCCCTGTCCCAAGGTGATCCTGAAGCAGAATTACCAACTCCTTTCCCTCTGCTGCAGCTGCAAATATTTTGTTTTGCCACTAGAAGTGACTGACTTAAGGAAAGCAGAATTTTACAGGCAGTTTACAGGCTGGTCTTGTTCAGTAGTTTCCAAATGCTGGGGGAAGGTGGAAGCAGCCGGGAGCCTCCAATAGGTTAGGATGGCAGGGAAGTGAGAAATGAGTTCTGTGTGTTGGACACTTTCTGTGGCCAGCTACACACCCCTGGATGGGACTGGGGGTGGATGAGGGGAGGAGGGAGGCCCTGGCTAGACTGGCGGGCCTAGCATTCACAGTCCCCCTCAAATAGCTGGGGCAGGGCTCCAAGGTGGGGGTACCCGGCCCACAGGAGAAAAGGCAACCCCAGACCCAGAGAGGCTCTCGGCAGTCCCACCCCTACACGCTGGGCAGACAAGGGTCGCTCACACCCCGAGAGCCTTGGAGGGTCACTGCAGAGCCAGCCCAGGAAAAGCCTGCAGAGGCCAGCGGCCGGGGTTTGAGGGGCGCTGGGAGGCGGTCCGGGTTAGGGCGGCCAGCGCCGGCAGCGCCAAAGGCCGAGCAGCCCCGCTGGTGAGTGCCCGGCGCTGCGGCGCGCATATTGGGAGCTTGGAGTGCCTGGCAGAGCCCTCACGGGAGCCGGGCAGACAGGTCAGGAACCGTGCTGGGGAAGTAGGGGCATAGGCCTTGGCGGGGTGCGCCTCCGTTCTTCCCTCCTATCCTCAGGGCCCTCGGTGGCAAATTTCCCTTTCTACCCGCTTCCCTCCTCAGATGAAAGAAGGAGTCGGGGCTCGGCAGTGGTTAGCACGCTCGTACTATGGTTTTAATAGACGTACATGGACAAGTCGATATAGACAGATTTATAATTCTATACAGTCAGTCCGACATACACAGGGACGCTGTAAACAGGGGAGCGGGCCAGAGAGCGGGTGTGCAAAGTGGGCGCGGCGCGAGGCCCTGGCCGCGCCCTGAGCTCTCCCGGCTCGACTCTTGCACGGCGGGCGGTGAGGAGGTTCTGCGCCGGGACCGAGGGGCCACCTCCTAGCCTGGGAGCGGAACAGAAGGCCTGGGGCCTGCGGCGATGCTGGGGTGCTCGGAGATGAGCCCACCCCATCCTCCCGCCACCAGCTGCGGCTACGTAGCTTTAAAATAGTTTTCCCGGGCGCCGGGCAGGCGATGGTTCTCGGGGCGCACCAGGGCCGCGTGAGGCTCCTCGGCGAGTCCTCGGTCCCGGGCTAGACACCGTCATCCCCGGCTGAACGCCCCCTCCAACTCGGATCCGGATCTAGCTAAGGTTCGCTCGGCCAGGCCCAGCTCGGAGAGGGCATCTTGGTTCGTACTGGGCCGGGGCCAGGATCCCGGGTCCCGGGCACGTCCAGTTCACAGGCGTGGCGGCGCAGCCCGGGCCCATCGCGGCAGGAACGCGGGCTACGAAGGCGTCCTCTCGGGCCTGAGTGCCTGCCTCCCGCACCGCGTTCTCTGCGCGGAGGAGCCCGCTGACGCCCAGGGGAGCGCACACACACCATCCGCACCATCCCGAGGGAAATTGCAACTCATCCGTTTTTTCGCGGCATTTCGCTCCGACGTCTTTTTGTTTTGACTGGTTTTGGAGGGCAGAGTGGGATCCAGAAAAGCAAACACAAAACCGACCCGGAGTGGGGTGAAGGAGGAGGGGGAGGCACAGGCGCGCGGCTGGGAGCTGCGAGCTGCGAGCTGCGAGCTGGGCTCCGCGTGCGTCCTCCGCCCCTGCGCCCAGCGGCCTGCGTGGCCCGGCGGGGCGGTCAGCTGTTGTACTGGCAGGCGTTGAGGCCCGAGGCCGGGCCCTGCAGGCCGCCGTAGCCGAACGACGAGTGCTGCTTGGACTTGAGCCGCAGGCTAGCTAGGCTCGAGTTGCACGTGTCCCGGTAGACGCTGTAGGGCGAGGCGGGCGTGCCGTACGGGCAGGCGCCCGGGGACATGGCCGAGTTAAGCGAGGAGCCAGTGAGGTTGTTGATGTTGTTGAGGCCCGAGTTGGGCATGCCGGGCACGGCGCCCGGGCCCATGCTCGAGGGCATGGTCATGGAGGAGATGGAGCTGGGAGCCGAGAACATGGACTGGGACGACAGCGGGCTCATGGAGTTGAAGAAGGTGAAGCTCTTCGTGGAGAGCGGCGCTGGTGCCAGGCTCTTGGCGGCCCAGTTGTTGTAGGAGTAGCCGGCTGCGTACACGTCCTCGTAGGGCTGCACCAAGCCGCTGAACTGCGGCACGTAGCCGCCCTTGCACAGGTCCAGCTGCTGGTTGCGCTCGCGCTTCCGCCACTTGGCTCGCCGGTTCTTGAACCAGACCTGGAGGAACGGGGCAGGACAGGGGTCAGGGCTGCTCGGGGCGGGAAGGCGCCCCCTGCCCCCCGGCCCCCCACTCACTTCCTTCGCTCTGAACGTAGTTTCTTCGATATTTCCGCCCCTGCCTTTTCTCCATAATGGTCGCTTTCCTGTCCCCAGAAAATACTAGTCTTTCTCGATTCCTGATCTCTATTCTCTTCCCCAAATTAAATCCGTATTCTTCCACTACTACGGATCCTCTAGTTTTAACAAATATTCGTTTTTTCCTTCCTCTCTCAACCAGGCCATCTTCTGCTTTCTCCCCCAACCCGCCCCTAGCTATCTCGACAGCCTGTCTTTTTTGTTCTCCCTCGAATACAAAAGGTGTTTTTCTTCCTTGAAACTTAGGATCTTCCGACTCCTCCCCACTCTCCAATCTGCTTCTCATTCCTCATATGGTCTGCTTCCATCTTTATTTGCAATATTTGATATTCTCATTTCTTTCCCAAATGTTTTTTTTTTTTTTCGTTTGGTCCACTCTGCTGGCCGAACCACTTTCTTCTCTGTTAAACAGTCCATTTTCCTTGTTACCCCCCATTTTAATCCTTTTGATTCCTCGCCAAATATTTAGTGTTTTCTTCATTTCCAAATAGCTGACCTTCAGCAATTTCTCTTAATTGTTGATTCTTTATTTTCTCAAATACTTGATTCTTTTGCTTCTCCCTTAAATATTTAATTTTATCTCTGCCACCTAAGTATATGCCAAATATGTTTCTCTGCAAATATTTAATTTCCTTTCACTTCTTACTAGTTTCTAATTTCCCCCTCCACTTTCTCCCACAAAGTTGATTCAGGACCCCTTCTTTCCACACCTATCTTTCGGATCCTCGCCCATCTTCCCCTGCATGCCCTCTGCCCTCCGTAGCAGCCCTCCAGCCCTGGGCTGTGTTTCCGCAGCTGCTTGGCCAACCCTGTAGCTCAGCCTTCCTCAGTCCAGCACTGAGCTGCCTGATTCTACCCTACCCCGCCATAAACCGTCAGGATTGCAGAGTGCATTTCACCAGGCTGGCAGGCCTGAGGGGGGAGGAGTGGGAGCTGGGGTTGTAGCAGGGAGCCCAGGTGGGACTTTGGTCTGGCTTGAGACGTGCTCCCAAGATGATCAAATATTTGTGCACCACAGACGAAATTATTCCCTTGCTGCGTTGGTAGGAGGGCCTTGCTCTTACTGGGAATGAAAGGGCGAAGAGAAGCGGGGTGCTGTTTGGTATTGTAGGAAACCTTGTATCTCCAAAGGGACTGGACCTGACAGTCACTCACTCACCAGAGCTACCCCCACCCCCAACCTGACCCCATCCCTACAGGAAATGGAATTAGGGAGAAGGCCCAGCTACTGACTGGCTAAATGGCTAGGGACAAGTCAGGGAGACAAGTCCAGCAATTTTGGAGAAGCTGGGACGGATGGGACCACTGGTCCTGGAATTTTTGAGACCCCGAGATAGGCACCTTTCAGGCCTCTGGAAGGCCACCAGGCAGGACCCACCTTTCCTTTTTTTTGGGGGGGGGGGTGGGGCACCAGCAGCTCTGAGGTGCCCAGAGGTGGGAAACCATAGGTGCTGTCTAGGGTGGCCCCATCAGGGTAGGCCCTGGGCCATATAGGGCACGGAAAGTTTCCTGGGGCCACAGGTCTTTGGGCTGGGGCTGCGGTCGAGCCAGAGGTTCGGTAGGATGCGGGTCAGAGGGGTCAGAGGGATCCCAGACGGCAGCAGCCAAGGGTGCTGGCGGCCAAAGGGCCCGGCGGTAGCAGGGCAGACACGGCCTAGGGTGGAATCTGCTACATTGGGAAGAGGGAGCGGGTCTGTGTGGTGGGAAACAGTAAACGCTTGAGAGCGGGTCTAGCTTTCGAGGGCTGCGGCCGAGGCACTAGCAACCGTTTGTGTGTGCGCGCGCGCCCCGGCTCACCCTCACGCGCGGCTCCGTGAGGTTGGTCCACACGGCGATCTCCTCCCGCATGCTCATGTCGGGGTAGCGGTTCCTTTGGAAGGTGGCCTCCAGCTCTTGCAGCTGCTGGCTCGTGAAGTGTGTGCGTTGCCGCCGCTGCTTCTTTTTCTTGGAGGGGTCCTCCGCACCTCCGCAGCCCGCGCCGCCGGCACCGCCGTCCTCTGGTCCCTTGGGTTCCCCGCTGCGCTCCTTCTCTGAGGCAGGCAGAATGGTGCTCCGGTCACCTTGTGCTTAAGCCCTTGTGTATCCCATCCCGGCTCCATCGAAGGACCCGCCATCAGCGCCCTCCCTCCTGCCGGCGGCCCTGGAATTGTCTCCACTGGGAAGAGCCCGCCAGGCGCCTTCTGGTCAGTAGTCGCCTCTGGTCTGGGGTGCCTGGAGAAGAGCCCAGCCCAGCAGCCCAGCAGCCCTGCCGCAGGCCTGGGCTCCTGGCAGGGCAGGGCCTGCTCTCCCAGCTTGGCTCAGGCTTAGGCTTGAGCCCTACTTCTGATGTCACCGCAAATGTACCACTTTTAAGACTCAGTCTAAATTTGAGGGAAGTCTCTGCTTTCCTGAACTAGGATCAAATTTTTCTAGCCCGAAGCTAGTGGGTCGGTGGAGCCTGAGCCAGACAGCGTGACCTGCAGCCCCTCCACTTTCTTCTCTCCAGGGCTGTGTGGGAGCCGCATGGGGCAGGCAGACGCAGCCCTGTTCTGGGCCTCAGCTCCAGGCCTGGCGTCCCAAGGCCCAGGAAATTTCTCAGGCTGCAGCTCAGGCAGCCCAGACTGACGGACTCTGTCTAGGAGACCTGGGGTGCTCTCCTGGCCTCTCTCCTTTGTAGCTACACAAAACGCAAGTAGTCATAGGAACATCGAAACATAAAAAGACAACTTAGCAAAACACAGAAGCCCCTAAAAGTTCACAGCTCTATGTCTAAAAGCATAGAAAGGGCCACAAACTTAAAAATAGTCAGGTAGGAACACAGAGCAGATGCAGAGTAAGGCGCCAGAAACACCCCCCTGACTAATACAGTACGTGTGTGAAGGCCAGGCGGGTGCGTTTACTTCCCTGGGATTTAAAAAGCAACACGCTGTTGGAGAGAGCGTTTCAGCCCCTTCTCAATGATGTCCTTCCGAAGGTACATTCAAGTCCCAGGGAAATACAACACCATAGTTAGAGAACTTAAACTCCCCAATTAACACCAGATTCTGAAATGGATTTTGAAAAACTACCGAGAAACGCGCCATTTTGGATTGACTTTTAAAAATCTCCCGAAGAACAATGTTGTGTGTAGATATTTTAAATTCCAGAGAAATATGCCTATTAGAGTAATTCTTTCTGTATAGAAAAACACAGTCAAAAATTTAAATTTACCCTCATACCTTTGTTCTTTTTTTTAAACAAGCTATAACTGTGTTTCTCTGGGCTTTAAAAATAAAAACTAAGCAAAGGCCACACTTAAACTTTTGAAAACAAAAGCACAGTCCAGCGTTGATTGTTTTTTGAAACCAAGCAAAGAGAACCTCTCAGAGAAAGTCACTTAGGGATGCAAAACAGAAACAAATAGAGATTAAAAACCCGTGGAGAAACACTCTGCGGTGGAGGAAAAAATGCACACAGAGCGGCGGGTGGCTCGGGGAGTGGGGAGCTCGGAGGCGCGGCGGGGTAGGGTGGCGAGTGCGGGAGCTGACCGGGCACCCGGGCGGCCGGGCCGGCGGGGACCAGCCTCGCCTGCTCGCACCGCCCGCCCGGGGGCCGGCTCGGCCGGGAAGAGCTGGACTTCAACAGTGAGGCAGTGGCGAGCGGAGTCGAAGGGAGATGCGGCCGAGCGGGGTCGGAGCCCTGGCTGGGCGGCCTGGCGGCCCCCCGGCTCCCGTGACCGATGCGATGCACGTGGGGCCGGCACTCCTCGGTTAGGGGGTCCTGCCCTGAGCCCCGCAGCACCTACAGGCCCGCTGTCCCTCGCTGTCCCCTGTTTTCCTTTTCCTTGAGGTTGTCGCCCTCCGCCGCCCCCAGTTTGCTTTCCTGACTCTTCCTGTCACCCCCTCGCTTTGGCGTCCCCTTCTCCGTCGGTCACCCACGGCCGGCGTGTCTGTCCCGCTCTGTCGCCCTGGGCACTTTTCTCTCGCCCGCCGCCCCCTTCCCTTCTCGATCTGCTCCCCTCGGCCCCAGCGGCCCCCGGCGCCCGGCGGCGCGAACCTAGCTTTCCCCCTGGTCTCTGCTCCTGGTCAAGGGGCTGTCAGTTCGCCTCCAGGGCGGTCGGTCCGCGCATCGGCCGGTCTCAGGGCGAGTGGGGACCGCGTGGAAGCGCCTTCGAACGGCACTAAACGTCGGCTTCACGGAGCGAGTGAATTTCCGCGTTCGCGGGCAGATGGAGAACTGGAGAAGGAAACGTCCCGACCCGAAGCATGGAAGCCAGGCCTGCTCCCCGCGCCCCGCGCCCCGCGCCGGGGCGGGTTCCCTGTGCGCCTCCCGGGAGCTGCGCTTACCTGGCAGCTCCGTGTCGGACGACTCGCTGGCGGAGTTCTCGAGCGGCTCGCGGGGGTCGGCGGCGCGGGCCAAGTGGAAGGCGGGCCCCATGTCGTGCGGCGGTGGCTGCGGTGGCCGCAGACCCTCCGGCAGCCGCTCCAGGCTCATGCCCCCCTTGAAGGCGTCCATGGAGGCGGGGACCGCAGCGGGCGCTCCAGGGGCCGGGGCTGGGCCGCCCGGCCGCCCTGGCTGCGACCTGAGGGGACAAGAGCGCAGTGCCTAAGCGGCCACCCCCCAGGGCTGCCCGCGCCCGCAGCGTCGCCGCGCCCGCCCCATGGGCCGCCTGGGGCTGCGGGGCCAGGCGGGCGGCAGCAGCAGCAGCGGTTCCTCGCGACCCGGCGCCCGGCTTCGCGCTCCGCTCCCGCCGCTCGGGCCTCAGCCGCCCGCCCGGCCCCGGCTCCGGCTCCCGATCCGGGGCCGGTTTCTAAGGCTCCGGCCGGCGCCGGCAGAATCTGTCTTAAAGCGACAGCGCGTACCGCCAGGTTCCAGCAGTCCCTGCGCCAGGGGTGGTGGGTGGGGTGGGCCCGGGTGGGAGGGGGCTGGGAGGCGGGAGCGAGCTAGCAAGGGAGCGCGGGCGGAATCCAGCCCCGAGCCGCCCGCGCCGCCGGCGCGCCCTCTCTGCCGCCCTCCCTCCCCGCCTCGCCCGCGCCCTCCTCCCAGGCACCTTCCCTCGCCTCCCCGCCCCCTCTCCCCACCCCCCGCGGCCTCTCCCTCCTTCCCCGGTGACACACCGAGTTCTCCTTGGGCCGCACAAAAGAAACGCGTCTGGCCTGCAAGTCCCGCGCCCACCTCGAGCCCCGAAAGGCTTGTTTCGCTCAGAATCGACTCCTGTCTGGGCCGAGAAGTTCTCAGCCCCCGCGCGAGAACAGCTCAGGAGGAGTGCACGTTCACTAAGCAAGAACGCACCGAGCGGGCGCCTCCGCGCCAGGGCCCAGGCAGGGGCAGAGCCCGGGGCCGGTCGCGCCAGCTCCCAGCAGCGTCCTCGTCGAGGGGCCACTGGCCCCTCCTTCCTCAGCCCCTTCTCCGGGGACCGGAGCCCAGCTGAGTGACAGCAGCCTGCGCTCTAATGGGCCCCCGGATGCTGCCTCCTAATTAGCTTGGACCCTCTCCCCTCGAGGCTGCTTCTTAGGCCCCCGCCTCTGCACCGCAGTCAATTTTCCGGGATTGGGATAGAACTGATGGCTTCTAATCAGATGAAACGTTTCTGTTGGCTCCAGGCCGTTGGCGAGTGCAGCAGGAGACCCCAAGAACCCCACCGAGCCCCACAGCCTCTTCTGTGGGGCTTTCTCCCCTCGTTTTGCACCTTTAACCGTTTGGCCAAATCCACCAAGCACAGGGTGGGCCTCTGCCCCCTTCAGGGCAGGCTCGTTCCGGCCTGGGGCCTCCACTGTGCAGGCCTGGGAGGCCAGGTGAGGGCACTTTCCCAACCGCGGCCACAGCCCAGGAGGCCTCCAGTGGAGCTTCTCCTGGGCACGTTGCACTCCCTGCTCCCGGAATGATCCCCTCCTTGAGTCCTCCTCCTTCAGTGGAGTTTGTTGAAGGATTTTGCTCAGCAATTGTTAACTGGCCCTGAGACCGCGGAGTCTTGAGTAAACAGGTGACAGCTGGGCGGTAGGGTGCGACCCTGACCTGTTTTACCGGCCACAGCTGGCCCCTGGGCCGCCCTCCACTCCTCACCTGCTTACCGGCCCCCCCCAGATAGGAGCAGTTCGGGGCTGGACAGTGGCCCGGGGACAAACATGGTCCTACTTCCAGGCCCGGTGCCTTCCCCCAGGGTGCAGTGCATCCTCATCTCCCCCTGGGTGGGGGGTGTCTGCTTGGGGGGAACGTGAAGCTGTCACCCTCTGGGGTGCTCTGCAGGCACTGCCTTGAGCCCTCACCCTGGCTCCCTTCAGAGGATGGCCCCAAGCTGAGCTCCTTGGTGAGGACTGCAGGGGCAGGCACAGGGGCAGGGGCAGGCGCAGGCGCAGGCGCAGGGTGGAACCAGGCCTGTCTCTGACTCCCTGGGCCTCACCCTGTGGCCAGCAGCTCTGGACCCTGGGGAGAAGGCACAGTTCCTTGGGGCCTGGCCTGCGCTCACTGGGTGCCCGTGAGGACAGGAGGCAGGATCTGAGGTGGAGGCCAGAAGCATCTCGGAGTTGGGGTTGGGGAATCCCAGCTGATCCTGCCCTTTCCTCCCGAAGGGAAGTTTCTCTAAGTTGAGCACCCTCCCTCCAGCATGTGTGGGGGCGTGGTAGGAGGGGGACTTGGTGAGGTATGGTTGCCCAGCATTTGTCATCAGCCCCATCTTTTACCAAAGTTCTCCACCGAGTCTCCGAGGCAGCAGGTACCTCGGACGTCCCCAGGTGCTGCTGCACGCCCTCCCGGGAGTGCCCCTTCACCTACTACGCTGTGGCTGCTTGTACTTGGACTGGACAGCTTGCCATGGGCAGGGCACAGGAGCGTGCGCACACACCTATGTGGTGCGCATACACACAAGTGTGCTGTGTACCCACAGACACACGTACTCACTGCATCCTCACACAGAGTGCTGAGTACGATCACATAGGTGTATGCACCGCCAGGCCTCGGGTCCCAGAATGCCGATGATGTTTGGCACAAAACCTGGCCAGTAGGGGAAAGGAGGTATGTTCAGGCCAAGGTGGGAAGCACAGTGCCTTCTGGGTGGGGACCCGGGATAATTGGTCTGCCTGTGGGTATCACGGGGTTGAGGGTCACAGCCTATCCACTCCCCAGAGGGTCTTACGAGTCAGGCCTTCCATGGATGGGGACTGTTTTGTGACTCTGTAACCTTAACTATTCACTCTGGGGGCTTGCATCACTCACTCTTGATGGATTTAATGCAGTTATTGAGCACCTGCTGTGTACCCCTCTGGTCCCAAGACTCCGGCAGCGCTGTACACAGCCAAAGTACTCTCTAAATTTGGGGATGTCGATGCCTGCTCTGTGGATGGAAAGGCCCTCGGGCTACTGTGGGCGATGCTTCATATGTTCAGGGCTCTGAGCCCCAGAGAGGGGCTGAGCCTCTCGGGGACTGCCCTGGGGAATCTGCTCTGCTGGATCTGGGCAGTGCCGAAGGAGCAGGGGCCCCGGCCTGCTCCCGCGTGTTGCGGAGACAGGACCTGGGCGAGCTCTCTCTTTCCCCAGCCACACCCTCCGCTGGCCACTACCCCAGGCAGGGTAGGGGCTTCTTTCTTTCACTGTCACAGATATCTCTCTCTCTCTCTCTCTCTCTCTCTCTCTCTCTCTCTCACACACACACACACACACATTCGCACACGCACAAACGGGACAGGAGGCAACTGTCTTTCAGGAGTAAAAGTAGGGGTCCAGTGTTCCCCGGCTTTGCTGTGTGACCTTGGGTGAGGTTCAGCCTGTGCTGTGCCTCAGTTCCCCTGTCCGAATGGGACACAGCCATCCCTGCCTGCTGTTTCCGCCTCCAGCTCACTGGACAATGGGACACGAGGAGAGGAGGGAAGGGGGCTTTCTGGAGTCGGAACCAGGTGCCCTGTTGTCCACCCTCCCGGCCACACAGAGCTATCAGTGATTTTGTGACTTTCAGGGAAACTGGGACTTAGAGTCCTGGCCTGGCTGAGCAGAGAGGAGCTGGGCTGCCATGGGGTCGAAGTACTCGCTCGGGGGCCCTCCTGGGACTGGGCTCCCTCCAGACAGGCTCTGCTCCCAGGAATGGTTTGGTACTTTTATTTGGGAAGGGTGGTTGGAGGGTCCTCACGGAGGGCATCCTTCCACCCATTCATGGGGGTACCCTGCCCTAATCCTCAAATACGAATGGAGGGATTTTAGGAAAAGGGAAGGAATGTGCCGCGGCTTGTCCCCAGGGCCATCCACAGCTCTTCGGGACATTCCAGTCCTAAGCCTCTTAGGCCATGGAGAAGTTTAAACTAGAAAACCCAGTTTTGGGAGTGCAGACGGGACCACCTACGGCCTTCCGCCTGGTCTAAGACCCCCTCCCCAATAAAAGCTTTTATTTCTTTGAGTGTAATTACTGGGTGAGGGGGGAAAGAGGCGCTCAGGTAGGCGCTGGGAGCAATCTCACTGCATTATGGAGGCTTCAGGGGACCCCAGCCTGAAGCTTCCTGTCAACTGGGCTTCCCCTGCCTGACCTGGTGGGGAGATAGCTGGGGTGTATTCAGGCAGGATGGCTAGGTGGGGTGCCCGTGGGACCCTGGAACTCAGAGCTCTTGCCAGCAGCTGGTGAGGGCCCATTGGTGTCCCTGCTTGTCGTGGCTCACCAGACTCCACCGTGGATATCTGATTCCTGAGAATGGCTGAGCCGAGCAGGAGAGAAGGCTAGGAAAGTGGCAGTGGCTGGTCGAGTAACTGGGGAGCAGAGGGTCAGTTTTTGCAGTATCACAGTCTCCTCTTCCCAGGATCTGCTTTGCAGAGAGAAGGGCACTCTGAGCCTGGCTGGAAGGTCAGTGAATGCTGCCTCCATGTCCTACAGTCCAGGAGCCGGGTCTCCATGTCCCAGTCTGCTTTCTTTCCTTTTCCCGGTAAAGATCAGGAGTCCCCAAACAGTCTGGAGAAGGGGCAGACGCCCAGCAAGCCCCCTCCTGTGCCGCCGCGGCTCCCTGTAGCTTTTGCCATTTCTCAGAACCCACATCCTCCACCCAGTGGACAGCAACCTGGGTTGCCTCCCTCTGGTGCTCCTGGCTGTCAGAGACTGCTGGGATGCCAAGAGAATACGGAGTCTCCGTTTCTCAGAGAAGTCGACTTAAATATTTTAAGATTAAGGGAATCCCTAAAGAGGAAAACCTCGGAACCAGGCTTCCAGTCCAGGGCTCCCATTTCTGCGGTGCTCTCGCTTGACCCGCGCTGAATCCGCGCGGATTCAGGAGGCTGGTCAAATTCGGGACTCCAGACCCGGGTCTGGAGAAGCGGCTGTGTGCTCGGGAACGCTGCGCCAACAACTACACCCTGGAAGAAGCCCCGGGAATGTCTTTATTGAGTTTTGCGAAGAGCATTTGGGGTTTCTCTCAGGGTAAGAAAAAGCGCGACCCGCGCCAGCGAGGCAGGCAGCGGGGCTGGGAGCGCCTCCGGGGCGTCGGGGTCCACGGCGAGCAGCGCTGCAGCCGCGGCCGATGGCTGTGGGTATTCTTTGGCGTAGCTGCCCCAACGAACAAGCGAACCATCGAAGCGGTTTCGTTTAGGAAAAATACCCTCTTGACACGAAGCTTAAGCTGAAGTCCCCGGCGCGCCGAGGGGCCATCGCTTCCCCTCGGGCTGGGGCCCCGTTCCGGAGCGCAGCGGGGAGGGCAGGCGGCCCTGTCGCCCGCCTTTTCTCCCAGAGGTCCCCCAGCGGCCCCTGCCGCCAGGAGGGGCTGCGGAAGCCGTCCAGGGTTCTGCCCTCGAAGCTTCTGCCCTTTTGGGGTGCCAGGGTCTGAAGCGTGGGGTGGGCCCGCCGATTAGGTGGGGTAGCGCCGGCAATGGCAGCTGTGACCCTGAGCTGGGCGCGTAAACCAGCTGCACGCGCTGCCCCGATGGCGCTTGGCCCTCCTAGCACTGCGCATAGTCCGGCGCCGCCGGCCGGACCCTGCGTACGCCCGGCGCCAACGGCGGGGAACCCGCCCACCACCTCCCGGCGCTCCAACACCGCGGAGTCCGAAAGCCCCCGTCCCAGCGACTCTTACCCCACCCGGGCTGCGCTGTGTGTGCGGCTGGTGTGCTCTGTGCGCGGTCGTCAGGGACTCCGGCTCAGGTTTCGACTCCCGCCGGCCCCGGCTCCAGTTGCGCCTCCAGCTCCACGCGCACTTTCGCCCCCGCTGGTTCGCTACATCCCAGCGTGCAAGGTTCGGGCTGCCTCGGCTGGGCCCGCTCCTCCCGCTGCCGCCGCCCGTCGCCCGCGGGGAAGGCGGGGACACGGGCGGGGAGGCGGGAAGTGGGGAGGGGAAGCGAGGTGCCGGTCTGGACTAGCGGGGAGGGGGCAGCGTGCAGTCCTGAGGGCTAGGGGACCGGGCCTCCCTCGGGGCGCAGGCAGGGGTCCGTGCGGCAGTGGCCAGGACCTGAGGCCGGGGAGCAAGCCTGGGGACTGGTTCGCGGAGGAGGGGCCCGGCCGCATGCGGACGAAGCCGAGACCGGTCCGGGCCTGGCCCGTTGCACGTTCTCTCCCTGGGGCTCAGTTTCCCACCTGGCCCCGAGCTCCCTTTAGTCGGGGTCTAGTCAGAATTTCCTTGGGTCCTGCCACGTGATGTTCAAGACCGTGTTCTGCGATTCGACCTTTTCCCCTTTCTGCTCAGCCTGCGGGAGGGAGCTGGTCTTGCGTGTTGGCAGGGAGAGTCGCAGGCGCAGAGCTCGGCAGCCGAGGAGGTTTGAGGACAGACCCCAGGGTGTGTGTATGTGTGTGGCTGGGGAGGGGCAACCACCCGACTTGCCCTGCCTGGAGGATCCCCTCCCCCGCCTCCTCTCAGGGGCTGGGCTGAGGAGGAACTGGGAGAAGCCCCAACAAGGACAGATGCCTCTGTGGCCCCTAGTCCAGCTCCTTGCCTGCACGCCGTCCAGCAGCGGCCCTTCTCGGCCCTGGCACAGGGGACGGCGCCATGCATGAGGCCTTATTGGCCTCTCCCTGGCTGGTGGCCATTGGGAGATGGGCAGGACTTGACGGAGATTGAGTTCCATTTGCAGGTGACTTTTCTCCAGTGTTGCCCATGGCCAGGTAACCTGGAAGGGAAGAAGGATCGTGGGGGAAGCCAAGTGGCTGAACAGGCTCCTGTTTCCCCCAAGTGCCCAGTCTGAGCCTGCTGCTGCAGGGGCCTTGGGGTGAGACACCAGTCGGGTGGGTCCCCCCTCTTGGAGAGGAGCTGGGGGCCTGCCCACAGGCAGGCAGCTGCAGGGCTCTGGGGCTGCGGCTTTGGCCCAAGGTGCCAGGAGATGGCAGTGCCGTGGCCAGGCGTCAGAGTTTCACGAGGTGCTGTCAGTGGCGGCGCCTCCCTGCCTGTTTCTCTCTGACAGCTGCTGCGGCAGAAGGCCGCCAGCCCGTGCCAGGCCAGGCGCCCAGCTCCCCAGCAACCCCAGGGCCCACAACCTAAAACACAGCGACCCAGGACCTCCATCCAAACACCCAGATTCAGAAGCAGGCCTGACCCGAGTCTGAGAGGCTGCGGGGCTCAGACCCTGAGGGGTGGTCCCTGCACCCTGTCCTGATGTTGGGGGATGCCACAGCCTCCCTTCTGCTCCTCAACAGCAGAGCTACCTCTCTGGTGTGTATGGCTGGGCGCACACAGGACCAGGAGGGTGAAGGACCGAGTTCCCGAGGCTTTCGACCTCAGACCTGGATCTGGGGCAGCTACGTGGGCTGGGATGGGACCCTGTGCTTTGGGAATTCTATCCTCTGCTCCCTGCACTGCCACAGGGGTTGTTTTATGTGTGGAACTGGTCTGTAGGTGTGCCTGGCCCTGAGGGCTGCTGAGCTGAGCTGCTTCCGACCACCCCAGGTGCCCAGGCCAGTTCCCGCATAAAAACAACCGCTGGGCCCTTACTAAGTATGGAGGCCCCAGCAGGTCGCTCGCTGGGGTGGCTTTCACTCTGGCGTTTGCTTTAGGAAATTGCATCTTCCTACTGCAGCACACCAGCGATTTTCCCGGTTTTGTTCCCAATGGGGACTGGGCGTGTGCCTGTGATTCTCCGCATGCCCATGTCCCCAGGCAGAGCCTGTGGGGCCAGAGAGCTGCCTCTGAGACCCCAGGGACAGAGTCGGAATCCTGTCGCCTGTGTCTGTTATTAGCTGCGTGGTCTTGGGCAAATCGCATGAGCTCTCCCCGCCTCAGCTGCCCTGCCTGGGAAGTGGGAGAATAATGAGAGTTTCCCCGCATTGAGAAATCTGTGAGAGGACCGAGGTGAGGGGTGTGGCCCTGCATGCGGGTGGGCAGCCAGGCCGAATGTTCATGGTAACCCCTCTTGGCCTGCTTTGTTCTCTGAAACAGTTTGCTCTCATTTTCCTTTCCTTCTCTCCCCAGGGTGGTCAGGCAGTTTGGGCAGGTAGGAGCAGCCTCCTCCTCTGGTTTAGAAGACCTGCCCTCATCCCATTAGCCAGTAGGAGGTTTCGGGGCAGGGAGGCTGGGCAGGCCAGCTGGGTGGGACCAGGACCCAAAGGACTGGAAGTTCTTGGTGAATGGAGGTGGGAAAAACAAGCTTTTTATGATCTTATTTTTCCTTCTTTTGAAAAGAATTTTTGTACTTTCCCTTTAGATTCTGACATCTTGGGCACATACACCTGCACTTTGAAGGCAGTGAGCTCAGGCAGCAGGAAGGGGAAGGATGGAGCTGGACCCACCAGGAGCAGAGGTGGCACGGTTCTGGATGTTGCATCGGCCTCCAGGTACCTAATCAAGAAAGGCCAATGAGACTGGTGGGCACACTTGATGTATCTTTCCTTCCAAACTGACCTGCTTCCTCTCACCAGCAGCTGCTCTCCCTAGTACAGGACTCCGAGGAGAATTTGTGGCGTGGGCTCACACAGAACGTAACAGGCAAATGTCCTCAGCCATAGACAATGCAGAAAGGATAACAATTCTTCAAGCAGTGTGTTTTATCTCAATGTCCAGTAAAAGTAGGGAGATTGTCCTTTCCCTTCACGGCAGTTATTGCAATAGTATTGAAATCAATATTTGTGTAGTAATTGGTTAAGCACTGTTACTCCTACCACTTGCAAGCTGGATAGCAGGGCCTGGAGCCTCTGTAGCCAACCACAGGACCCTCTCTAGGGCGGGCAAAGGGATTTTATAATGCTGATTGGCTGGATGCCGCTCATGTGCCTCCTGCCGACCAATCACTTAGTGGGGAAGAGTAGCTCAGGGCTGTGGTTGGCCAGGCTAGAGTCACAGGCTCCACCTCAGAAGGGTAAAAGGGGAGCTTCACCATCTTAAGGAATACTCACCACCCTCCCTCAGGAAGTCACTGCTGTCCTGGAGCAAGGTCCCTGGGCTGCTGGTGGCAGGGGATGGGTTGGCCTTCAGGGAAGTCCCTGCTCTGTGAAGGTTCTCAGAGAACTGCTGAAGGCGTTGGGAGGGAGTCCACTCCAAGGTGGCGGGGAGGCATTGGCTCTGTGGGAGAGTCTGAAGTCCTTCAGGACTGGTCCTGCACTCACCTGTGCGGGGGGGGGGGGTGCGTGGAGGGCTACAGCAAGTCCGGGTGGTGGTGCAGGGACGATTGACCCCCTGTGGGGGTGGGTCCACAGAGCAGGAAAGGCATCTCTTTGAACTTCCTTTTTCATCTGTGGAGTTAGAGGCTCTAGAGTTAGAGAGGAGCTCCTAGGATGAGGTAAGGTATTAATTTATTTAATCATTTTTATATTGCACTCTGAGCTTCCTGGCAGCCAAAGCACAAATGGAAACCATTTGGGTATCTCAAGTATTTTTTTTTCCATTGGAATAGTGGAAAGAGCCCTGGTTGGGGGCCTTCCTGGACTGGCCTCTATCAGGTCGGCAGAAGCTTGGAGAGAACACATTTTGTGCCCGTGATGGCAGAGATACAAAGATGGTTGGCCGTGCCCTTTGGGTTGAGTCAAGGAGGCAGACACGTCAACCCATAGACATTGTGGGAGCGCAGTGCTGGAGAGGAAATCGGCAGCCTGGTGTTGAAGGGCCGTGAGGGACATTAAGTTTGCCTGGGACGGTTTTTACCCCCAACCCCGCCTCCCTGGGAGAGCCCTGGGGCAGGTGGGAAGGCAGCAAACAGGTGAGGAGGAAGTTGGTGAACTGAGTGGGAACCAGATACCACAGGGCTTCAGGACCTGTGTTAGGAGGGGGCACGTCATCCTGAAGGCAGAGAGGAGCAGGCCAAAGGTCCAACAGTGAGAGATCTGGTCGGAGGTGTGTTTCAGAAAGGCCGCTCTGTCTGGCCAGTGAAGGACGGATTTGAGGAGGTGAGAGAGGAGCGGGGTATTGTGACCTCATTCGCTCAGCCACTCCATCCATTAGCTTCTTTGTCTGTCAGTCCGTCCATCCACCCTGAGCACAGGAGGCCACAGCTTGGAACGGGAAATAGGAAAGTGAGAAGTTATGGCCCCTGCCTTTCTAGAAGTGCCCCTTAGGGGGCCTCAGTTTACCCTTCTGGGAGCCCAGCCCGCCTCTCCCGTCCTCTCAGGTTCCACGCCTCAGCAGCCTTCCGGACGTCTGCTGGCTGGGTGCTTGGGCCAAAGGGGCACAGCCACTACTGCAGACGGACAGTTTGGGCAGCCAGCGCAGGGAGCAGCCCCGTCGGAAGCTTTTAAAATAATTACTCCTGCCTGCTCTGGCTGCCTGGCTGACAGCAGCCTATTAGCCCCAACTCGGAAACTCTGAATTGTTTCACGACAATTGAAAACAAAATTGGAGGCCAGGAGGCAGCTGCCCATGAAATATTGATGTTTGCTTGGTGTTGTGGGGCTGCTCCCCCTCAGCCGGAACTGTGGGTGCACAGGGCTGGTGGCTGCAGAGTGACTACAGTTTTCCTTGGGGCTCCCTGGGCTGGCTGCCTTGTGAGGAGACAGGAGTGTGTTTTTGTGTGGAGTTGCGAGGGAGGCTTGAGGACCCGCACCACTGCAGAGCTGCACGGGACAGAACCTGGGGACTTGAGATGTGTGCTCACGTTTGGCTCCCAGCTTTTTTGGCGCTCAGGCTGGTCTGGATCAGACTGGGTGGGAATCCCAGCTCCGCCCCCATCCTTGTGTACCTTGTGTTCTCAGCTGTTCGGTGGGGGCCAGGGCGGCAGGCAGTTGCTGAGAGTTCCTGCCCAGCAGGGCTGGGCGGTAGAGGGGTGCCCAGCTGCATCAGGCCTGGCCTCCGCCACAGGCTCAAGAGTTCATCAGGAAGAGCCCTTGGTAGGTCCTGGGCCAGCCCCAAGCCAGCTATGGGACCTGGATGCCCTGCGTGTCACGGTCCCTTTTGCTCTGCACAATGCTTTAAAGTACGTTGTGTTTTTCCCTTCCCTGAAAATCCTAAATGAACATTGGTGCTGGGAAAGCATGCTGGCCTGGAACTGTCCTCTGTGGGGCGAGGTGCCCTGGGGGCTTGGGTAGGGCACCTGCATCACTGGCTGGGTCTCTGGCTCATTGAGGTGAGGCTCAGCCATGGCTGCGGGAGCCAATGGGTCATGGCTGCTGGCTGTCTGCTTTCAGAACCTGCCCAGGACGGCTGCTGTGTGAGCCCTTGACTTGCTAGCCGCAGTGAGTGGCTTACTTATCCCGAGAGGTGGTGTTTACCCATTTTACAGAGAGGAACACGGAGGCCGTACTTCATTCCTTGTTTCCAGGTGCAGTTATTGGGCTCCTACTCTGTGTTCTGGCACTGGTAGGGCCAGGGACTTGGGATGATGGCCCTTCCAGGGTAACCCTTCCTGAAGGGCTGGATCTAAAGATGATGCATCTTTTCGAAGTGGGGCAGGTCAGGAGCTGTGGGAAACAGAACAAGATAGCAAACTTAACCTGGGGGTCCAGGCAGGCTTCCTGGAGGAAGTGGCCTTCCTGAGCTGTGGGGATAGCAGGAGTTTGCTCTGCAGCCAGGGTGGGGGCAGAACCATGACAAAGCAAGTGAAAGGCAGGCTCAGTCTGGATATCCTTGTTGCCTGAGGATGCTCCCCTCACCCCCCACCACCACACATCTTGAGTCCTTGTGGTTATTCTACCTCCCGTCTCCCAAACACCCCAAACTCACTGCCACGGAGGTGTGACCAGGGGTGACCGGCTGACTGACAGTGCCTGCATGGGGCTCTGGCCTTGGGGGGCATGCATGATGCTGAAGTCGGTGGCATTTCAGGCAGGGTGGAGGGAGGGACTCCCACCCTGGTGCACCTGTAGGTGGGGGCTCCCACCGAGCCTTCAGGGTGAAGCTTGTTCGTGCACAGAGTCCAGGTCGCTGCTGAGCAGGCAAACACAAAGCAAGGGATGAGTTTTGACACATGTCGCCAAGTCCCTGGCTGACTTGGAGGTCAGGAGCCAGCTTGTTTGACGAAGGGGAGGGCAGCCTCCACAGGGCCATGAATAGCGAGGTGGGAGGGGCAGCCGCCCGAGGCTCCACGGGACTGGTCCCAGGCTCTCGGCCCCGCTGAGGGTTCCTCCATCCTCTCCACAGGCTTTGGGCCTGCTGGCCGAGGGCCTGGACCATGAGCCTTGTCTCCCTGGGAACCGCTGGGTGCTGGGCCATCGAGGGGCTTGGGTGTACTGGGAGCCAGTGTGACCTGTTCATCCCAAGGTCCCTCTTCCTCTGGGGACAAGGAAGTTTGGCTCTAGTCCACTGTGGCAAAGCTCCCGAGGAGGCAGAGCTGGGCTGGCACTAGACCCTGGAACCTGTGGCACCTGGATGTACCCAGGCTGAGCCTACCCCCTCCACCCAAGGGTGCACTGTGTCTCTGCATACAGTCCAGACAGATGTGGCCACCTGCTTCTTCATGGGAAGGGGACAGAACAGAAGATATACGGGGTGGCAGGATGAGACCCTTTCTTTTTTTAAAAGAGATTTTATTTATTTATTTTTAGAGAGAGGGGATGGGAGGGAGAAAGAAAAAAACATCAGTGTGAGAGAGAAACATTGATTGATTGCCTCTTGTTCGTGCCCCAACCAGGGATTGAACCTGCAACCCCGGGCATGTGCCTTCAGGGCAAATCAAAGTGGCGACCTTTCACTTTGTTTGTGGGATGAGCCCAGCTCTTCGAGCCACACCAGTCAGGGTGAGACACTTTCCCTCCTTGGGCCTCAGTTTCCTCAGCTTACTCCTGTCCAGCCCCTGCCCCAGCATTCCTGTGGGCATCAGGGGGACAAGCTGGCCTGGGGATTGGAGGGGACTCCCGGAAGGGCTGCCTCTTGCACTGAGTCTTGAGACACGGGCAAGACTTTCTTCCTATCAGATGGGGGGGGCATCCATCTAGGTCAGTGCACAGAACAGCTGAGCCCTGAGGGGAGCTCGGGGCATGTTCCAGTGGCTGCGAGTTCGGTTTGGGTCAGTGTGGCTGAACCTGGGTGCTCAGGGGGTGTGAGTGGGAGCTGGGCTGAGAAGACATCTAGGCTCCGAATGCCAGGGCAAGGGATTTGCCCAGGGAGATGGGGGTTGTGGATGGTGGCCCAGCTGGGAAGTGGCCTGAGCAGGGCTCTGCTTTGGATGGTGGGGAGCACACTGGAGACCGCTGAGGTGCGTCTGGGGGAGAGGCTGGAGGTGGACTGCAGGGGGCCCTGGCTTCCTCCTCTGCTCCTGCTGCCTCTGGGCTGGGGAGGGAGGCCCTGGACTGGGCGGGGGTGAGGCCGGGGGATGCCAGACCCAGGCTTCCCTCCCTGACCTGGCCTGCTTCACTGGGCTGGGCTCCTTTCTTTCTGAGTGGGGGCAGCCAGCAGCCCTGGCCTCTGGACCCTTGGGCCCCACACCAGGGCACTGTCTCTCCGAGCTTGCCCACTGATTCTGCATCCAGTGTTCTACAAGGAGCCCACGCCAGGGGCCCTCGGGACGGGGAAGGTGGCCAGAAGGCTCTGCAGACGAAGGCTAGGTGCCGTTCGCCTTCCTGGGCCCCGGCCTAGGCCCACCCAGAGTACCCAGCTTCCCTGGCTGTGCACCTCACTTTAGGGTTGGGGTTGGGGCTGGGCCTCGGGCCTTAAGACAGGAAAGGACTCACCCAAGGTCGTGTACGTGCCTTCATTCAGCAACTTTGGGGCCCCACCTGGCCAGGGGTCCACCAGTGGCCATGGTGAGGCAATAGATAAGTCCCCCTCAGCCTTCAGGGAGGGGAAGAAGGGACTTGGGTAGTACCTGAGCTGTACATATGTCAGGGTGGACCTCTTCAGGGGAAGGGGCAGGCCCACCAGAAGGCAGGTGGCTTACCCTGTTGTGGTGGGGGGGTGGGGGTGGGGGATGGATAGAGGAATGCAGGGCCCTGGCCTTTGTGGAGCTGGGTTCTGGGCCTGCGTGACTGGGTTTGCTCTTCGTACCCTGTTTGCTCTTCATTCTCTGGTGGGCCTGGGGCGGGACCGGGTGGTGGGAGAGTGGGAAGAGGGAAGCAGGCCCCCCTGCCCCCCTGCTCTGGCACGGATGGGTTGACCAGTGCACCAGGTGCTACATCTCTTGAGGTCAGTTTCAACTCTCTATCCGGATTTATTGATTTGTTTTTAGTTTTATTGTTATACTTAAAAAAAGGCCATCTCAAATACCAGGTCGATGGGACAGTTCAGTATCTTGATTTCAGTGGCGATTCCACGAATCTACACATGTGATAAAACGACAGAACTGAACACACGCTTCACACCCCAGTCAGCTGCCTGGGTGCTGTTCTCTAGTCAGGACGCTGTAACCCTGGGGGGAAGCTGGGGGAAGGGTGCCCAGGTCTGTCTGCACTATCTTAGCGACTTCCTGTCAAGCTATATTATTTCAAAATAAAACGTTGAAGTCGGTTTGGGGCTCTGCTTGGGGGTGGAGATCATGTCCCCACAGAGGACAGTAGGAGCTGTTGGGGGACCCTGGAGAGGAAGGAGCTTGGGGGCCAGGGTGGTGGAAAGGAGACTGGGGTTGTGGGCTAGGAGCTGGGAGTGTGTTCTCAATGGATTGTGCTGGAGCCCATCCAGGTGCTCGGCTGCCGCCGGGTCCCAGGGGAGCTGGGGCAGCTGGGCCGAGCTGTGCCCGGGGAGAGCAGGCAGGAGGAGGCATGCACTTTTGCCTCCAAAGGCACCTCGAAGCCAGGGCTGTAGGTGTGGTCATCGAGCAGATGAGAGGCATGTGCAGGGAGTCTGCGCTGCACCATGCCTGGGCCGCCCAGCGGCAGGCGACTGCTGTGGGGCCTGGGTGGTGTGTCTGAGTCGCCATGAGAAGCAGGTCGAGAAGCAGCTCTGCTGGAGGAGCGCGGGCAGCGGGTGCAGTGGTCTGGCCTCATGCAGTTCCCGAAGGGCCGCCGCCCTGGTCCCACACAGCTGACACTCTGGCCAGATTCCCGGGCATTCCCATGGCTGGGGCCTCAGTGTCACCTGCTTCCTCATCTCCTCTCCCGGGATCCTCTCCTACCTGTCATCCGACACTGCGATCCAAGAGAAGTTCCCTCAAAGCACTCTAAACTGATGTTGCCATCTTGCCCCACACCCTTCCCCTGCCCTGGACCCACGTGCAGCACACTCAGCCCCAGGCAGGGGCTGCCCCACCTCCATTCCAGGCTCTTGCTAATTGGATGCCTGTCCACTGATTCCTCACACCCTCTGCTGCCAGTCCCAGCTGCCGGCACCTCCCCTCCGGGGGTCTCCAACTACCCACCACTACCAGCCTTTACTCGACTGCAGGGAATTGCTTCTTCCCTCTCTTCCTTTCGGCCAGCTCCCACTCAGTTTCCAGGCCCAGCCCACAGACCCCTCTTCGGAGTAGCTTCCCCGTGCCCCTCCTCTGACCCCGCTTGTATCTACCGGCATGCCCCTCGGCACAACCCCCAAGTTTGCGCTTAGCATTTCCTGTGTTCCTGGGCTTATTTTTGGCCAAAGACCGTGGGCTCCCAGGGGTTTGGGACTATGCCTTTCTCCATTTGTCACACTGCCCCTTACCCATGAGCGCAGGGGCCCGTGTTGGGAGCCCAGGAAGGTTTGCCATACTTGTGAGGCTGGGGATAGGACCACCGTCGTGCAGGTGAGCCCGGAATGAAGGTGTCAGGCTCCCGGGGTAGGGCCAGTCTGGGCAAATGAGTGGCGAGGTCTGGCATCCGCGGTCCTTTTGCTGCGGGGAGGCCTGTCACCCAGTACAAAGCTGCCCCTATCTGTTGCGCTCTTTCTTTGTGTCCCACCCTGCCAGGTTAGGGACTGCCTACGGGCCATTTTCCTGATGAGAAAACCAAGGCCCAGACAGTGTTACTGCCCTGGGCAGCAAGGGAGGAGCTGAGATTCAGACCTGGCGCTTGATGGAAGAGCTCCCTGGTCCCACCTGCCCATGTTTTTGATTGTTATAGAATCCTGGCAAACTCAAGGGGTGGGGCGGTAGAGTCCCAGTCCCAGCCCCAGCCTGGGTGTGACCCCCAGGCCCAGCAGGAAGCAGTAGGTAACACTGGGGGAGGGTGCCCTGAGACACCCTGCCCGCTTCAGGGGGCCCAGAGTGTCCTGATGGGGGCTCCTTACTGGCTGGAGGAGAACCCCGGTCCCAGCCCCATTTCCATGTGGCTGAAGCCCACTCGGGGCTGCCAGGGCTGCCTGGCTCTGCAGAGCTACTGCCGGGCTCAGGAATTCCTCGTCCACCCAGAGCTGGGCGTCTGGGGGGCAGCTGCCTGCACTGGGAGAAAAACCGGGGTTATCTCGATCTCCAGCTGAGGCGGCGTCTGCTGGCATAGTTTCCAGGGAGGTTCTTTGCCTTGGATCTGGCTTGTTGTCTTCTTCCGGCCCCTGATAAAGAGCCCAAACACAGGGCCCTAAAGGTGGCCATAAAACCGGGAGAAACGCTGGCGCAGCGGCTTATCAAAGCGCATCTCGGACACCGGCCAGGTCTCCCTACTTCAAGTTTATTTCTCCTCTGCTTTCTCTCAGAAGGTGTCTCGTAAACAGCTAAGAGGGTCATTTATAAATGTCTCTGCCTTCCCCTCTCAGCACAGGCGCTGCCGCCTTGCTCTCCCTGGTCAGCCGGCACTCCCTCCCAGGTGCCAGCAGAGAGGAGCCCTGGACGCGGAGGGCTCCCGGCAGCCCCAGAGAGGTGAGTGATGGTGACAACTCTGACCCCGGTCCTGCCAACATCCTCCTCTTGACTCCCACGATACTGATAGGCAGGAGACACCTTGCCATGGGCTGGCCTCGGTGCTTGACCTGCATCTCGGAGCTGAAAGGACTTCGAGATTGCCTTGTACGGTCTCTCCTAATTCCCTGAGGTCTGGCAGCAAGTTTGAGGCAGAACCAGGAGCAGAATGAGGATCTCTGGCTCCCCCGCCACAGCCTTCTCACTTCCCACCGCATCAGCGATGACCACTTCTCCTCGTGCGACACGTTTCTCGGGGCTGGGGCGGCCCCGTTTGGTCTGATCTTTGCAGTGACTCTGGGCAGAGAACGGTGTTTTCATTTTACAGATAAGGGGACTGGGTGCTCACAGGTGCAGGCGAGGGCCTCTGCACACGAGCACACAGCTGCGTTCTCTCTTCGCCCCTTCCAGTCCTCGCAGAGGTTGCCTTGTTGAGTGTCTTCTCATCCATTCTCAAGAGAGGTTCACGGCAGATCATCTAAACACAGCCCTCAGCTTCCCAGACCTCCCGTCCTGGCCCTGGGCCGGCCCCGCCGCCAGCTTCACAGCCTCGAAAGAAAGGAAGCAGAGCGAGGTAGTCCTGGGCCTTCTCCCTTCTTCCCTGGGGGTGGTTGGGCTCCTGCCAGCTGGGCGGCTTGTGGCCGGGGTAGGGCAAAGCCCCCCAAATACTGAGAGGCTTTCTAGAGGACTCTGGGTCATGGCTGAGAGGGCCCCAGATTTCCAAGGTGGTGGGTGGGGGTGGTCTGAGGGAGTGTGGGAGGGGCCCTGGCTTGGGCCCACAAACCTCGCAGGAGTTCCTGTTTGCCTGGCAGCAGCCCAGGGCTTAGCATACAGCAGGCGCTCAGGAAATGCTAATTGCACAAATTAGCCTGGCCTGGCGCTGCCACGGTGACTGCACCTGCCTTGGCCAGAGCGGCTTCCTTTCTGTTATATCTGTTTCAGTTAGAAGGTATCTGTGTATTCTATCACATCTGCGAAGAACACCCCCCGAGCCCCGCGCCCCAGTCAGGTTAGAGCCTTCCCACACTGGCTGCTCCTCAGCCCGGCAGGACTGGGGGGCTTTGGTCTCCACATGGGAGCCCCTTTGCATTTGTGCCTCCTGGGCTGTCCCTTTCCTTAGCTGATGCCTCGTGGTCTGAGTCGATGCATAGAAGTCCTCCAAAAATAGGCACTGCCTTTTTCAGGACCGGGGCACTTCCTTCGCTCAGGAGGACACAGGGGCTGTCCATGGCCAGGGGACTTGGCTGGAGTGGCACAGAGGGCTGGCGGCAGAGCCAGGGCGACACTCTGACCTTGGCGTCGTTTCTTGTCCCGTTTCTTGTTCTTCCGTGGAGAAACCTGCTGAGTGTTGAGGGGGCCACGCGGCATTCAGGCAGCCATGGTAGAGACCCTTGGGAGGCCATGTGGGGGAGGCCTCATATCTGCCTGCTGCCTGTAATATATTTGAATTATCTCCGCAGATGAGCCCTGATCTAGCAAACGGACTAGAGTAAACTTCAGCTTGAAGACAAATACAATTGACACTGGGCTTGAGTGGTTCAGAGGTTATTGGTGCAAAACTGTCGGCTGTGTTTAGCCGAGGGGCTGTATTTATGGTGAGTGCGACGGCAGCGCCATCCATAACTCGCCGGCCGCGAGCTGACGTCGGGCCGAGACAGCCTATTTACACAGAGCCCGGAGTTTAGTTTCTCTGCCGGGAAATGCAGAGGCAATTCGATTCTTGGCCAAGTTGCTTTATGGGCCCTGGTTTAGGTCTGGTGTCATAATTTGGGTCATCAGTTCACCTTGCCGGGGAAGGACAGCCCACTCACGGCCACCCTTTCCTGGGTGGGTGCCGTGGGGTCAGCTGGGGTGGCAGAGGTGCTTGGCCTGTTCAAAGGACCTGCCCCACGGGTTTCCCTTGGACCCCTAAGTTAAAGCTCACATATACAGCAGCAGCGACTCTGAGTCCCTGGTGTGGGGCCTGGTTATTCCCCGTGTCTCCTGGATGGGGGTCAGTTTTGGGTGAGCGTCGCAATGACGAGATGCACTGGTCCGCCGTGCTGCACAGGCCTGCGGTCCAGACTTGGAATCCCCTTGGAGAGAAATGATCTCGGGGAGGAGCGAGCGGCGCGTGGAAGGAGCCAGGGCCAGAGCCGCAGAGCTGCGTGTGGGCTGGCTTTTCCGAAACTGATGAGGCAGCCTAGATCCAGGACCTTAGCATGTGCTTTTCGTGTGGCCCCTTTACTCCGCTGCGGGGACCCCTTCTGAGGAGGCCGCCAGGGACGCAGGGCCTGGACCTTCACTACAGTGCCATCCGTGGTAGCACAGAGGGGAGGCAACTTCAGCAGCAGGGGTTTCTGTTACATTAACTGGCGCACTCACATCTGGGACGGTCCACGTGATGGCAACTTGACGTAATATATTTTGGGAGCGTTATGAAGAATTGTTATGATTTTATCAAAACGATTCTAAGTAGTGGAAGGGAACATTTTACAATAGACTGTGAAGGGTGTTTTCTGTTTGTAAAACTGTCTGCAGTGAAGGAAAATACACCAGCGTGTAAGTGGAGTTAGCTCAGGTGATAGGACTGTGATGTTTAGTTCTCTTATCTTCTCGTGGGATCTATTTTACATTTCCGTGAAAGGGTACGCATTGATTTTCACCCTCAGGGACGGTTACCGAGGGAATAGACAAAACCCGAGTGTCCGTCCCTTAGGTGGTCCCTGCTCTTCTCCAGGCCCCAGCGTCCCTTCCCGCAGAGCGGCTGCCGGGCTGCTGCCGTTCGGCCCTGGCTTGAGTCCTGGGCTGGGAGGAGTGACCCTCTGGGCAGCTCTGCCAGCCTGCCCATGAGCCCTGCGTCCCAGGTCTGATGGGTCACCTAATTTTAGTGCCTGCCGGGGCAGCTGCCTCAGGGCGGCTCCCGTCGCCAGGCAGATGGACGGTCAGGGTGATGTCGGCCGTGTTGGCGGCATCTCTGCCAGGCTGGTAAGGTCAGAGCACAGCCTGGGACCCGCGCTGTGTAAGTCACAGAGCCCCTGGGGAGTCTCAAGTGTCCACGACTGAGAACATCACCACCTTCGTTTTGGAAGAAATCCAGCAGCCAGGATCGCTGGGCTGAGCGGAGGGGAAGGGGCCACCTTGGAGGGGCTAGGGGGAGGAAGGGCTGCAGGCCCAAGCACCGGAAAGTCCATCCTCTGGAATTCCAGAAGCCAGCCTGCCACCAGGGGCTTCCAACCTATGACGAGAACTTGTCTCTCAGCCCAGCGCCATCTGTCAGCTGGGGATTTACCTGGAGACATGAACATCTCCCCAAAAGGTCTTGGCCAATGGCCGCTTTGCAGAGCAGGCAGCTCTGGGCACGGTGTCCTTCACCAGAATAGCTGAGAGTGTGGGGTCTGTGGGGGTGTGAACTTGAGAACATCTCTACCAGGAAGAAAGTTCAAGGGCAAAGGGAGAGCAGAGCTCAGTTGGGGAAGACGGGGCTGCCATGACCTCCTCCCTAGTCTGCTGTCTTCAGTCTTTTGTGTCACCTGCTTTGCGAGTCAACCCATCTTTCTAAACCCAGCTCTGTTTGTCCCCCTTCCTCTGAGTGGGCTCTGTAGAGCCTGTGCATAAAGCTAAGACCCCCGAGTATGGCATTCAAGACCTTTCCCCAACTTGGCCTCGACCTATTTTTCTGCCTGCGTTGGCTGAACCCATGCCCTGTCCCTGTGCGATCCTTGAACACACTGTAAATCCTCAGCTCCTTCAGGCTGGAATGCCCGTACTCCGCTCTGCCTCGTTTAATTACTTCGTGTTTATGGAACACCGCTATGGGCTGGGGAGCGTCACCCGAGAAACTCCTATTCAACCCCCAAAGCCCAGACGTCTCATGGTCTGATACGCTTCACCAGTGTGACCTCCAGGCCACTCTTTCTGCACCGATGACGATGTCTTGTGGCCTTGAATTCTCAGGGCGTCACGTCTACTTTTCCCACTGGGCCTTGGTAACTTTCCTTTGTGTGCCTGAGACAGGACATACGTCCCCGGAAGTAGCCGCTGGGTGTTGTCATACAGAGAAGAGCCAACCGAACAAGTGGGAGGATCCACTCCCTGGAGGTGAGGATAGCGAATGGGGTCGGCTTACACCCACCGAGCATGTGCTGCGTGCCAGGTGCTGTACGGCGCGCTTTCCAGGTGTTAGCCCCTCGAATCCTCCCATGACCCATGAGACAGAAGTGCTCACCCTCCTGTGTTACCAATGAGAAAACCGAGGCACAGCAAAGGCTAGTTGCTTGTTCTGGCTCACACAGCAAGTAAGCAGATGAGGTGGGATTTGAACCTATACAGACAGGCTCACAAGCTTCCGCATTATTGCTCCTTTCTTCCCAGGCAGGGAGGTGCTGTTTGGCTGCTGGGAAGTGAAGGGCAGCTGCACACCTGGTGGGTCCTGGGGCCGGAGGCTGCTGGCAGTCTCGCATGTAGGCATGGCCAGTGGGAAGGGGCTTTTCCAAGTTTGTCTTAGCGACACATCTGGACATGCTTTTTTGTCTCCTTCTCCCTCCCATGCTATTTGCCATGCAGGAGACAGGAGTACTGTCTTCTCTGCCTCTCCTTCAGCAAATGCATTCATTTTCTACATACTTAGGGAGCTCTTCTTGCTGGTTGAGTCTCTGCTGGGCACTGGAGGCGCAGCGGCCCCTGCCCAGTGGGGCATGGCCTGGTCAGCTGGTGTGGGCTTGATCTCTTGTCCTACATTGCAGGCCTGGCACCTGCATTTCCCTTGAGCCGAGGGGTGGCCTGGGCATTTCTGAGGACACCAGGCCCTCCTTACCCTCCATCTGTCCGGGCCTCTACCTGTTTGCATGGTGTCTGGGCGGACTGAGCAGGAGGCTGACTTTGAGCTTGGTGACCCACTCAGCACTAAAACTCTGGAGAACGTATCGTAGCCCTGTGGCGGAGGGCGCCAAGGTGACAGCAGTTCCTTAGTGAGGTCACCTGAGCAGGTGGGAGCATGTTGGTGACAGGAGGGGCCTTTCCGGCCTTTGAGACCACGCATGAGTTTCTCTGCACTGGTTCTCAGTGCCTACTCCCCGACGTGGCTGGAATGGAGGCGCCTTAGAGGAAGGGAGTGGCAGTGGCTGCGGACTTGGTCTTGGTCCCCTGGGGCTGCCGTTATGAAGTGCCGCAAATGAGGTGGCTTAAAACCACGGGACGTGTTCCCTCACAGTTCTGGAGGTC
Source organism: Trachops cirrhosus (assembly GCA_028533065.1). NCBI lineage: Eukaryota > Metazoa > Chordata > Mammalia > Chiroptera > Phyllostomidae > Trachops > Trachops cirrhosus. The sequence continues at coordinate 29,233,849 of CM052546.1, read as the reverse complement.
AGAAGTTTGACACCGGGCGTCACTGTGGTTGGCTCACTGTGGGGGCTTCGAGGGGGCACTGTGCCACGTGCCCCTCTGTACACTTCTGGCGACACCGGCCCTCCTTGGCTTGCCTTTGCATCGCGCTGGTCCGCGCTCCTGTCTGCACGTGGCGTGCTCCCTCCCGGGTCTGTGTCCAGGGTTCCCTCTTCTTCTAAGGCACCAGTCTCGGTGGAGTAAGGGCTCCCCTCCTCAGTGTGACCTCATCTTAACTAATTGTACTGGTGATGGCCCTGTTCCAAATAAGCTCATAGTCTGGGGTGCTAGGGGGTTGGGGCTTCAACTTGTCTTTCTGGGGAACACGTTTAGGTTCATAACAAACTCCCTGAGCAAGAGGCTTGGGAGTTGCTGTGCGGAATTGCTGGGCTTTGGCACTTTGTGGGCTTGCCCCCTTTCTCCTGAGAGGCGTCCAGAGGGGTTCTGCTGCTTGGGGGTGGGGTGGGGGGCTGCTCGGGACCTGGGGAAACAGGTGGTGGTCAGGAGCCCACCCAGGTCTCAGCTGAAGGGCTTCCTGCCAGGCCTAACAGCCCTGGGAAGGCCTTGGGAGGGACAGGCTGATCAAAGATGGCTGAGGGGTGGGGAGCCCTTCCTCTCAGAAATGCAAATGGTGTCTGTGGAGGAATCCTTTTAAGGGATGAAAGCGGTTTTTAAAAACACATTAATCTCCTCACGCACTTCCTTCTGATGGCCGGAGATGAGTGACAAGCCTCGTAATTGAAGATGGTGGGGCTGATAATTCCGCAGTAGCCTCGGGAGGGACGTCTCTGGCTGTGAATCACGGCTCCCTGATGCTATCTCCCAGGCCCTCGGAGCCTCTTGCTGGCGCATGAAGAGGCGCGTGCCGGTAAAGATTCACGCTCAGCTGGCCCAGGGAAGTTTTCTGGGGAGCAGCTGCTGCAGCAGGCAGGAGAATGGAGTGCCTACTGTGCACAGGAACCCTCCTAGGGGCTGGGCCGAGAGGGCCTGGTGCGTAGTAGGTGTTCAATCGATGTCTGTTGCCAGGAGCACGAAGGCTCAGGGTAGGAGCCTCTGATGTTTAGACCAAGCCCATGCGAGGCCTCCCAGGGCTTTCCCCATCCTCTCACAGTGGCTTAGAGGCAAGGTAGGAGACGCTCAGAGCTCATGGGGGGTCATCTGCCCAGGAGGGCACTGGGAGAGGGTGGGTGCTCAGGGGACACTTGGCCTCCGCATTGTAAACGCTGTGGCCCATGCTGTGGAAGGGCATGTGGACCCCCTCCCCGTGGCCAAGCCCGGGGGCTGTGAGGGGATGCTGCAAGGGCAGGCCGGCAGCAGCAGGCAGACAGGATGCTGAGCGGGGCTCATGGACACAGACACTGGGGAGCCCCCTGGCACCACTTGTACATTGGCTTTGACAGTGGACGCCTGCTTGGTGTTGCTAGCACCTCGGACAGGGCCAGTGCTGAGCTGGGGAGGCTCTGAGGAGGGGAGATGAGCACAGCCCTCTCCATTCCAGGACCCCCAGAGCTGTTCCAGTGCGGCTGCCACGGGCCCCGGAAAGTTGTCTGTTAGCTGTGAGCCACAGGCGAGGTGCTGGGAGGCTGGGGAGGTGATTCGGGCTACACTGTGTGTATGTGTGAGCGTGTAGGCAGATAGGTGTAGAGAGCATTCACTAATCCATCAACTCATTCATCCACGGTCAGAAGCCCCAGTCTCCATGTTTGACTCTGGGGTTCCAAGGTGGGGACAGAGCTGACATGGTCCCCACTCCCATGGAACTCGCATTCTACAGAGGGAGACAGAAATGACCTCAAAGTCACACCAGCAGACACAAAAGCCCTGATGCTGCCGGGGTGTGAGGGGGACTCTAGGCTGAGCTTTGCTACCGGTGATCTTTCATACCGGATCCCCATCTGTGCATGCCTCCGGGTTCCGGGGAGCCTGGTTCGGGCATCACTGCTGCAGACACTGGGGAGCACGGGGCAGTGAGATGTCGAGTTGCTGTTTCAAGAAGGGGAATGTGGCAGGATCATCTGAGATGGATGGTGTCAGCGATGACAGGCTGGGTCACCCAGGCCCCTACAGATGGACAACTGGGTCCAGGGCCAGCCTGGTGCCAGACCGTGAGGACACTGAGGTACCTGATGGGAGAGGGCTCTGCTGTGGAGCCCGGGCTTGCCGAGAGGCCCCAGGGAAGAGGTGGGTTGGGGGCTGGGCTTGCTGTGGGCTTGGCCTGCTCTACACATGAACTCGGCCCTCCCTCAGAGAGTGGCTGCATCCGTCTAGGAGCTGAGCTCCTTACCCAGCCTCCTGGGAGCAGCCCCTTCTGTGAAGAAGCGCAAGGAGGTGGACGGGCAGGGCAGTGGAGGGCCCTGGGGCAGTATTAGTTTTCTATGGCTGCTCTAACAAATTACAACAGATTTAGGGGCTTAAAACAACACAAATCCATCGACTTACAATCCTGCAAGTCAGACGCTGAGGGGGTCTCACGGGGTTAGGATCAAGGTGTTGGCAGCCCTGCGTTCCATCTGGAGGCTCAGGGAGGATCTGCTTTCGAGCCTTTTCCGGTTTCTAGGGGCCACCGCCTGCATTTCTTGGCTCGCAGCCCCTTCCTGGATCTTCCTGGAGGAGGATTCCCATTTCTTTAGCTCCCTCCCACCGTCATGCCTCTTTCTGCTTGCGGCTGGGGAACATGTCCCACTTTTCAGGGCTTGTGTGATCAGATTGGAGCCACCTGGGCCATCCTGGAAGATCTCCCCATTTTAGGACCCTTAAACTTACATCCATGGAAACCCCCCTTTGCCACGGAAGTGACATAATTGCAGGTTCAGGGTGCACATCTTTGGGGTGCAGTGGGCATCACTCTGCCATCCACAGAGACCTAGGGATTGCTGCAGCCAGGAACGAGGGAGCATGTGACTTCTCTTTGGCTTCCGAGGTGGGGGTCCCCACAAACCCTGCGACCATGGCAGATCCTCTCCTCCGATGGCCACCATCCCTGCCTCACCTGCCCCTCCACCCCCACCCAGACCCCGTTGCCTGCCGCTCCCCGCACCTGCCAGGCTCCCTTTTGCTTCTGGACTTTACACACGTTTGCTCAGCCTGCACCCCTCTTCCTTCCACTCCCTGCTCATCCCACACTGGTGGAACCTGGTGTGTCCCTGGTAAGCCCCCTGGAAAGCCGCCCTGCCTCCTCCTCTGAGTCTGGCTGGGGTAGGGCTCCCACGTCCCCCGCCCTGTGTGGTCAGGGCCTGTGCTTGTCCTCATCTCCTTCACCTGACTGTGGGCTCCCGAAGGTGGGGCAGGCCTGTTCCACCTCTGAGGCCAGCCTGGGCCTGGCCCTGGGCCTGGTGCTGGGCCTGTGACTGAGGAGCTTTTTGAAAGAAATTAATGAAAGAATGATTCAGCAGAGAGGGAAGAAAGAAAGAAATGAGGCTGGGGGTATTTGGAATGACGATGAGGAAGGGTAGGTTGGTCCCGCCAGGTGCCCCGGGTGGGGACCGTGGCTGGTACACATGAGGTCCTTCCAGCTGCATGGGTGGGCCAGGCTGCAGGAGAGATGGGCTGCGAGACCTCCTTCCGGGCCTGGTTCCTGCGGCCTTAGACAGTGCCTGGTATGGATGGGGGAGCTTTGGGCAACTGGAGCACGGCCCCACCCGCAGGAGTCTGGTGGGAGCGTCCTGACTGTGAGGCCTGCCTCTCCTGGGCATGTCCCACCCCTGTCGGGTGGGCTTCTCCTCCGGCTTTCTTTGCAGCACATCTGAGCTTGGGGCTGGACATGGGGTGGCGAAGGAAGCTGAGTGATATAGGCACTTGAGCCCCAGAGGACAGCAGCTTCTGAGCCCCAGGCTGGGAACCCACTTCTGAGGCGGGGGAGCAGTCTAGGTTCTCCAAGGTACATCTTCTCCCTGTCCCACCCCTAGATGCTGCCAGTTCCCACTGACCTCTGGACGCTTCCTCCTCCAGGAAGGCCCTCAGGGTGCACTTTCTTTGTGAGTTCTCACCCAGGGAGACATTGCTGTGGGGTGATGGGAGGGAGCCCTCTGCCCCCTCCCTGGTCTGAGTAGCCATTTCCAGCCATATTAGAGCCAGAGGCAAAGGAAAAATCCGTAATACCAGTTCTGTCTTTACTTAAAATTTTGTTATTTTATTCATCATGGATTTTCGCCTTAATTTTGCTTTTTAAAAATATTGCATGGGAATATTTTTAGTTTGGTCTGTGGTTTTTGGTCCCCCTTACCCCTTACATTTTGTGCCCCTTAAATTTTGGGCCTCTGGTCCTGGCCCAGCCTCAAGAGTGGGGTCCCAGAGTCCTCCAGCTGGCAGGGGCTCGCTCTGGCCTCTAGCCCTCTCTCCTGAGGAAGAGGGTGGATGTGAGCTGGGTGTGCAGGAGAGGAGGGGCTGGTGACGTGGCCATCTTGGTTTCCCTTAGGGTCTGCCAGGGTCGCCAGCAGGGCTGAGCCAGGGAGGAGGTGCTGATGGCAGGGGTTTCTCCTGCCCTGCTCCCCCACACTGAGCACTGAGTGAATCTCCCCACTGCTTGTGGGATTGGAGGCCCAGCCTCTGGAACATCCGGCTGCTTGGACTAAAGACATCTCCCTCCTGGGTGTGCGAGAGGCCCAGGGGCAGGGGCTGCTGGGGCGGAGGGCAGGAGAGGAGGCCCCGGGAGGCTGGGTCCCGAGCACCCAGCCCCAGCAGCACCCAGCCCCGGCGGCCGGGGGCACATCTGGGTTGCTGAGAAGCCGTGTCGCCCTGGCTAGCTGACTGCAAGCTGCGTGGGCAGACTGGGGCTCCCAGGCCTGATGCTCAGCACACTGTCAGCACTCAGCAGACAATAAATAATAATATCTCCAGCATGCTGGGGGGGCCCGAGGAGGGAGAGGGCTCAGGAAACATCAGGAAAGGGTGTGTTCTGTCTCACGGTGGGTGCCCGGAAGCTGAAGCCTGTTCAGCACCTTGCTTTGGGTGGGATTTGGGGGAGCCATCCCCATCCCCTACTTTGGCACAGGCACAGGGTAAGCATACAGCTGGGGCTTGCCCCGGGGACTGGGGGCTCAGGGAGAGCTGGCTGGGGGTCTCCTTGGACTGCCCTCAAAAACAACAAGACGCTTAGACTGTCCTCAGATGTTCTCTGGGATGTGGAGAAAATCAGACTTGGCTTTAAATCCTGAATCTACCATGTCCCACAAGTCAGTGAGCCTCCCACCTATGAAATGGGACAGGTGTGGCAACCGTGAGGCGGTTACATGGAGCAGCCACAGGCGCCTGCACGGGGCTGGCGACTGATGCGTGGTGAGCCTTGCTGGGTCATAGCTCAGTGTGCCATGTCTCTGGGCCTTGTGGGAGGCCTGAGTTTGGTCCTGGGGTGAGGTGGGTGGGTGCGGTGTGGTGCAGATGATGAGGTGCAGGACCATTTGAGTGGCTGGTGCTAGGATTCTGTAGACCCTCTGTTGGTGGCAAGTGGCCCCAGGGCTCTGGCTCCCCACTACTGTTTGTTGACTGACTATGAGACCTGGAAGCTTTCCTGGTGCAGGGGATGGAGGATGAATGCTTGGTATTGAGGCCAGCTGGGGACTCGATGGCATGGATGGTGTCCCCTCAGCAGCCCCTGCATGCGGGGCTCAGCACCAATATCTTGGGGTGCAGTTCTCTGGGGTGTGGGAAGGCTGAGAGGGGCTGAGGCAGTGAGGTGTGGGAAGTGCTGGGCACAGTCCTCTGTGACCTCACCGTCTCCCTGGCACGGGGAAGTGGGGTGCTGCTTTCCACCCAGGGAGGATGCTTCTCACTTGCTCAGGCTGCTCTGGGGCGGCTGTGCCCCTGAACCCACCTACCAGGGGTGTGGCTACCAGGGGCCTGCCTGTCCCCTCCCCCTTTCCGGGGCCCTGATGGTTTCCCTTCGCCCACTCCTGGCTTCTCCCAAGAAGGCTATTGTCTTACTCATCACGCACCTCTTGCCTTAAGGCAAGGGCTCCTCCCAGGTGGGCCAGCAAGGCCTGGCCACCGTCCCTTCAGCCTGGCTCAGCACGGTGCCACAGGGGAGGGACCGCTTGTCGAATGCTGTTGTTTAACTTTCCTCGCTCAGCCTCTGCGTGCTCCAGCACCCTGCAATGACAGGGGTGTTAACTGAGCTCCAGGGACTGTAATTATCCGGGCTGAGAGACAAGAATCTCCCAGTGGTGAAGCAGCTGTGGGCCGGAGCCACCGGCCAGCCTGTCCCCAGAGAAGAGCGCTCCTGACTGGTGTCTGCAGAGCTGCTGGGGTCATACCCTTCACCTGGGGCTTGTCTGACCCCGGCCCGAGGGTATTTCCCGTCGGTGGGGCAGGGCTGTGGATGTGACCCAGCTCCAGTGTGGCTGGGCAGCACCATGAGCGTCGGAGCGGGACAGGCACCTTGTGTGGTCTTGCCGACGGCCCGAGAGGCTTCTGCGCTGGGACGGGCCAGCTTGCGGCCACATGGGTTCCGAAGAGGCCTGGGCTCGCTCCGGGTGGCCACAGCCAGGGAGCGGGGCTTTATTGAGGACAGACGCAGCGTTGCGCTTAGATCCAGGAAACCAGTTCCTGGTTTCTGTCTGTGGTGGGATAGACCGGACTCAGTGGCAGGGATTCTGGCAGCAAAGTGGAGTCAGCTCGTCACGTGTTACCGCTGCTTAATAGACGTCCGTGAAAGCCACCTCCAAATGTGTGGACAGATGTTTAGTGTCCCGTCGGGTGAGGGGACGGTGTGTCCTCCTGGGGTGGGTGCCTCGTTGTACCAGGCCTGGGCACCCTGACACCAGGAGGAGTCGGGCACCTTGTCATGTGGGGGCGCTCTGAGATCTGGGAGTGAATCAGGGAGGGGTGCTTACCTGTGCCCAGGTGTCTGAAGGGCACGTTCGAGGAAGAGGCAGCAGACGGCAGGGCCCAGCTCTGGGGAGGCAGGATTGGGCTCAGTACGGATTGTCACAACTGCTGGCAATCAGATGGTCAGAAGGGAGGGGAGAGGGGTCAGGGACTGAGTCCCTGGTCGCCGGGTACCTGGAAGGCAGAGGGAGGGTCACTGCTGTTGACGTGTGGTGGGAACAGTTCCTGGGAGGGGCTCAGCCAGGGTCTCTCTCTCTGGGCCTGGGGTCCCTAGCCCCGAGGCTAGTCTTGGCTCTGCCGCTAACTAGCACCCACCCCCGGGTCAGCCTCTTCCTTCTCTGTGTCTCTGTGTTCCCACCTGGGACAGGGTGTAAGGTCCTGCTTCCTCCAGATCTTGCTCTGGTGGTACGAGGGGGACACAGGGAGTGGAGTGCAGACGGAGGCTCTGGAGCTTTCTATGGGCCCAGGACGCAGGCATGCTGGGTCAGGATGCTATGGATGTGAGGTCAGTGTTTGTGCACGGAACACTTTCCCTTGAGACGTGGGATGCTGTGGCCTTGGGAACCTGGCATTCCAGTGTGATTCTGTATCAGGGGGCTGGTGTTGGGACCTGGGCATAGAAGAGCCATCAGGGGCCATGGAGGAGGGCCCCCCCCCTCAGGTCTTCTCCTGGCCTAGCTCCCATGAGTTGGCATTGGCCGAGCACACAGTAGGCCCTTTCTCGGTCAGCATATTCATTGGAACCTGCTAATGGGATAGCCCTGGCTGCCAACGGTCAGCCTAATTTCTGGGAGCCAAAGATGGGCTTGCGGAGGGTCCCCCGGCCTTCGGGGCTTGCGTTGGGACAAGGGGATGGGGTCTGGGGAGGAAGGAGAAACCGGAGCTCCCAGAGAGCATCAAAGGGCTGGTGCGAGGTTTATTGCGGCCTTTACTGCCCTAGTTTTCATTATTTACACCCTGTTGATTCTAGGAGCTCCCATTAAACGTGTAATAAATATAAAAATATTTTACAGGCCAGTGAAAATTCCACAGCAAAAATAACTCTATAAAGAGGGATTTTGCCTGGCTCTGCCCGCTGCCGAATTCTGTGTGGCATTCCTCTGGGCCCATCGGCTGGCAGCAGGGCGGTGAGGTGGCTGGGTTCCCCAGGCACGGTGGGGGCGGGAGGCGGGGGCCGGTATTTAATTAGCCACTTTACCAGTCTGCGGATGAAGGCGTTCCTCCCGGCACTGAGCTTGCGGGCTCTCCCAGCCAGTGGTGAGTGAGAGTGGGCTGGAGGGGAGCCTGGGTCCCAGGTTGGGCTGGGATGTCTGGGGAGGAGGAAGGGAGCAGGTTAAAGCTGTTCCCCTGGTACTTCCTAGCCCTCCTGGGTAGTTTGAGGCGTGGCCAGGGGGCCGGTCAGAGAGGGTGGAGTTGAGAGGACAGTGTAGAGCAGTGATTTGGAGCAAGCGTTCCGAGGTCTGGCTGCCCGGGTTCCAATCCATGTCTACTACTTAGTAGCGGTGTGCCCTTGGGCAGATGACTTGCCCTCTCTGTGCCTTAGTTGCCTCCTTTGTAAAATTTGATCTCACATGATTGCTGAGAAGCATGTGCCTAACACATTGGAAGGACTCAATGAGGGATCATAAGTATTATCTTATGCGCAATAGTTATAATTGTTTTTAATAAAGGGCGAGACATTCACAATCCCAAGCCTGGAAAATTGGGCGCAGGGAGAAGGACTCCCGAGGCTTCTGTCAGACCCACACCGTCCAGCGTGGGGGCCACTAACCACACAGCGGTTACTGTGCGCCGGAGACGCAGCTGGTCCAGACTGAAACGCACAGTGGGACTCACTGAGGATCTCAAATACTGACTGTGGCTGGAAGGCCCCAAAACATCTCATTCATAGTTTAAAAAATATTGATCACGTATTGAAATGACATTCTCTGTACCTTAGGTTAAATAAAAGGTATCATTACATTTAATTTCACGTTTCTTTTTACTGCTTTTTTAACGTGGTTACACTTTAATCTGGGACGCTTAAAGTTACCCACGTGGGCCGCACTGGTGGCCTGACCGTGTTTCAGCCGGGCGGCTCCGCCTTCCTCCGGGGAGGGCAAGCTGGGAGCCGGGACTCTCCTGCCCTGGCGCCCGTTTTACCGAGAGGGAGACCCAGGCCGGAGAGGGCTGTGATCCCTCGCAGCTGTTTGGTGTCAGAGCTGGGCCACAGCGCCTGACACTCACCTTTTCGGGTCTCGGAGGGGTGGTGACAGCTCTTCTAGTTTCTCCCCTCTCCTGGTTGTGGGGAAGCTCGGGTCCAGGGAGTGGGGACAAAGCCGTGTTCCCAGGTTTGTTAGACGAGGTCCGTGGCGTTCAGTGGCATCTGTGACATGTGTAGGGAAGGGGTGGTGAAGCATGGAGGCAGCATCCTCATCCTCCCTGACCGTGGATTCTGAGCAGGGTTCCAGGCACTCGGCCACCCTGCCTCGTCCTCTGCCTTTGAAGAGGAGGCGACAATGGTGACCATTTCACAGACAAAGAAACTGAGGCCTGGAGGAGGATATTTTCCTGCCATCGTCACGACAGGCAGCATGACGCTTTGCCACACTTGTGGATGGAGCTCCCTTGGTGTTTCCCTCGGCTCTCGGGCGACCTGCACCACAGTCAGGAGGCTGCCAACCCCAGGTCCCCACCCTGCCGTGGTGTCTGAGGGCCGGGCCGGCTGTGGGGTGTTGGTGTTTGGGGCAGTGCTGGCTGCATGGCCCTGGCAGTCTCCGCCCCTCGGGTGTGGTGTGCCCATCACAGCCAAGGGGGCCTGACTGGGGGCCCCTACCAGGCCCTGACCACAGTGACAGACAGAACAGGTGCTGTGCTGGGACCTCAGTGGGGCCAGCAGTTTGGAGACGGCTCCAGGCTGCCGAGCTGGCGGATGCATCAAAGGCAGCATGGGCTCGGGCCTCAAGCAGGGCTCAGGGCCGGAGACGCCTGAGCCCCCTCGATGTGGGGGTTCTCCCCTCTCTAGGGACCCTGCCGTGGGTCCAGACGCCTCTTGCTCAACTCCATTGTCAGGCTCTGTTGCTGGCCATCCCTGAGGCTGGGTGGGTGTGCGGGCCCACCACATCAGTGGGGCTGCAGTGTCGGGGGGTGGGGGGGTGGAACATTTGCCTGTGCTGCCTCTTCCTGCCCCCTGGCCCAGTCGGCTCCTTCTGGGCAGGGCTAGAGCCAGGCTGGCAGCCCCTTTCCCTTGGCAGCGGCCCCCTTGCCTGGTGTGGCCTGATCCGCTCCCTTCCTGCTGGCCATCTCTGCTGGGGAAACTGTGCTCCTGTTTCTCCAAGGCGGAGAGGAGAGCTATGCTGCTGTGACTTGTGGCGGGGCCCTGTCTCGCCCTCTAGGCACCTGGGCTGGAGTTGGGGGTGTTCTAGAGCACGGGGGTGGGATTGCTCAGAATGCCCAGTGCAGTGGCGATGGCCTTTGTCAGCAGAGGGGCCTCAGCAGAGGCAGCACTCAGGCCCGTCACACCATCTACAGCGATTGACCCGGGGTTTTTCCAGATGTGGTTTGGGAGGGCCATGGCCCGTGAAGCAGGGGGTGGGGCATGTGGGTGGTCAACTTAGGGTGAGAGCCACCCTCTCAGGTAGTGGTCTTAGGGCAGCGGCCCCAGGAGCCCCCTTTGGCTCACCACACCTGGTTCCACCTCCCCCGTGTCAGCCTGGTGACTTACTCTGTCCAGATGACCAGGCTATGGCTGCAGAGAGGACGCTGTGTGAGGTGGGTGGCCATCTCCTGGGGCCGTGGTCACCGCCCAGAGCCCTGGCTTCTGCTCTGTGCTAGCAGACCTCCCCGTGGCAGCAGACTCAGAACTTCACGCAGTCCTGGCTGCTGAGTACCTGCCCACCTCCTTCTCCTGTTGGGGCCACCGGACCGTCGCTCCGCCGGCTCTGGGTGTTGCTTGTGGTGGCCTCCTTGGCCACGCTGGCGCCGGCAGAGGCAGGCAGCCTTTAATCCCTCCTTTGTGTCCTCACGGGCTGCAGGGAGAGTTCACCAGGGAGGAAAGAACCCGGGCCGTGTATTAAGTTGCACACTTGGCACGGAGTCGTGGCTTCAGTGCACATGTCCCATGTGCTGGCTCTTCTAGGCCGTTGGTCCCGGCCCAGGCCCTCGGACTAATGATAAGGTGTGGGCTCCAGGGCGGTTCAGTGGCCTGGCTGGCCCCGCTGAGTGGCTATGTTCCCAGGCGCTGTGCAGGCTGTGCTGGGAGGGGCCGTGGCCCACCTGCCGGCACTGGCCTTGGTGGTGGCAGCCGCGCTGTGCACAGGCAGGCCAGGGGGCCCTGGGGACTGCCCGGGCATGGGGGTCATCGCTGGGGGAGGTGTCTGAATTCTCCCGTGCTCTCATGGCTGGGCTGGCCTGTGGGGCAGGCTGTGGCAGCCCATGGAGAAGAAGGAAAGGCAGAGTGGGAGCAGGGCCCCCGCCAGGGCTCACCGGGGGACACGAGGAAGTGCACTCTCGAGAGGTGGGCTCGCAGGTGACTACGATGCGGTTTCCAGAAGTGTCTGTGCCCAGGCCGAGCCTCCCTGTTTGGGGCTTTGTGTCCTGGTCCTCGGGCTGTGGAGGGACTTTTGTTCTTCCCCAGAGGTGGACGTGATCAGCCTCATGCTGTGGAGGAAAAGCCCACCGAGCCCGTCACGGTGAACTAGAGTCAGGTGTGGATCCCAGCTCTACAGTTGGTGTGGGCGCACCACCACACTCATTGTATTCGGGGGCCCAGGGGCGACGAGTGCACACGAGCGCTAGGAGCAGCTCACGGCTCCCAGCTGTGGTTCCCAGTCGTGAAACGCAGTACATTGTGCATCCCCGATTACTTTACTTGCCTTGGATTTTAGAATCAATGTGAGGGATCATTTGTGTGGCTCAAGTCTCTTTAAAAAAGTATCCAAAAAATTTGAATGAGTTTTCCCCCTGCCAGAGCCATCCCCTCCCTGCCAGTAAACAAGAGGTGTTCAGGGTGGTTTCTATGCCCCCGAGCGGGCCCCGAGTGGGGAGAACAGAAAACACTGCTTGGGGGAGGCCAACGGCAGCCTCTCCCTTGACATCCCCTCCAGAGAGGGGCTGGAGCAGCCGGGCCTAACAGTACTGAGAACCAGACTGTGTCAGGGTTTCCCGGGCCCTTGACATTCATTATTTCAACCCTCAGACAGCCTCTTGGGTTAGGGGCTATTAGGAAACCTACTTCTAGGTGAGGAGGCTGAGGCACGGAGAGGCAGGTGGCATGCCTCAGATCACACAGCAAGGGGTGCCGGTTCAGGAGGACGAGGCGCTGTCAGCGGCCACCCTCTCTACAAGGAAGGGCTGACTGGTGTCTGGCTCGGGGCCTGACTCTGGCCACATCTGCCAGGCTGGCTGTCAGTGGCTCCAGGCAGACCCCCCAGATTGCCGTCTCCACAAGCTGTCTTCCCTGCGACCCACCTGGCCACCAGGCCCAGCTCTCCTGCCCTGCCCCCGGCTGCCTGTCTTCTACAGAATCCGGTGCGGCAGGACACTCCACCTACTCTGAGGAAGGCTTCAGAAGAGAAACCACCTGTTTTAAAATTAGGAACCCCAAAGCTCAATCCAACAAAGAGCATTGGGTCCCTATCATGTGCAGTGGGGATTCCCGTTTATAGGGTGATGTGGTGACAGTGGGCTGCTGTGTGGGTCCCAGAAAGAGCTGTCACAGGCACAGGCAAGCCCCCAGCAGGCCTGAGAGCTCTGGGCCCACGTCCGTGGCCCCTTAGCTGAAGCAGGCAGGCTCTGCCCATGCCCTGTGCTCTACGTGGGGCCCAGTGTCCCTGAGCCTGGCAGAGGGTCTTACTCAGGCCACCTGCCTGTAGGACCCATCCCAGAGCCACCGTGGCCCTCAGTAAACCCTTATTTCTAGATGTTTATTTTGGGTGTTAATGAAATAAAAAAACTATGCACAGTCCCTGCACTTCTGTGGGACAAAGTTCTCGGTGCCCTTTGTGGGCAGATCCTTCGTCCTCACAGTGGCCCAGAGACAGCGCCCTGGTCACACGTTGCACCCCGGCCCAGGCTGCTCCTCTGGCCCCTGCTCCTCTGCAAGTGCTGCGCCCTGGGCCTGGCCCGGCCCTCCCCATGCCTTTGGCCTGGCCTGGCAAACACCTCCTTGGCTTTCAGGTCTCAACTGGGATGTCTCTTCCCGCCGGGGCTCTCTCTGATCCCCAGCGAGTGTGGGATCCTCCCCTGGGCGCTCAAGGAACCAACATCACCAGGGAAAGCAAGCAGAAGGGCAGTCCCACCTCCCTCAGTGACAAGGACTGTCTCGTCTTGACTGTTGGACCCCCAGTCTGTCGTTTAATCAGAATGAGTGACAGTAACAACACTGATGACAATCAGCACTCAGTAAATGTCAGCTCCGTGTCAGGCGCTGTCCTCAGTGTTGCCCACGAAAGGGGCGCCCTTCCTGTCACCATCAGGCCCAGGCTGGGAAGTGCTGGAGCTGGGACCCAAAGCCCAGTAGTCTGAGGTCGGGCTGCTCTGAACCACTGAGCCAGGCTGTCTCCCACGGGCATCTGGACACGTTCGATCAGCATCTTATCATTTAACAAAATGGTTTGTCTCCTTCTCCAGATAAGGGCTGAGACTAAGGGGGAAGGGGCTCGGCGGGGGTCATGTGGCAGGAAGTGGGCAACCCCAGCCCCCACTAGACCATGAGCTCCTTGAGGGCAGAGACTTGGACCACTTAGCGCCTCCTTGTTTCGCCAGCTTCTGCCCTGGAGCCTTGGGCATGGAAGATGCTCATCCCCAGGAACTACCTACCTGACGAGTTACATCCCCACCTGCAGCAGTGGGACCTGGGCCCCCCAGCCTGGAGCCCCTGCAGACAGCTGTTTGGGTGGATGGCTGTCAGATGGCCGTGGCCTTGGAGGCAGGCAGGGGCCACAGAGTGTGTGTGTGTGTGTGCGCGCGCTGGGTTGTGAAGTAGAGGGAGGACCCACACTCCTATTTCCAGCCTTGTGGGGGCTTTCCTTCTGATGGGGCCTGAGTTCACCTTTGTCTGAGAGCAGCACTGTGTGGGAATGTCCTCTGGGGTCTGGGGCTGGGGACTTCCATGGCAGCCCCACGGGAAAGGAGACACCTGTCTCAGAAGGTGAGGTTTTGTTTTCCCTGCAGCCAGGAGTGAAGAGCCATTTGTGGGCTCCTTGGGGGCCTAGCGGCCCCTCCTGCGTGGTGAGCAAACACAGCCTGTGCAGGTAGCAGCGTGGCGGCGTGGCCTTTTGTTGAGCACACCTGGCTCAAACATCTCAGGGGATGGGAGTGACTCCGTCAGTCCCTCCTCCCTGCATAGCAGCACGGAGTCATTTCAAACATTCTCTTTGGGGCTCTGACAGCTGTGTCAGCTCCTGGCCTCTCTCAGAGGCAAAAGGCACGTTGGAAATGAGGTTTAAACCTGTTGCCTGCTGCCTTCCTGCCTGTCCGTGTCCCACTGCCCTGGTTCCAGCTGCACGTCTGTCCCTCTGCTTGCCTTAGTTAGTGCCAGGGTCCCAGGCCAGCTTGCCACAGGTTTCCGGATAGCCCCCAGCCACAGAATAACATTGGCATGACACAGCCTTTTCTTCAGAGAAGTACAGAGCCCTACTTATTTTTTTTACTTACTTATTATTTAAATCCTCATTTCCACTGATTTTAGAGAGAGGAAGGGGGAAGAGAGAGAGGAACATCAATGTGAGAGAGAAACATTGATTGGTTGCCTTTCAAATGTGCCCCAACTGGGGATCGAACCTGCAACCTAGGTATGTGCCCTGACTGGGAATTGAACCGGCAACCCTTTGGTGTACAGAGCTGCAAGCAACTAAGCCACAGTGCTGGGGCCAGACCCCTCTTTAAGCAGGACTTGAAAAGTTGGTGTTACCGGGTTAAGTCATTATACCAGATGCCCCGTGGGGGATACTGACCACAGCGAGCTTGCATTTCTTCATCATTTGTGCGAGGTCAGCAGTGAGCCAGAAAAAGGGCAGATCAAAGATGTTCTCACAGCCCTTGAGCCTGGAGTTGAGAAATCCATAATTAAGCTGTTCAATAAAATGATTTTCAATAATTCTCTTTTGTGCTAATAAGGCACATCGCCTGCTGAAGATGCAAGCTTTGCCTTGCTCACCTTAGGCTGGTCATTATAATAACACTCGGAGGGATCTCCTCCCCTTTGTGAACCAGCAGCACAATGCCTGTTAAATCAGAAAGGGAGCTGTAATTTATTCTAAGATTTGGGGATTTTGTATGTGCAAGCAGGCAGCAATTATGAAACAAATACTGTAATTATAACCACTCTGGAAAAGTGGATGAGGTGGTAACTAGCTGAGGTGTATTTTCTGGTTAGAAAATACATTATCTCAGTTCTTCGGCTGGGCCTCCTGTCCCTGGGTTCTTGGGAAGTGAATCTGAGGATGATTAAAAGCCTGGAAGAACTCCAACTCCACCTGGGCTGCTGGGGGAGCACGAGGCTGACCGTTTCTCAGCGAGCAGGGATGCTGCCTCGGAAGCCAGGCGGGTGAGGGCTCAGGCTGAGCCCTCCTCTCCCCTCTGCTCCACCTGTGCCCCGTGGGAGGGGCAGGTGTGTAGCCCGCACCCATCCCCAATGAAGCAGCGGAGTTCTGTCTTTGAGGGTCTGGAGCTGCCCCACTTTGGCAGCCTCCCCTGGGCTCTGCCAGATCAGATCTCCTGTGGGCGATCCAGGCCCAGGTGAGCACCATGCTTCTCTCCTGTTGTATATTCCTCAGAACGTACTCTGGGACCCCCAGTTAGATCTTACAAAGTGAGTTCTCTTTACCCAGTGGTGTGTTTGTCTAAGCAATAGTTTTAACCCTTGGGGACAACTGTCTGGAGGGCACCACGGAAACATCTCAGGACTTGCTGGAGGTTTTGAGAACTCTCTGGGTTCTTTGTAGGTGGCCCGATGCTCAGTTTTCCCACAGCTGGATGGTAGGGAAAAGACTGAGCGTGGACTGACATGCACCTGCGCGGGGTAACTCGAGACAGAAGTGAGAACCCGGTGCTGTAACTCATGGGTCTTTTTTCTCAACAGCACCAACTTCGGGATCACGTGGCCCTTTTAGTAGAAATATTGATTGGAGCTGAGGTTTAAATATTACAGAAAAGCCAGACTCTTGATAAAAATGTGACTTTCAAAGGGCTTTGCTACCTTGATTAAGACACATCAGCAAAAACAAAATTCCTTACTGGAATGTGAGTTAAGGATTTGTTCATCACTGCTTCTCCAGCCCCTGGAACAGGGGCTGTTTTTAATTACATGATTTATTAATCATGTAAATGCTTAATAAATGAGAAAGAATCTCCTCAAGAGTAACTGGGCTTACTTTAAGTCTTTCCTGTCGGAACGAGGCATGGATGGGCATTTGCGATTAGGGTCCAGGGTCTCCTGGAAAACCCTTCCTCTTGGAGAGAGGAGGAAGGACCGAAGTACAACCCCTGTGCTTACCAAGAAGCCCTAAAGAGTCTTGTTGCCGGGGAACTCTCAGAAGCACCCCCTGTTGCTTTTGCAGGGTGCCAGTTTAGTGAGAAGCATGCTGCAGATTTTGGTTTAATACTTTCTAGTCCCTTTGGGTGGTGTTAGCATCAGCTGGCTAATGTTAACATTAGCCAGAGTTTGTAGGCTGGTTACGGATGTCTAAATGTGTCTGTATTTATTTATGTACATAAATAGCAGGGACCAATATACTCTGAGGATTTTAAAGCACACATTTTTCTAAGTATCATAGTGGGATGCAGTGTACTGTTTGCCCATCTGAGCTCATGTCAAATATGTAACTAAGTGAATGTACCTCATTTTCAGGAACGCAGATGGGCCCTGCCTGTTGTTCCCTTGCTGTGTAAAGTCAGAGCATTGAACCATACGGCCGTAAATCAAACTCCTGAATGTGGGCTGTGGGGCTCGCATGCAGTAGAGCCTTTCTTGTCCCACAGGGTTTTGTGCTCTGAGGCTGCAAGTGGGTGTGGGTGTGTTTTCTTTTTCAAATGGACTTCTAGAGAAGAATTTCTGTTTGAGGGTTAAACACTGGCTTGGCGTCGATCGATCGGGGCAGACTAGGTCTCCTGTGGGTGTGGTTGACCCTAGGTCTGGATGTGGGAGTTTCTGGGAGGCTTTGAACTGGGCTCCTCCCGGTTCACTCAGCAGAAGGGGAGCTGCTGGCCCTGGGTTTTTTGGGCCCCACAGCCCCATGTACCCTCAAACCTTCTTGCCCTTCTTCGAGATTCTTGCTCAGGGCTGGCATGGGGCTTCCTGCAGAGACACCTCGAGGCCCTTGACTCTCTTCTCTCCAGGGCAGATGTGCTGGTGGAGCCATGGTTTCTGAACCCCCAAGTTTTGGTGGGGCTGACTGATCAGAATAAGCACAGGTACATGCTGTCGGTCGCCGCGGCCCTTCGCCTCTCCCCCTGACTGCTCAGGGTTTCGTGATCATTAACATGGCCGTCGAAGGCCTGATAAATGGGAAAGAGGCGTCAACCGGCTGAAAGGCCCCATGGTGACAGAAACCGCCTGCAGAACGCACCGTGCGCTGGTGTGTACACAGTGCGGGTTCGGGCCCGGGTGAGTCACTGCCAGCCCGGGGAACGCACTGGTGATGATGGATGGCCAGGGTGCACGGATGCGCCCCTGACACTGTTTGCGCAAACAGGGAACTCAAACGAACGGGGTTTTCACGAGCTTATATAAGGCAGCTGGCAGTGTGCAGCGCCCCAGCTGTGTGGCATGACAGGACAGAGCTTCGTGTTCCTGTTCAGAAACAGGTGACTTTACGAACCAGTTTGCCTGTGTCAGGACTTGAAATCGTTTGCTCTGCCCTTCTGTTGTCATAACCCCCCTTTTCTCTTTGCCTTTCTCTTTGTAAAAACTTTCTTTGCAAAGGGATTCTTCTAACTGGGACAGTAGGGCTACTGTTGCTTCCAGCAGCCGCCCAAGGGGTTTGCTTTTCTTGGGGACTTTGACTTCCTTGAAAGATGCATCGGGGAGGGGACAGCAGGTGTGTGTGGCTGAGTGCCTTGAACGGGGGTGGGGGCAGGGGCGGGGGTGGGGCAGTGGGTGCAGGGCTGGGAGTTCGGGTTTCTTGTCCCATGAAACCCAGCTCCCCACCCCAGCGAGTTCCTGGGGTCATGTCCGGATGTCCGTCCTGCTCTATGAGAGTCGGGTGTGAAATCGACAAGGGGTAACCTCACATTGACACAGCACTCCGCCAGTGCCCGGCACACACTAGGCCTCTCCTTTGCTCTTTCCATCAGCCCTATTGTAAGCTGGGCGGGCCAGGAATTATGGTCCATACATAAAGGTAAGAGAGTCACAGAGGGGATGTGGCCTGCACAAGGTCCTCCAGCATGCCAGAGGGGCGGGGAGGTGAGGACTCCTGAGAGGTAGAGCCTGTATTTCGAGGCCACATCCAAGTGCAGGCACGCCCTGTTGTCAAAGCGAGGGCGGCAGTCACTCCCTCCGTGCCGTGGAGCATGCTGGTAGTGATTCAGATCTGACGGTGTTCCAGGACCGTGTCTTTTCATCACCGCTGAGATTATGGAAACCATTAGTGCTGTAGAGAGGCAAGCATCTCATCCCAGCCTTTGTGCTAGATTTGTTATTTATTCATAAGACACAAACTTTTTACCTTATTAAAAAGCAGTACACGATTATTGGAGGAAGTCGTAAGTTACAAAGGAGGAAAAAATTCTAATCATCTTGCCCCGGCGGTATAAAAAACACGGGGGGATCACACTGACTGCATGGCACTTTCGTGACCCAGCTTTTCCTCTTATTTACTGTGAATGCCGGTGGCTGTCATCGGCCGTTCCAGGACGTTTTCTCCAGGGCTGCACGCCGGGCTGTCCCTGGTTGGAGCTTCTCTCTGCGGATGGGTACACGGGCTGCTTCCTCCACCTTTGCATTCTCTCCCGAACGAACGAACATCCTCAGAGCTTACTCTCTACCCACATTTATTATCCAACAAATATTTGTTGAGGGAAAGGCACATTTTTGTTGGGAGAAATTCTTCGAAGTGGATTTTCTGGGTTAAATTATGTGAGTGCTTTTAAAGCTGCCACATTCATGGTCAAAAGCATAAAGTGTGTAGGAGGGAGCATAGTGAACACTTGAAGAGCCTCAAATAACCGCTGCGAGCAGTTCCTTAGGTGTCTTCCCGGGAGCGAAGTGTGCGTGGCAGTCTGTGGGCGCTGCCCTGTCAGCAGAAAGCGATCCACAACTTCCACAATGGCAGGAAGAGCGGTGGTCCTACTTTGTGTGCCTGGGCCACTTCCGACACTGTGCCTGTGCAGTCCCGCTGTATCAGTCCCTCCGCAACGGACTCTGAAAAGTTACGGAGCAGCTGCGGTGAAGGGCCGAGAGTCTGGGCTTAGCTGTGCAAAGAGTTGCAGGAGCAGCGCTGGAGGAGAGTTGCTGAGCGGGAGAGGTATGTCCACTGGACATTTTCACCGTCGGTGCCGAGCTAATGTGCGCGTGCGACACTGTCACGTGGGTCCTCTCCGGAGAGGCCCCACCCGTTTACGCTTGTACCAGCAGAGTGCAGGAATGCCTGTTTCCCAGTTGCTTTCATTAAGTCTGTGGGTGATTAATTTTTTTAAAAAATGTCTATTAGATAAAGAAGAAGGGATTCAGTATCTGTACGTTAACTCACATTTTTCTGTCATTACCATGAGGTCCTCCCCATAGCTGAGATAGTGCTTTGGAGCAAAATTTGTTCTTTTTTTTAAAGGCTGAATTACTATCTACTAATTAGGTAACTTTGGGCAAGTGACAGAGAACCTCAGTTCCCTTTTCTGTAGAATGGGGTGATGATACCTGCCTCTTGGAGCCATGCGGCAGACTTCCTGTGAATGCCCGTCCTGGTCTTTCCCATGGGCCCCGCCTCCTTTCGGACTCAGCCTGGGAGCTCTGGGAGCTCCCAGGGAGTGCCCCCGTCTGCATAGTGCCTGTGGTCTGCCTCTGCCCGGGGAAGGCCACGCTGATACGTGCCTGCTGCCTTTCCAGTAAGGCCCTCGCTGGTGTTGACTTTTTACCCACTGTTGTCATTCTCTTGACTTGTCAGGTCCTCCTCTCACCCCTACACCCTCTCTGCCTGCCCCCCCCCCCCACCTGAGGCCATGTGTGGACCCCAGCTCTGGCTGGTTCTGAAGGAGGTGGGGATGCCAGCGGCCCTGCAGAGCACAAGCCTCAGGACCCCTATCTGAGGATCAGGGGGGCTGTGTTGAGCACCTACCAGGCATCAGGCACTGTGCCGGCTGCTCCACCTGCTTCATTCCGGTGGGCCCTCCCCATGGGCCTCCGATGAGGGAGTCATTGTCCTCACTTGCAGAGGTTTAGAGCAGCTCTGGGACTTTCCCAGAATCTCATGGCAGTTGGTGGCAGAGCCCAGAGCAGACCTGCTTCCGGGCCTGTGCTCCTTCAGTCCTTTCACGCTGCTAAAGACAAGTGGATCCCTAGCTGATACCTGTTAGGAGCCGGGGACCCACCGGCAGGGAAGCTCTATTAGTTAAGCCAGGAAGGGTGCTTGGGGCCTTATGCAGGCTGCAGGGACAGCTTCCCGGCAAGGGACAGAACATCCCCACCTAATTGCGACAGTAACCTTCACCCAGCCTCACAACATCCAGGCCAGTGAGGTTCTTCTCCAGCTCCTAGCCCAGTGTCTCAAAGTGAGCCTCTGAGGTGTGGGGAGATGGAGTCCCACTCCCCATGGGGCAGACCCCAAATGGCCTGTGCTGCTCACCAGCGACTGAGGCCAAGGCTCCTGGCTCAGGAATCAGGGAGAGGCACCACTTGCGGACGCCTGGCCTTCTGGAGTGGTCCCTCCCTAGCCTGGGTTGAACAGGCCACACGTCTTTCTATGTCCTCTGGGTGACATTTTATTTCTAAAAATGAAAACAAGTTTGAATGAATTATTTTAGTGTTTGTATTTTCTTATTTCTAAACCTTTGTCTTTTTCTGTTGAATCTCATTGTAGAAAGTCCAGACGGTACAGTACACAGCATGCTTTGGTGCTCAGTGACAAAGGAATATCATCAGAGGGCAGATGAATGTAAGACAGAAGGTGCTAAGTTCCCTTGGTGTCTCCCCTGGAAACAGCTGTTGTTAGTAGCTGGCTGAAGAGTTCCACAGTTTTTTCTCGGCGTGCGCACACATACTCACACACACTTACATACACTCTCACACTCTCACACACTCACCCACCCTCACTCTTGGATTTACATAAATGGACTCGTATGACCCATATCGTTCATGTTCATTTAAGAACGTGTCTAGACGTCCGCCCCATATCAGCACACAGGCTCCTCCTGCCTTCAGACACTGGCCCTGGGCTCTGTCGTATGGTCGGTCTGCAGTTTGATTCCTTTCTTGATGGATTTGGGAGGGTTCCAGTTTTCCATTTTTTCATAGAATGTGGCAGGTAGTATAATATTGGGAAGACTTCTTTGAGTAGAAGATTTCTGGAGGTTATGAACCCTTTCCTGGAAACCATTGAATGCCTGCTTTTCAGAAGCCTTAGCTGGTCTAGTCGCTCCTGGTCCCACTGCCTGTGACCTGCTTCCTTATGCTCTATGTTCCTTGGCCTGGCATGGATGGATTTCTTTTCTTGTTTTTAAAATTTTAATCCTCACCCAAGGATATGTTTCTAATTGATTTTTTAGAAAGAGGAAGGGAGAGAGAGAGAGAGAGAAGCATTGATGTGAGAGAGAAACATCGATCAGTTACCACCCATATGCACCCCGAATGGGGATCAAACCTGAGTCCTGGGTATGTGCCCTGGTGGGGAATCGAGCTCAAAACCTCTTGGTATATGAGATGATGCTCCAACCAACTGAGCCACCGGGCCAGGGCCATGGGTGGGTCTCTCGCCTGCTAGTTTCTGAGCTCTCAACAGTGGCCAAGTACACTGCTTTCCGTTGATTCTTTCCCTTTTCGGGAGGAGTGGGGGCATTTGTTTTCGCTTTTTAAATTTAGTTTTCACTTGTTACCAAAATTACATATTCACATAAAGAATTAAGAACTTAATATAATACTTATTAAAAAAAAGAAGCCCCCTTCCACATACACACTCATCTATGCTCATTTTCACTTCCCAGAGATGACCAGTTGCAAACCTTTCAGCTGATTTTTTTTAGTGTTGACTTGGTAACTCTCCAAAACGTGTCTGTGCTGTCCCTTTTTAATTCTTCAGTTTTCAGCATTGCCCACTGACTTCTGACGGTGGGGGCGAGCACCCAGCTTTCACCTGCACCCTTTGTCCGCTTGTCCATGTGTGCGCTCGTGGTGTCCCCGTGGTTCCAACGGGGTCAGTTTGTGCGTCAGCACTCCATGCTCACGTTGTTTGGCCTATGTCGTGTTAAACTGCATCATATTAAAGAATTAAACTGTGACTGTTTTTCTTTGGCTACACCTTTTTTCACCACAGTTAATAATAGTTGTTTGCTTAATTTTCTATGCATTTATCACGATTTTGTTGCCATTCTATGACCCAGTTGTGTGAGTCTTCCCCTCAGTGTATTCAGACACGTGAGTGTTTTGCCAGGTCCATCTTCCTGAGAAGGTCTCCCCTGGAGCCTCGGACTCGCCCTGGCCCACACTGGGTGCCATCTGTGCTTGGTGTACATCTGTATTCCCGAACTTCTTTTTCCCCATTGTCCTGGGAACTGGTTTCATTTCTCTTCTGAGCAGAGCTTCCTCTTTCTCGTAACCCTTCCTTCTTCTTGATTTACTCCTTCATGTGGTGGACACTTGTTATGGCTTCCAGAGAAGGGGCGTGCGGAGGTTCAGTTTTTAAAACCCTGTGTATGTTACAAACTCATTGTTTTCCCTCTACACTTAATGTGATAGTTTGGCTGGGTATAGAACTCTAATTTGGAAATAACTTTCCTTAAGAATTTTGAAGGTGTGTACATTGCCTTTTAGCTTCTGTAGTTGCTGTTGAAAATGCTGTTTTTCTCCCTCCATCTTTTGTATGAAACCTGCTGTTATTTTCTCTTGAGAGGCTTCTAGGAACTTCTTTTTCAGTCTGAATGATTTGAAATTGATATTTTGTATGCTTTTTGCTATGGTTCTGTTTACTCTCATTTACTAGGTACTCTGTAGGATTTTCAAACTAGAAACTCATGTCTTTTAAGAAACCTATTGTTTTAAGAAACCTATTGGAATTATTTATTTTATAGTATTTTCCTATCCTTTCTATTTCTGTTTTTTTTTTTTGAACACTTATGTTATGTGGTGGGTTACAAAAATAGCCTCTTCCTCCTATTCATGTCCTTTGCACTTAACTTTGTCATCCCCTCCTCCGAGTCTGGGCTGAGACGTGGGCTTGCTTTGGGCCAATGGGATGTTGGTCATCACGGTACACACAAAGACTGAAAGCCCCTGTGTGATGGAGCTTGCTTGCTGCCGACACCAGGAGAAGAACACACCCGGGTTTGCCCGCTGGTTGCAGGGGAGGATGGGAGACACGTGGAGCAGAGCCGATCCCCCACCAAGAACGGCAGCCGCCCCTGACGCATGAGCAGTGTGGGCTCATCGGTGTGCGCCGCGGAGGCAGTGCTGTTGTTTGTTACTCGTTGTGGTAATAACTGAGTGATTTCATCACTCGTCGTGGTAATAACTGATATGTCTAATTATGTAGGTGTTGAACCTCTTAGCATAGCTTCTTAATCTTATTTTTTTATTGTATTTTCTGGGAGGTTCTCTCAATAATATCTCATGACCCTTCTCCTGAGGTTTTCATTTCTGCCATCACATTTTTAATTTCTAAGAATTCTTTGGTTCCCTGCACGTTGTTGCTTCGCAGCATCTTGTCGTAGTTTCTCAGACGCATATTTTCTTTCTTTGCTTCCCTAATGTTTTATTTTTTCTGTTGCAGTTTACATTTAATAGTATTTCGTATTAGTTTCAGGTGTACAGCATAACTATGTTTAGAAATTGAATATGTTACAGGTGTCCCCTTGATATTTCCAGCACCCATCTGGTACTGTATGTAGTTTTCACAATATTATTGACTGTATTTTCTGTGCTGTACTTTACCTCCCTGTGACTATTTTGTGACGACCAATTGACCAATTTTACCTTTTAATCCCTTTATCTTTCGCCCATCCTCCAACCCCCTCCACTCTGGCGACCCTCAGTCTGTTATCTGTGTCTCTGAGTCTGTTTCAATTTTGTTTGTGTGTTTATTTTGTTCTTTAGCTTTCACATCTAAGTGATATCATGTTGTATTCATCTTTCTCTGACTGACTTACTGCATTCGGCATTATACCCTCTTGGTCTCTCCATGCTGTCGCAAATGGTAAGACTTCATTCTTTTTTTTACGGCTGAGTAATATTCCATTGTATATATGTACCACAGCTTTTTTATCTACTCATCTATTAATGGTTCCTTGGGTTGCTATAGCAGCATATTTCTGATTGCATTAACAATTATTCTTTAAAGTTTCACCCTCTTTGCATTGTCTCTTTCCTCTAAGTCTTTTTCATTCTGTTTATTTGGTCCTCTCTCTGTCACGTTAGAGAATTTCCTCCACTGTCTGACAAGCTTTGCGTGTCCATGCACATTCACTAAAAAGCTGTGTGTGTGTGTGTGTTCGTGTGTGTTCACAGAACAGCAGTCCTTTTGGGGAGTTTCTGACCCTTTTCTCTAGGGCTGGCTGGACGTCCCAGAGAAGCCTCCTCCACCGTGCAGCTTGGAGGACACTTATCCAGCTGTCCCCTTTCAGAAAATCTGGTGGGGGTGGGGGCAGGTAGAAGACAAGGGGGCCTTAACATTCGGAGTGTAAACTTGCACTCAGTTCTGCCATTTCCAGCATGGTACCTGCTCTCAGCTGTGCTCGGTGTCCCCGGACTGGAGTCCTTCTGCTTACCTCCTACAGAGCAGAGCCCTCCAGGCTTCTGCCAGCGATCAGAGGGGCGTCCCCGGCTGCAGGGGTTGGGGAGGGGCCTGCACCCTGAAGAGCTGGTTACCAGGGCTGCCTGCCAGCCCTCCTGCGTGCAGCCACACCTTTCCAGGTCCCCGGTGCCTCTAATTCCAGAGGCTTTGTATAATTCTATGGTGAACACCGGGGAGCTTTCTGGCTTTCTTCACTTCTGACTTAGGATTTAGCTTACTTAGGTCTGTTAAGTCAGCTTCTCTCATTCATCTGCTTTCCAGTTTCCAAAATTTTGTTGCTCTTGCTTCTTCTCACGTTCTCCCTATCCTTGTGGCTTTAGGCCTGCTTTTTCTTACATTGTGCTTTATCTTAATGGGATATCTTTATTACTTTCTGATCATACATGATTGTTACAAAAAATTAAAACAGACATGGCCGGATGGCTCAGTTGGTTGGAGCATCCTCCCGGACACCAAAAAGGTGTGAGTTCGATCCCTGGTCAGGGCACGTACAGAAGACAACTAGTCAGTGTGTCGATTTCTCTCCCTGCCTTCCTCCCTCTTTCTCTAAAGTCAATTAAAAAAACATATCCTCAGGTGAGAATTACAAAAATAATTAAAACCAAAGCAAGTGAACCTCCCTTGTAATTGCCTTCTCCATCCCTTGCTGCTCGGGTTTGGATCCTTCTAGATGGTTCTACCTCTGTGAATTACATGCGTGTGTGTGCGCACCCATATTGACACACACACTTTGCAAATTACATGGGATCACAGCACACTATAATATACTCTTCTGTAACCAGTCTTTTCCCTCCAACACTAGTTCTTGAACATCTTTCAGTCGCAAAGTAGGAGCCACTGCTTTTTTTTTTTTTAGCATGCTGTGCAGTGTTCCCTTAAACTACAGCATCTCCCCCCAGCCCCTTATTAACAGTCACATCAGATGCTCCCAACTTTTTGTTTCTGTAAAGAGTGTTTCTGTAAAGAACGTCAGTGTGCCCTCACCTGTGCACCCCGTCCTTTGCCTCCTTAGCTGTTTCCTTGTGGTGGAATGGCCGATGGGCCAGCGCAGCTGAGATGCTGGCAGGTAGTGTGTGCGACCCACTCGCCGCTCCTCGGTCGGGGAAAGGCCCTTTTCCCGGCCCCTTGGCCAGCCCAAGACTTATACCTCTCGTTGACTGCTGCAGGCAGGTTGGGTGAAAGTGGCACCTATTGCTGCTTTGATTTGCATTTCTTCGAGAAGTAAGGCTGGCCCTTTCTGGGTGTTGTGGTTGTGTGTGAACCACGTGCTTTCCGTGTGGTATTTTACTCTCTCTTCCAGAGTGAGTCCTCAGACCCACCTGCCTTTCCTACCTGAGCGTCCTGGGCCCTGGGCTCCCAAGGCCAGCAGGCTGTGCAGGTGGTGGGGATGGGCCTGGTGCTGAGAGGGGTGGGAGTGTCTAGGGGCAGGTTGTGCCCTCCCCATCTCTGCCCTTTCCCCCCACAAAGGCACTTAATTGGGGTGGGCACAGCCTCCCCCCATCAGCACAGGCCCGGAGTGGACAGGCCCTTGGGCAGAGCAGCCCCCTGGGGTGGACCCATAGGGCTGCCTGTACGTGGCCCTGTGAGCAGCTGTGTCCTGGAAGGGGTCCTGGCACCAACCTGAGGTTGGGCATTTACCTGGGTTTGCATTCCACAAAGACGGTTGCTTTGTCTTTCTTTTTTAACCTTAAAAACGTTGTGAAATACAACACATATAGAAAATGCTCAGTTTAACAAATTATTGTGAAGCAAATAGCCATGTAACCGCCTCCCTGGGAGGCAGTTGACTTTTAACAATACTGTGACAATTGGAACTGGCCCCCTGCCCTGGACTTTTGAGCTGTACGTTCCCCTCCAGCTGCCCCCAGGTCTCTGGGCCCGGGAGGGGTGCCCCTCAGTCGTGGGAGGACCACTTCCCGAGTGGCGGCTTTGGGCTAGGACGCTGGAGTCCACAGGAGGTGCTGGGTGGGAGGTCTCCGGGATGGAGCCTGTGACTTGCACCTCACCCGAAGCCCCCTTCACTGCCCTGTGTCCTGACAGACTCAGGAAACAGTCAGATCTCAACCCCAGGGAGCAGGGCAGGTCCTGAAATCCAGAGCGGGAAGCTCCGAGCAGGGCTGAAGGCCAGGCCTGGGGCTGGCCACAAGGTACTCGCCGCCCCTGGCAGCGCTTGGCTGCCCTGCCCAAGGCCCTGTCATGTGCTGCAGCGCCTCTCTTGCTGATGCTGATGAAGCTTTGGAGGATGACTGTCCTCCAGGTGGGACAGTCCCCATATGGGCTGGACTGGGATATGAGCACCTGAGAGGGGATGGGGACTGTGTGCTCTTCACTGAGAACTACCCCTGTCCCTGGTGGCTCACCTGCCTTTGCTGTACCAGCCCTGGCGCCTCCCCGGAGGAGACATCCCCCCACCCCTGGTGAGCAGCACCACGAGGAATGCCCAAGTCCGCAAAGTGCAGCCCTACGCACAGGAGAAGGGCCTCAGCCCCCTGCCTGCCTCCACTCCCTTGCCTCTGGCTGCCCCTTCACTGGTTCAGTCCCCATGGAGCTGCCACTGTCGGCCAGTCCCTGGGTGACACTGAGGGGCAGGACAGACTCAGCCCCTGCCTGTGGGGGGCTTATGGTCTACAGTGCCACTGTCCGGTAGTTTTCTCTGATGATGGCGTGTCCCACCTGGTGCTGGGCGGTGCAGGGAAGAAGAGGGATATGCAAGTGAGTGGGAACCGTAGGCTCTGGGTGCATACAGGGCTTGGCGTGGAGCCGTGGTGGCCCTCAAAGGCTGCCTGTGTGAACCAGACCTGAGGGATGGGGAGGCAAGCCAGGCAGAGGGCTCAGGAAGAGCCGTCAGGGTGGGGGGACCAGCACTTGCAAAGGCCTGGTGGGGAGGGGAGGCAGGCACTTCCAGAATGGAAGGCAGGGTGGTGCCGCTGGGAGCAGGAGTGTAAGGGAGGGGCATGAGAGCCCCATGGGAGGGGCCAGAGCTGCAGAACCTGCAACCACACAGGGGGCTTTACCTGGAGGGATCCTTGGGTGTGGGCCTGCCATGGACAGGTTGCATTTGAAGATCACCCTGGCCACTGTGTGGAAGGAGAATGTTCTAGAAGGCAGGACCAGTTAGGAAGCTGTTGTGGCCATCCTGGTGGGAGGCAGTGGCAGCAGCAGGATGGACAGACTCTGCAGGACTTGCTGATGGAGTGGGAGCTGACAGACTGGATGAGGAGGGGGAGGGGGAGGGGGAGGACGCGACACAAGGGACCCGGTGCTTCCTGCTTGGAGATCTGACAGTGGAGTCGTCCCTGGAGGGGTGCGGGAGCAGGTCTGGAGGAAAAGAGATGAGTTCCATCTGGGCAAGCTGTGTTTGGGGCCCCTGAGGGCCACCTATTAGGCCTCTGCATGGAGGATCTTGGACTGCTGGAGAGGTCTGGGCTGGGGACAGAGCTGTAGAGTCATGGAGTCCACCCTGATGTGCCTGCTTATCTCTGGTTCTCCCCCTCAACTGTCACTCACCAAAGCTCTGGACTAGCTCAGCCTGGGGAGACGGTGGTCCTGCCAGGGATTCAGCCACAGCTTACCTGGGGGGGGTGCACCTGTGTGTACCTGTGTGTCATGGGGGCGTTTGCATACTTCCAGAAGTTAGGATGAAGGGGCTGGGAGTAGAGGAGCGAGGAGGCAGAAGGGGCAATGTGGGACTCTCCCCAGAAAGGTGGGTTTTGCTGTGTGGGGTTCGGGTCACCTCACGGACACCAGCTGATCCTGGAGAGTCTGCACACTGGCTGGTTGGGGGAGCTGCCTCAGGACCAGACTGTGTGACAGGTTCATTTCTTTGACTACCGGCCTGTGGGTTGCTTAGATACACCGGCATCCCTCTGGGGGCTAGAACCTGGAGCACAAGCTGAAGGGGCCAGGTCCAACTTCAGCTGTTTCGGTGCAGGTGGTGTTCTAGGGCCTTCCAGGGTATGTGCCAGCCTAGCCGCACCCCCGGCCAGACTCAGCTCCTTACCAGTTTGTGGACCATCTGCACCCGGCTCCAGTTTTTGGTAGGGAAGGCATCCAGCTGGTGTCCAGAGGCTCAAGCACTGGCCATGTGCAGCTGTGTGATGCCCGGATAGCGTAACCCACTGAGTCTCTTGGGTGGGGCTGTGGGCTAAGATTTTAGACAAATCTGTCCTTGCGTCCGACGGTGCCTGCCGGGAGAGTCCACTCTGACCGTGAGCACCCAGCCTGCGGGGCAGCGGTGTGAGGATCAGAATCTTGGGCTGTGGCCTTCCGCTGGGCCATCAGACGCAGCCCCTGACTCGGCCAGGTGCATAGTGGGGCCAGCTGAGTGAGCACAGCTGTCTCAGGAAACCTAGCTCCAGGCTCTAGGGTCGCCGTGGCTTCCTCTCTTTGTTCCACCACTCAGGTCTGTAGACTCTGCCTCCACACCTGCCCCCAGGTGTGTCCCTTTCCCTCTGCCTCAGCTGCTGCCACTGCTCTATTTCGAACCTTCGTCATCTCTCACCTGTTGCTCACAAGCCTGCCTGCCTTCGCTGGTCCTGCTGAGTCTCTTGGGCATCTGGACCTGATGTGATGGCTCTTGTCTTTGACCTCTTTGCAGATTCTGTTTCTGTTGCCTAGAAGGTTCCCATGCCTCCACCCCAAACCCCTGTGCATGGCCAACTTCTGGGCATTCAGCGCTGGGCACAGAGTAGGCGTTCCTGTGTTTCTCAAAGGAGTCACCCTGAGTTAAGGGTGAATGAATCTTTTCGATCTAAACTGTTTGTCATTCGTAAGGAAGTCATCTCTCTCCATCATAACGCACTTAGCACCGACTCTGTTAGTAAGTGTGACTATGTGCTCATTAGGCGAGACTTGGCTCATTCGGCGAGACTCTCTGTCCCCAGGTGCGGGAACAGCGTGGGCCACAGGCCAGCAGACATTGTGGAATGATACTGAGTGACATTACCTTTCCATGAGAAAGATCAGTGAAACTCTCTCAGGGCCTTCTTGTCAGACACTTTTTCTGGTATTTGGAGTCTTCTGATGGTGAGAGGTTGTCTTGGTTTTCAGCCTCTGGCTTCACGGGGAGCATGGCTTGTCAGCGTTGGAGGGCAGGAAGGTTTGGGCCCACGGGGCTACGCGCTAGAGTGGTCCCTTCAGGCACTGAGAAAGGCTTGAGCCGATGGGAAAAGGGAGCGATGGGTTTTCCTCCAACTCACCCCACAGGGCACCATCCCAGGAGCCCGACTGGTGGCTCTGAATGGTCAGTAGTCTGACTTTGAACTTCTTTCCTGGGCTTAGGTACCTCTGAGTCGGACCTCGCCTTGCTGCCCATCTTCACTCTCTACTACGTCTCACCTCCTGGGCTTGGCTGGGGCTGTCGCCCCCGCCGGGGGTGCTGTTTCTCAGGGGACACGTCTGCAGAGCCCCAGCCTTTCCGCCTCCCGCTGGGGTTCTGACACTGTCATTGTCAGCACCGCGCGTTTTACGTTTCACCATGCTCCTCAGCGGCGTGTGTCTTGCAGCTGAAGTGACTGCACACTTCATCCGCCCATGGTGTTATTTAGTTGTTTGCGTGTTTACTGTGTCCTTGTTGCTGCCAGCGTGTGTGGAGAAGTCAAGTGCATAAGACAAGGCCTCTGCCTCCAGGGCGTCCATGGTCTGCCAGGGAAGTCCGGACCTGGGAGAATCGGTGCCTCGTGGAATTACGCAGGCCCGGAGAGGGAGTGGGTAACCATTGCTTCTCCCTGGGGGCGTCAGGAAAGGCTTCATGGGGGAGGAAGCCTGTGGGTTGAGTCATGATGTGGGAGGAAGGGACTTGGTGCTGGGAAGTTGGGGTAGAGAAGACTCCCAGGTGGGACAGTCTTGAGCAAAGTTAAGAGGACAGGAGAGCAGGGGTTGTAGAAGGGATGGGGTGGGTGTTCAGATGGTGGGGGCGGTGAGCCAGGAGATTGTCTGGATAAGTGGGGAGGGCCTGGGGTGGGGGCAATGGGAGAACTCCCTCGGGGGTGGGAGAACTTGCAGATGCCAAGTCGGGAGGTGTGTTGCTTTTTTCGATAAGTCAACATAAGACAGTTAAAGACAGGTGGTCAGGCGCCATAGGTAAGCTGGTTTGGGGTGCAGAGAAGTGGCTGCGGCAGGGGCAGGCAGGGATGGTTTGGCTCTGAGAAGCCCCGAGGGCGGCACGGCATGTGACCACCCCTGCCCGGGCCTCAGTCCCTGCCGGAGGGACGGGCCTGTGCGAGCTGCACTCAGTGACTGCAGACCAGCCAGCGGAGCGCAGAGGCCACGGCCCTCCGCCCCCGAGAAGAGGGCCGATGCCTCCCAGTTTGCCCGCTCTGGGGCCAGGCTTTCACGCTTTACTCCATATCCTTGTGTGTCATTTGAACTAAAAAAAGCACATGCTGCTTATGAAAACGATAAATATTTTATTTTATTTCAAAACAAAAAAGAAGACAGATGTTTCAAGTAACCTGGGTGGCGATGGATGCAGGGGTTCGAACACCACAAAACAGTTTTGAATGGTGGCAGGTCAGGGGTCGCTGGCTGCGGGGTGAGACGAGGTGTCTTCAGAAAACCACGGCCGGTCGGCGCCTGGTTGGAAGAGGTTCGCCAGGTTCGGCACGAGACGAGCTGTCATCACGGATCTAAACACTCCTGTGATCCAGGGGTAGGTGGCCTTCCTTGGGGCATTTGCTAATCTTTCAACATTTTTACCAGCAAGAAGTAAACCAACTGCTTGAGACTGCCTTTTATAGGTTCGGTGTTCATTCACATACTCACGGAGCGGATGTTTCATTGGTTCATTGAGCCGATTCATTGACAATAACATCAGCGTAATGTGTGCTGGAGGCAGGGGAGCTAGAAAGGGGTCCCCCTTCACCCCCGTGTGGAAGGAGGTACTGCTGTTCCTGGAAGTATGAAAAGCATCTTTAAATACAGGTTGATTATTTTTTAAAATTTTTATTTGTTTATTTTTAGACAGAGGGGAAGTGAAGGAGAGAGGGAGAGAAACATCAATGTGTGGTTGCCTCCTGAGTGCCCCCAACTGGGGGCCTGGCCTGCAACCCAGGCATGTGCCCTGATTGGGGATCGAACCAGCAACTCTTTGGTTTGCAGGCCACTGAGCCACACCAGCCAGGGCTGATTATTGTGTTTATTATTGTCAGATTCATGTGAAAAACACTAAAAAATGCAACTTATAAAAGTCACAGCCGGGTGGCATTGTGGGGGGCCCAGTAGCTGTAGGTTCTGGGCTCACATGTAGAGAGGAGGAGTGGGCGGGGGCCAGCCGGGAACCCAGCGTGTAGCGTCCGAGGGCGATGGGCCACACAGATGCCATCCTGAGATCCTGGGTGCTGGCTGAGCAGGCCTGCAGGTTGGGGGCCCGACTCCGGGAACTGGCCTGCAGAAGGCAGCTCTGGAGCCCCACAGCCCACTGGTTTATAGCCAGTTGCCCAGCCCAGGCGGTTCTGAAGAGTCTCAGCGGCCCAGTCGTGTATTTCCCGGAGATGCCCAGTGACACGGGTCCCCTCTGTGTCAGGGATCCGTTCATGTGGGAGGATGGCGTGTGCAGGTCCTGGTGTTCAGTCCCACAGTCATCCCTTCTGCTGCGTATGTCCCAGGTGACAGATGCCAGAGGCCTGGGAATCAAAGGCAGGCTTGCCAGGCCTAGACGTGGTAGGGGCTCTGCAGTCAGATTGGCTCCTGGGGAGGGAGGCCTTCAGGGGTTGGGGAGATCCTGGGAGCCAGGAGGCAGTGGGCAGAGAAGAAGGGGACTATTCTTATTTCTCGACAGGCCGCAGAGGCCCCACGCTGCTTCGCACTGCTGCCGCAGGCCCCTACTGGGTGGGCAGGGGGTGGTCTGTGCCTCCACATACCTGCTCCCATTCGTCCACTCCAGACCCTGACCGAAGGGCCCCTTGGAAGGTTTGGATACCCTGCAACAGAACACGTGCTAGTAGGAAAGTTGGAGGGGTTGACGAGTGGTCTTTCCAGCCATCTCGTTTCCAGATGGGTAAACCAAGGCCTAGAGAGGAGAGGGAGAATGACCGCTGGGGAAGTGGAGAAGATGGGCTATGAAGCTGGACAGAAAGGGGTCCTCCTTCACCTCTGCCAGCCCCCTAGATGGCCTTGAACAGATGGTGTGGCGTCTCCATGCCTCACTCTGCTCATCTGTAGGATGGGGATAATAATGTTCGCACCGTAGGGTTGTTCTGAGGATTCAACATGACCGTTCCCACCCAGCAGGCACTGCCGGTGTGATGCCCAGGGCTGGGGCCGGTGCTGGGCTGGGCCGGGGCAGGGTTCTGGCCTGTGCCTGTGGCCGCCGGGCCGTGTGATGCTCTGCAGCCCGGTCAGGCCCTAGCTTTCATCGTGACATTTGGGATTGGGATGTGGGGTGGTGAGCGGGCTCTGTTTGCTAACTTTGTATATTGCTTAATAAGGAAAACACGGCTTGTCCTGGCAAACAGTGGATCCGGCCATATATGGGGAAAAGGAGTGACTTGAACACGGTCAAGGACGCGATTCTGAGTGCTTCTCAGTTCCAACAACATCAAAGACAACATGGAGTCGCCCCTCTTCTTTGTCCACTTTGGTCGAGGAGGAATTTCGGGTTATAAATAGGCAACATCTTGCAGTGTGAGTTTCAGAAGTTGCTGTGAATTGTTTGGGGAGCAGATCCTTTCCACACTCGAAGGAACTTGGCAGAGAGCAAGAGTCTGCAGTGGATGGGGAGAGAGCGACTGCTTTGCAGCCACGCAGAGCAGATTGAACCTGCTCGGGCTCAGCTGTTCCCAGGAGGAGCACCAAGTCCCGAGGGCCGGGCCGGGCCAGGCTGACAGCTTCTAGTCAGTTCTAACTCAGGGGCCCTCCTGACCTCCCTGCAGTGCTGTGCCACTGACCACGCCCCCTCCTCTCCAGCTGTCCGCATCACCTCCATCCCTTACCCATCACCAGTTCATTCATTCACTGACTCACTCAGTTGCGCTCACCCTGCGGGGCAGCACCCCCAACCCATCTCTCCTGCTCCTCTTTCCTCTGCCTGCTCCTTGCTTGCTGGTGGCTCTTGCCCTGGGCTCTGTCCTTGGTCCTTTTCTTTTCTTCCTCGGCACATTGTCCCATTTCTTCTTGGCCTGGTTTCCATAGTGTGGCAATTAGAAGGGCTGCTCTGCCTGGGTCCAGCCCTGGCTCTACAGCTTCCTACCTGTGTGACCTCTGGCAAGTTGCTCAGCCTCTCTGAGACGTGACTTCCTCCCCGTCAATTGGGGATGATAACAGTGCTGACCTCTAGCGTGGTTATGACAGCTGACTGAGCTGGTCTCGTACAGCTCCGAGAACAGTGCCCCAAGCGGGCCAGCTCTCAGAAGATGTAGGCACTGCTGTTCTTTGCTTCTGACTCCCAGGTCTCTCTCTAGATGCTGCTCTGCCCTGGTCTCCAGAGGGGGACTTCCAGTGCCCACTGGGCATCCTTCCCTCAGTGTCAGGTCGGGCCTAGCTCCCACCGTGTGCCATCATGTCCTTGGCACTCTGTCGGGCCACGGCGTTGAGGAAGAGGCGGTCCGGGATGTAAGAGGTCGGGGACGTGTGACCCAGCACTGCAGTGTGTGTCCCGCCTGTTAGGTAGTTGGCGCTCCCCAGCCCACCCTCAAGCTGGTGGTCTCCTCACAGCCCCTCCCCAGGTCTGCGGCCTTGCCCAGGGATGGCCTCCTCTTGAGAACCATTAGGCGAAGGGCATGAGAAAGAGATAAGACAGGTCTCAGTTTCCAGCCTGCATGGAGGATGGTGCCACTTATTCTGCTTCTGAAGTATTTCCTTTTTTAAAAAAATCCTCACCTGAGGATATGTCCATTGATTTTAGAGGTGGGTGGGGGAGAGAGAAACATCAGTGCTCGATTTGAGAGAGAAACATTGATTAGTTGCCTCCCCTACATGTCCCGACCAGGAATCAAACCCACAGCCTTTCTGGTGTACAGGATGATGCTCCAACCAGCCGAGCCTCCTGGGCAGGGCCTGAAGTGTGTCTTGATTCTTTATTCCCTCTCTGTCCCTGTCTGGTCTGGCCTCACTGTAGATCCTCCACCCAGGCAGCCTTTATGCCTCTTCCACTTCTCTCACTCGTCCTCCGGACTCACCTGGCCAGAGTCAGGCCCAGCCTGTGTTAAGTGCCCCAGAGGTCTCGCATCCCCCACCGCCAGGATTTAGTGTGTGAGGGGGCCCTGTGTCCCCGAGGCCTGATCCCTCTGTGGGGGGACGGTCCCAGATGCTGGCCCTGTGAGGGCTGTCTTCCTCCCCTCATGTTTGCTGACAGCCCGGCCCCACGGGTCCTGGAGTAGTGAGGTGCCGCCTCTCTCTGGCAGGTACCGGCTGCCACAGGGGCACGGGCTGCCTGATCTACCGTGTGCAGCCCTGGCTTTCTCCATTCAAAGCAGAGCCACTAAATGCTCATCCCCCAGACTTCCTGGTGGTGCCCCGCTCTGCCCCTGCCCCCCTCACATGCTCTCTCCCATCGCTGCTCCTGTTCTACAGAACAGACTCAGCTGTCTCTTGGGAGGGACTTCTTGGGCTTGTCCAATGGGTGTTTCTTGCTCTGATTCTGAAGTTGACTTTGCCCATTTCCCAGACTGGACCTCCAAAGCTTCCTGAACCCTCTACAGTCCCTGCCCTGGGGGCTACTCTGACTTGCAGCTGGCTGGCGTGAGCACTCACACCTCTGACCTGCCTCCGAGGAATCCCTCTGCCCTGCCTGACTGTGTGCTTCTGGAGGGCAGGGCTCTGCCTCTGCCTACTCACCTTTCAGAGAGGAGCAAGCACAGACCTGGCGCACAGTGGGTCCTCAGCCCCTGGGCCCTCCTGCCCACATGACTGCCCTCACAGGAGTGAGGACGTGTGTTTTCCAGGTGGGCTTCCATTTTAACCTTTGTTTGAGCAGCGGTTTTGATGCTACAGCCTTCCTCAGAGGAGGCCTGAGAACCTCCCAGATGGGTTCTTCTGTGCCCTGGCTTCCTTCTGGCCCTGCCTTAGCCCTGACCTGTGCCGGGGTCCCCAGTGGTGAGGTCTGGTGACCCTTGTGCATCTGCAGGTCGGTGGTGGGTTCTGAGGCAGAGCTCGCGCCCGAGTGGCCTGTAGATCTCGGGCACGGCCAGTTGAGCAGGTGGGCTCGGCATGTGTCTGGGCCCAAGAGTGGGTCCTGGACCGAGGACTCCGCCCAGGGCTGGCCTGGCTCCTGGGCCGCTGCATCTCCACCCAGACGCTGGGCCCTCAGTGCCCACCTGTTAGTCCTGGGGGTCTTTCCGCCTGAAATGTCAGAGCAGAGCCACAGTGCAGCACCCCCTCCTCCCTGCCTCGGGGAGGGCAGGCAGCCAGGGCGTGGTGCACCCCCCACCCCATCCCAGGGCACGGAGAGCATCCCCTTGAATGTGCAGCCTTTCTTCCAGCCCCCCGGGGGAAGGGTCCCCAGGGCTCAGTAGATGCCCCCAGACCACCCCGTCTCATGGTGGGCAAAGCTGAGCTTTTCCATTGTTTTCCAAGGGCCACGCTGAAGGGGAAGCATGTTGTCCCCTCCCAGGCAGCATCTTGCTGCTGCTCTTGTGACATTTGTATGAAGCCATGGGCTTCCCAGCTCTCTGACTGGTTGGCAGGGTTACAGAGTTATTCTGTGAATATCATGCCTTACTTGGCGAGTCTTCCCTTCATGTGTATTTAGGTTGTTGTTTCCAATTTTTCTTTATTGTGAACAAACTTCAGTGAACATCTCTGTGGATGTATCTCTTTGTAGGGTCAAAGGGCATGCACAGGAGTCCTGTTGATGTGTCCCCTCCAAGGGCACTCACCCAGCATAACCGTGTGTTTCTACACCCCAGCCGACCTGGGTTTGGTTAGTGTTTCCATTCTTTGCCAATGTGGCAATAGAAAAATTATACATTGCATCTGTTTGCATTTATTTGGTTCTTAGTGGCCATTTTGTATTTCGGTTTTTAAAAAAAGATTTTATTTATTTATTTTTAGAGAGAGGGGAAGGGAGGGAGAGAAACAGTGATGTGAGAGAGAAACATCGACTGGCTGCCTCTTGTACGCACCCTGACCTGGGACAGAACCCAAAACCCTGGCTTGTGCCCTGACTGGGAATGGAACCGGCGACCTTTTCCTTTGTGGAAGGAT
This sequence comes from Trachops cirrhosus, assembly GCA_028533065.1. Classification (NCBI taxonomy): domain Eukaryota; kingdom Metazoa; phylum Chordata; class Mammalia; order Chiroptera; family Phyllostomidae; genus Trachops; species Trachops cirrhosus. The sequence goes on along the minus strand of CM052546.1, from coordinate 29,196,956 downwards.
GCCCAACCCACTGAGCCACTCTGGTCGGGGCGGTTTTGCAGTTCTTATTTGACAAGTTGCTTGTTCATGTCTTTTGCTCATGTTTCTCCTGGGGGCTTGTTTTGCAGGCCCGGAGAGCGTGAGCTCTCTGGGTGTCGGGACGCAGGGACTGGCGCTTCGCAGGCCCTTCGCCCACGCCTGTTGATGAGTAACTCTGTTGTGGATCCTGCAAAGATTTCATTTAACCATATATATATATTTTTTAAATTAGAAGTTTCAGGTATTTATGTGGTTACATTTTCCTCTTTTCTGACTCTTCATTTTTTGATGACATGCTTAGAAAGCATTCCTGCCCCCTGCAAGATTTTAAAACTATTCACCCATGTTTTCTTCTAGAAGTTTTAAGGTTTTATTATTTGCATTGGAATCTGTGCTCCAACTAGAATTTGTTGTAGTTTAAGGGGAAAGGCGTAGATCTAACCATCCTTTTCCCTGCCCTTGCTGCCAATAAAAAGCAGCACTCGGTTGTCCCGAGACCACCTGTTTAACAATCCACGCCAGCCCCACGCCAGTACAAGCACTGCCTGTGTCACAGACCGAGTCCCCATTGCGTCTGCACCTGCCGATGGGCTTTCTCCTGTCCCACTGGCCCATTGTATTCTGGTTATAAAAGTGCTTTTCATAGTAACTACCAGCCACGGAGTTCCTGCTGTGTCTCAGGTGCTTGGCATGTTTTATCTCAGACCCTCGCCAGCACCCACCCCTACAGGGTGTAGGCAGGATGTTCCTCATATGATCAGGGCTTGCAAGACTTACACGAGCTCAAAAAGGTCATTAGTGGGATGAGTCAGGAATCAAACCCAGGAGTGCTCTGAGTCTGGCCCCTCCCACTGCCCTCTCCTGCCTCTGTGACCCTTCTCCCTACCCCCTGGGGTATGTGGAGGAGGGGCTTAGAGAACAGCAGCCGGAAGGTAACTGGTCCTCACTTTACATTGTTGAAAATAGAGGCCACGAGGAGCAAGGGTTTGCCCAAAACGGGGCCCGGCTGGAGAATCATGTCGGGACTCTCAGCTCCCTGACCTTGGATCCCCAAACCGGTGTCGTAACAGAGCCGACTTGCTGGCATGGTGATGGGATTATCTGTGCCCTGCTCTCTGAGCTGTCACATAAGATTCCACTGTGCACACAGCTGGCTGGAAGCCTCCCTAGTACAAATAAGTGGGTTAAGCTGGTGCCCTGGTGAACCCTTGGCCCTTGCTGAGCCGACGGGAATTTCATGATTCCTTTGGGTCCTTGGGTTGTAGTACAGACCGGCCCCAGAGGTCCACTCCTGCTACGTTTAGACGGAGAAGCTGATGCCCAGGGGAGTGACAGAACTCGCCCAAAGTACCCTGTGCCGTGGTGATCGTGGGCGCACTCTGAAATCCACACCCCGTGATAAGGCCTGTTGAGTAAGAACGGCACCTGGAGCAGCTCTGGACTGCCAGGGCTGGACGTCCTGGTGGGCTGGCGTCCGGGCTCCTTGTCTGGGCCGTCTCTGCTGCTCTGGTCTTCATGGCGGACACAGGGGAGTCTTCCAAGAACTCGATAAGCATCACTGTTGGGATTGGCACCTCCTGGCAGTACTTCCGGTGCCTAAGTGTTGCCCGCTGGCTGATCCCCATGGGAGAAGCAGCCCGGCCTCAGGTGTGAATAAGCACCTTGGCCACAGATGCAGTGCACACGCACACACGCACACATGCCCGCCCGCCCAGAGAAGTCAGTCTTTGGAATGGTTGTGGCCCCACAGGGCTGTCTGGGCCAAGTCACAGAGTCACTTGGCCAGGTCTGTGGGTCCAATTTCCTACCCTGGTCTAGGGCAGCCTCCTTGTTCATGCTTTCGCCTTGGCCCGTCTGCCCCCCTGTGCTGACTTCTCTCTTTCCTCCACATAATCAAAGATCTGGTTGGTCTTTAAGCCTCAGGTCCACTCTTCCTGTGGCTCTTGTGTGGAGTCTTCTCCCCCCAGCCTCATGCAAAGTTCTGGCACGCCCCCTCACTGAATGACGACAGCTTTCTTCTGTGTCACTCACGTGACACTTAAGCAGGTGCTGCCTTGGGACACCCCTTCTCTTGAACTTTCCCTTTGAGCTTGTATTGCTTTAACTTTTCATGAGATGACATCCCATTGAGCCAATGAGGCAGCAATCTTGTATTTCATACCATTTAGTATTCTCACGAGTGTCTGGCACATAGTAGGCCCTCAGGAAATGTTGGTGGCCTGGTGGATTTGGAGTTAGCCAATATGTAAACACAAACTGAAGAGCTTTTGGGCCCGAGAGGGCGCGAGGTGCTTGCCTGCACAGGCTGGTGGCCGTTCGAAGGCGTGCAGTGGGCTCGCTCAGCCCCGCAGGAGATTATAATGCAAGATAGAGCCCTGGTGATGATGGGCCAGAAAGAAATCCTGAGGACTGGGGATTAACGAGATGATACAGATCTGGTGTTAACAACTGACAGTCCTTTATTCTGCAGTGAAGTGGGAAAGGGCATTTGGGCAGTGGGTGAGAGGGGAGGGGTTCGGAGTGGCACATTAAACAGAGCGTGGCTAGCAGAGCTCAGCTGCCCTCTGTACCTGGAAGGCTTCCTGCAGGAGGAGGGCTGGCGGGGGTGAGGGGGTGTTGGGATTGCCAGTGGGACCTAGTTCATTCTCAAGACCTGTCTTTGGGCCCAAATCACCCCGTTCCAGTCCTAGGAGTTCTCAGGAGATTGTACCAGGAGCAGAACATATTTAGGATCTAAGCACCCCTTAGATCCTAAAGGGGTGTCAGGGCTACTTGGGGGCCTGGTTTTGAGAGGGAAGTATTGATATGTGGTGCTTGCCATCCTTGTTTGGTTTGTGCACTCAGTGCTGGGCCTGATGAGGTCATGCTGATCTGCAAACTGGTCTAAATGGGCTCACCTCCTTATAACGCCCAGGCAGCTGGTGAGGGTCTCTGTCGTTCGGGACAAGTTTAAGGTCGTACTCTCCATCATCCAGGATAATACCCAGGCTCCCAGGGCTGGCCTGCCACAGTCTTCCCTGGCTCTGTAGACTACTCCGGTTCTCAGCTTTTGTTTTCTAGAATCTGCTCCAGCCCCACCGCACCTCTTGTGTTTTCCAAGCACGCTGGCCACCTCACACCACCATGCTTTGCTCATGTTGATCCTTGGTTTGGACCCTCCTGGCCCCCCCCACTGTTGGTATGACTGAGCCTGTCATCTTGATTAGGCTCCTGGCATGGGCTTTGGAGTCAGCTAGATGTCGGTTCAGATCCCGGCTTCACCACTAACTGTCTCTGTATGTTACTTCTCTGGGCCCGTTTACGGTGCACTTAGCATTGACCTCAAGGGGCTGTCGGGAGGACTAAATCAAGGAAGAGCCTGCCCTTCCTTCTGTCCCGTCTTTGACCACTGTTCACAGTGCCAGGCCCCCAGATGCCCCGTCCCCTGGTGGTTCGTCTCAGTGAAGCCCTTTCACCCAACACATATTTACTGAGCACATGCTGTGTGCCCAGTGATGGGCACTGGGAAAAATTTTTTCCTTGGATACTTGCTACCAAGGAGTCGGGCAGGTCCATACTGCGTTCCCAGAGGAAATGACGTGTGATCCGAGCTCGGGAGGCCAAGGAAGAGGCCACCGGGTGGAGACAGAAGGGAAGAGGGTTCTAGGCAGAGGGAAGCAATGGGCTGAGGGGGATCCGGTCCGTCACAAGCTGCTTTAAAGCCTGTATCCTATGAGCAGTAGGAAGGACTCTGTGCCAAAGTGGGACACGGTCATGTTTGGACCCCCAAAAGCAGACGGGGAGCTGAGAGGGGGCAGAGGGGAAGCTGGGAGACCAGTGAGGTTGGGCTGTGTCCCAGGAAGAGACTTGGCTGGTTGGGGTGGGGGCCGTGGCCATGGAGAGATTCTGGAGGTCAGGTTAGCAGGTGAGAGGATGGGTAGGGAGTGAGCAGTGAGGGAGACGGAAGGAAACAATGACTCCAGGTTGCTGGCTATTGTGACAGCATGCATTAGTTATGGAGAGTGTGTTGGGGACCGAGGGAAAGCAGGTCCCCATCTCCCTACAGACATGTGACGTCCCTGCGGCAGAGATGGGCCTCGGACTGCAGGCATCCTCAGTAGCCTCGAGCGCAGAAGGGGCCCCAGAAGCCTCGTTTCTGGTTGAGGGTGGAAAATCAGCCCCTAGTCCTCTGTCAGTCAGCATACTTGACCATGAACAAGCCCCCTTAGACTCCAAGGCTCTCTATGTTGGGGAGCTGGCCTCTGGCCCTGTGTCCTGGAGGAGCCCAGTTCCCCTCAGAGGCTCTGCTGGGGCTGCGGTGCCCGGCCTCCTTGGTCTCAGGCAGAGTCAGCTGGGGTGGGGCTCCCTCACAGCTGTGTTGTATCCAGAGGGAAACATTCAGAATATGTGAACGTGAGTGGCTGCTGGAGAGAAATCTACAATCCCTCCTCTTATTGGGAAAGAGCTAGGCTATGCGAGTCTCCCAAATGTTCTGTGTCACATAATGTATGTTTTATGGCAAATGAAAAAATACGTAAAATCTGTACCCAGACTGTTCCCTGCTTGGTTAAAGGGGGCTAGATCCTCCCTTTTATTCGTACCCTTTTCAGATTTTAGGCCAGAATTCCCTTCTGGGCAATGAACTTATCTGCCAAGTTGGGGCCCAGAGAGAACCCTTATGGGGGACTCGTAAACCCCGTCTTTTGAGGAAATCTTGGGGCTGAGGCCACGTTCAGCCCCACGTGTTTACACAATAGTGTCTCTCAGCTCTGAGGGGCCATTAGAGTTAATTGGGTGAATAATCTATGTTTAAAAAGTCCCCAAATACTTATTTACATAATCCACGCTTTGCCCAAGCCTGTTCAAGCCTATTTGTGGGATCTGGAGTGGATCCTGGGCTTAGAGTCTTCCTCCTGTGCTTCCAGAGCAGCTTCTCCTCTGGGGACCGTCCTGGGGTGCGCACGGGGCCGGGCAGGCTCTTGTGGCAGTGTGCATCGTATGTATGGACCACAGGTTGGAGGACTGATGTCCTGGCAGGGCCTGCCAGCCATGTGACCTCCCTGAGCCTTTGCCAACCACGTTCTGTGGATTGCTGGTCCTGGGAGATACTGTGTAGGAAAAGGTTCCGTGATCTGGTGATTTCAGAAAGCGTGATGTTGTGGAGATGCCTCATGCACATTATCCCAAGGCTCTGAGAAGTCCTGCGGTAAAGACACTGATTTGCCTTTCTCTAATCCATCAGCTTCCTTCGGAGGTATCTGCCTCTAAGTAGGTCCCTCCCATCATCTTGGTGAGTGCCCCGTAGAATTAGCGTTCTCTAGAAAACACGCTGGGAGACAGAAACCCCACTCCCTTTTATTGGCAGGGGACGCCGTGGGCTCCGGCCATCCACCCAAGCATCGTGTTTGCTGCCTGGGGTTGGGGCCACTGTGCCAAGTCTCGTTGGCTGTGCACGCACAGCCCCCCAGAGTGCTCTTCGCATGACCAGGGCCTCGCCTGGGTCTTGGAGCAGGAAGGAGGCCAGGCGTTTGAGGTGGGTGCCCAGGGTTTGCGCGGAGACACAGCATTTGGATGCTGTGGCAGTTGCTGGAATCCCCTCTGTGATGTGGTCTCTGTGGGCCACAGCAGCCACAGGCATTCTCTGGGCCTGGAACTTTGGGCACCAGGAAGGGGGCATCCAAATGTGGTGTGAGGCCAGAGCCTGCTGGGACAGAAGCTGACCTCTGACACGCGTGCTCAGCTGCTACTCTGAGGAGTTCTGCTCATCACCTTCACCTGGTTGTCAATCTGGGCTGCACATTAGAATCACCTGGAGAGATGAAAACAAATCCTAATGCTCAACCAGCACCTTGGGCTTGTTAAGTGTTATGCTGGGTATGGGGAAACCCCACCCAAATAGATTTTCAAGCCCCCCAGGTGATTCCAGTGAGCAGCCACGGTGGAGGTGGTGAATGGCCCAGACCCTGGCCCTCACAAGGAGTGCTGGTGCCATAGGAGGGAGCAGCGGAGGGCATGGCTTTGTTCTGGGGTCAACCACATGGTGTCTGTTTGCCCCTGAGAACCAGCCACACCCACAGTCCTGCCCAGGCCCCTCAGGCAGGAGATGGGGGCTTCCTGCTGTGGTTCCATCAGAGTGGCCTTTGTTCCAGGCGAGGAGGACTCCCAGCGTCACTGAGCATCTCTGGTGTGCCAGGTACTGTGCCTCGCGGTGCTTCAGTTAACCCTCGTGCTCCCCACGAGCTAGGATTTCCAATGTAGATGCGGAAACTAAGGCACAACGTGGTCATGGAATGTGCCCAAATGACACAGGTGTTCTCAAGTGATGGAGCGGTGATTTGGGTCGTCCAGGCGTGGCACCTGTGAAAGCCACCTTGTTCACGGGGCAGGAGCAGTGGTGGGTGCGTGTGGGGGGAAGAGGCTTGTGTGTGTGAGCTCGCCAAAGAGGCCGGCGTTGGAGGGGTTTTCCCTCAGGCTGGGGGGAGGGCATAGCATTTAGGAGGGACAGAGTCAGCAGGGTGTGGCGGTCGGCTCCCACGAGCCGCTGTGTATGTCCTCCTGTCTCCAAGTTCAGTGACATCATTCCGTTGGAAGCTTGAAACAGCCCCAGTGTGAGTATTTACACCATAGAGATCGGCAAACACTACAAATCAGGTTTTAATTTATTTATTTTCTCAGCAAGCTGACTGTTAAACATTTGCTGGGAAGTGACTGGACAGAACCCAGTCTCCCGGGCCCAGCACCTTTGGTTTAGGGACACGGGAGAAGCTCGGGCCTCGGGTGGGGGGAGAGAACTGAGCGGGCAGCTGGTTGTGCAGTGGAGTTGAGAGTCGCATCGAGGAAAAGGAAACGAGAGAGAGGAACACACTTTGGTGACTTAGGTCCGTACAGTGGAGAAACGTGGTTGGAGCTGAGGAAATGTTTATTTCTCTTACTATCGAGATTATTAAAATAAAAGGCAGCGGAGACGGGGAGAGAGATGAGGGAAGGGCAGGGGACATTGTCAAGGACCTGTGATTGGACAGGGGAGTGTGGCCGCGCCAGGGCTAATGGTGAACCCAGAATCAGGTGGCAGCTAGCAGTCCGGGCTCAGACAGCCATCTCTGTGCCATCTCCTGAGCCTGCCTCTTTGAGGTGGTGGCCAGGGGCTCCAGCAGGGAGATGGTTAAATCAGAATAACAAGGGGTGATTTATCTCACAGCCCCAACGTTCCCTGAGCTTACTGCTGTGCCTGGCCCCGCTAATGCTCCCGGGTTGCAAATCTACCTATTTGTCAAGTCCCTCTCCACTGCCTGGCTCTCTCTGGCTGCCTGCGTGGTTTATTAGAGAGGCGTTTGCTACCTGTCATCTCAAATGGACTCCTTTATCCAAAACGGAATAATAGAGATATCTCCCTCCAGGGACGAGGGATGCAAATGCCCGAGGACAGGTTGCCAATTTGCCGCGTGTATTAGGGGAAGGGAGCCGTCAAGGGAGACGGCCGGGATCCGGGCTCTTCTAACAAGCTCATTTCTGGGTCGAGGGGAGACCTGGGCGGCTGAGTTTAGATTATGTGGGCGCGTGCCCCCGCTTTCCTACTGACAGCTGTCAGCCGCAATCGTTCCTCTGTGGGAAACAAAATTGGCTTTCCCTCCTGTGTGCCCTCCCCCATCCCGTCTCTGGGCAGCGAGGCCCTGCCAATAACTGTGGAGGAGCCGTCCAGCTGCGGAGCCGCCGCCGCTGCGGGCTGGTCCTGGGTGGCAGGCTGAGGAACCGGGTCCTGCTGGGGCAACCTGGGCCGTTGAAGGTGGAGGGAGAGGGGTGGTTTCCTCCTCCGAGAAAGAGGATTTAGTCAAAGCAGGAGTCCTGTCCTGGGGGCCCCTGGGGCAGGGACGGGGGAGCTGCTCCTCTAGGCCCTCATCCTAGAGTGATGCACAGCCCTCTTTCCTGCCCGGGGACCCCCCCGCACTGGTGCTCACCATCAGGGACCCCACATGAGGGTCTTTGATTTGACTCTGACTCGCCCTACAAAGGGGCACTGCCCTGGCTCTGGGACCACTCAGCGTGACACCCTGGGTCCAGTGGCTTTCTGCCCCTTGGCAGTGAGAGGACTCGGGCGCTGGAGAAGGGCTCCGCCTGCCGCACCCGCTAGAGGATGCTGTCACCTCCTCCATTCCTCACAGAAACCTGTGCACCCCCACCTCCTGATTTCACAGGTGAGGAAGCTGTGGCCCAGGACCTTATTGACACCTAGCAAGTGACAAGCTTTGGCCTTGAGCCTGGGACAAGGCTGTTCCGTTTCCTGCATGGCTCTATCAGGGCCATGGGGGCTGCACTTGACACAGTGTTGGCAGGGCAGAAAGACCTGGCTTCTGCAGCCTCTGGGTCATTCTATAGTGTCACATCCCTGTGGGCTCAAGGCTGTCCAGACACCCTGGAGGGGATGGCAGTGACGCCTGACTGAGGCATGGGACAGGCTTGAGTGTGTGTGTGAGGCCTCCCAGGTCCCTAAGAGTTTTCATGATGAGCAGGATCCCTGTTCTCTACCATGTCCTGCCCCCACTCCCCCCACCACATGCATCCTCAAGACTGAGACCCCAGGCGGGCTGGAGTGTGGCCGAGGTGGCCCAGTCTGTGGCGACACTTGCTGGACTGTGCTGCAGCCTGGAAGCCAGAGCTGGCTGAGGAGGGCAGAGCATGGGGGGTCACTAACTTAGTGCAGGGCCTTTTTTGACTGGGAGCCCGACCATACCTCGGGCTTCTGGACGTGAGCCCCAGGGTAGGGTTCAAGGCCCTTTGTCTGTGTGGCGGAGGCCCCACTGGGCTGTGGGCCTCACAGGGCTGTGGGCCCCACAGGGCTGGACATTGCTCTTTGCACATTTGGTTGCTCTCCTGTTCACGAGATTTTTGGTAGGTGCTCAGTTACAGCTTGTGGCCGACCTGCCCTGCACCTTTCTCCTCCATGGTGCTGTCTTCACCCTCGTGAGGCCTCTCTTTAGCCACCTACCGATGCACGCAGTACGTGCTGGTGCACTGACTCATTGGCAGTCCCCGCCCTCTCTGTGCCTGCACCTGCACCCTGTTTCCTTCACAGGTGTCCTGCCTTTCTGCCCCACCGGTGCAGCTGGCCCTCTCCCAGCGCCCCTCGGAGGCTGCCGGCTTGGCTGACCCAGCCCCACCTGCTCTGGTAATATCCCAGTTTATAATAGGTGCAGAAACGGACCCTCAGAGAGGTCAAGGTCAGAGCAGCACTCTGACCCCAAAGTCTGCCTTCTTGTCCCTGCAGGGCACATGTGGAGGTAGCAGAGGTTGGGTTTAGGGGCGAGGACTTTGTAAACCTGAAGACCTTGCCAACCTCCAGAGTCCGCATCACTTGACTGCCCTGGGCATTGACTCTTCTGTGAAGAAGGTCGAAGGTGCCCCATCTGACCCAGGGGACAGGCTGCCTGGGGACGAGGGGGGTCAGGCTGAAGGAAGAGGAGGACAGGGGCACGGGGGCTCCGATCTTCAGGGTTGGGCTTTTGCTCTGACCCAGCCTGCTGGGTTGCTGAGCGGGGGCTGAGTGTGCTGGCTGGCAGGGCCCCAGGCTGTGGCACGGTGCTGGCCTGTGGAGCCACCAGCCCCCATATGCCACGCCCTACCGGGGCTCTGCCACCGTGACCCGTCTGGACTTCATGGCAGGCTTCGGCCCAAGTGCAGCTGGCCGTGGGGTCCAGCTGAGACCAGAGAGCCTACAAGCATCTGCCTGGAGTCCCTGGCACATGGTCCACACCTCCTGGAACACCCATCACAAAGGCAGCCTCTAGTGAGGGAGGGCAGCCCCAGAAAGAAAATGTTGGGGTGTTCATGGGATTCTACCCACAAACACTGACACTGATGTGACATTGGTAGGCTTCAGGTTGTACCCCAAGAGGGACCTGGGGCAGCCCTCTAATTCTCTGAGCTCCAGCTGTCTCATCCAGTACCCGTTGCGTGATAAGCGGTCCTGCAGTCATCTGGGGAATCCGTGCAGCGGGAGTGACAGTGACACTAGTCCGTAACTCAGAGACTTGTGGGGGAGGCAACGAGATGGAGTGTGGAAAGCTGCTGGTATTCAGCAGGAGCTAAGTGAGGCTCAAAGCTCTTTATGGAGGTGGGGCTAGGGGAGCATGGCACCCAGGCCCTGTCCCCTGCTGCCCTCTGCTCTGGGGCTCCAGGGCTCACTCCAGAGCAGATACTGTGATTCTCTCAGGCAGCGGCCCCAGGAGCAAGCAACAGTGACCTCTGAGCAGCCGTGCAGATGCCAGAGCCGGGAAGGCCCCCGAGGCATCCCGGGGCCACAGCATGGACACCAAGGAGCCAGGCAGGCCCAAGTCCCATCCCAGCTCTCTGCTTACGGGCTGTGTGGCCTCGGGCTGCGCACCTGCCTCTCTGGCAGACGCCTCCATAGCTCCTACCTGGTGGGGCTCTTGGGGGCCAGATTAAAGGGCCTTCGTACAGTGGGAAGCTGTGCCTATGTTGATCTATGGACACCAGACACTGTGTCAGGAAACACTGTGCTTTTCTTTACCTTTTCTAGTCTTGTTCTGCTGAGGGGCTCTGGGGCTCAGGAACAGATGAAACTCACCTGTCCCCCACTGCTAGGGACCCCACATCTCGCCCCACCTCAAGGTGGATGGGCAGTAAAGGTGCCCGCAGCTGCCGGTCACAGCGCTGGTTCAGACACCTGGCGCTGCCCGTGGTGACTAGGTCTTCTGTCTGAGTGACCTTGTCTGTCGGAGTGGGGCCTGTGTGGAGTCCCTCTCGGGAGCCTTCCAGCACCCCCAGAGGGAGGAGAACCCCTCCCTCGCACCCTGCTGCCTTTCTCTGGGCCGGGGCAGCCCGGCTGGCAGAGGTCCTGCGTCAGGGCCCAGGGGTTTGGGCGCAGGGAGGAGGCGCCGTGGCAGGGTTTGTGCGTTAGGGGAAAATCCGCCCCAAATAACTCCCAGACTCAGGCCTGGGCTGTGCAGGTGAGGGCAGGTAGGAAATTGCAGCCACTCGAGGCTCGCTCTCCTGGGGACTTGATTAAAGCTGAGGAGTGTTGGAGCCTAAATAGCTGGGATAAGTGCCCTTTGATATGTTCATTTGGTTTTAATTTTGGGGGGCACAGGGCAGCCCCAGCTTGTTTTATTTCTGCTTCCTTTTAGCGGCTTTCTCTTGGCTCCTATCCCCCACGTCCACCCCCGTCGCTGCTGGAGTTTGTGAATTTCAAGGTCACCTGAAAGTCAAACTTTACCATGTTGGTGATGAAATGCAAGCAGATGTGGCTGGTCTGGCCGATGGCGGCCACACCCTGAGAGCCGCGCTGGGTCCCGTGGGTGATGCCTGGCAGAGCTAACAAAGCCTGATCGCTCACAACCCGCGTTTCCCACTCGGAGATTCAGGTTTCAAAGTGAGTGCCAGCGAGGCATGTGTTCACCCAGGGGGTCCAGAGGGGTGACGCTGGCTGGGCAGGGTGTGGCCACCTCATCTCTGCCTCGCAGGGATGGAGAGCACTCAGTGGGTGCCTGCATTCAGGGCTGGCCTCTGTCACGTGGTGCTGGCCCTGCCGAGGATGGTGTCATCTGCTGGCCCTCCTTTCTGGCAGGAGGGCTTGGTGGGTTGCAGTGCAGGCCACAGCCCACGCCCATCCAGTGGCCCTCTCCCTGTCCGCAGTGGGCTGAGCCATCGGCTTGCCATGTGACCAGCACTGTGTTGGCAGTGGCCTCAAGGAGAAGGTCACTTTTTGGCTCAGCTGCCTGGTGTCACCCACACCCCTCTGTGACTCAGAATGTGGCCCAGCCGGCTGCCTCCGGCTCCAGCCCTGTGGTAGATGTGATTGGCCGTATGGAGAGGAGGGGCCTCCTGGTGTCCCAGCTGCTTCTGGCGCTACCCCTGCCGCTGCCACTTTGGCTCCTGGGCGGTCTCGCACTGCCCCCCAGCTTGCGATCTGCTGGATGGTGGCAGCTTCATCCCTGGTACACCTGGGAATCCACTTTCCTGCTAACATGCCGGGATGGCTTACCAGGGAAGCAGGAAAACCCAGTGGACTTGGGTTCCTTTTGCTGGGTTTGCCAGTTCTCCCCAGCCTAGCTCCCTATACTCACCCCCTCCCAAAACCCAGCCGCAGGCTGGAGCAGAGGACACATGGCCCAGAGCCGGGGGCTGGAGGACGGGCATTTGTTGCGGGAGTTGGCCCTGGGTGGCAGACCCAGCTCCGCAGTGGTCAGCTGCAGGAGCTTGGCCAACATCCTCGGCTCCTTTACGCCTCAGTCTCTTTGTCTCTAAGAGGGGAACATGGTGCCCTCCTCAGAGCTGCTGCGAGAATGAAATGGTGCATGTAAAGTGCCTGGCACAGGGCCTGGTGCCTGGGGCGCAATCATGTCTGCTATTACAGCTATTGTCCAAAGCCGGCGAGAGAGGGTCTAGAAAGCCGCGTGGGGAGGGACCTGCCTGGGCTCCCCCGTGGCCTGCTGGAGTTTCAAGCTGCAGAGCCCAATTACCCAGCCTTTTCCTCAGTGAGGAGCACTACCTGCTCCCCAGGGACCTTGCCCCAGCTCAGCGGGGCGCAGACGCAGATGCGGGTGGGGGGTTAGCCTGGAGCCACCCCCTCCACCCTGCCTTTTTGAGGGGTAGTGTAGTTCAGAAAAGTGATGTGTAAAAACTGTCCCTTAAATTGAGGTATTGTCCAAAATGGGGCCGGTTTTCACAGCACAGTCATTTTTGGATAAGAGAGCCCAAAGTGGGAAAATTCTGAACGCAGAACAAAGCAGAAGAGCCTGCCGCAACAGCACATGTGAGTCAGCTCGAAGCCGCTTGCAAGCCGCCTGCCTTGTTAAAATCAGTCCCTTGGTGCGGGGGATTAGCGCTCTGCAAACTTCCCACCCCAGGCCCGCCTGCATTTCCACTTTCCCTGCTGCTGTCTCTTGCTGGTCTTCTCCCTTCATACCTGCAGGGATTTCCTGCGCATAATGGGGGCCGCTGCTATTGCTGGAAGGACGGAGAGCTTTTTCTTTACTTAGGGCAGAAAAATGGTCACTTGTGCGGGGACTACAGAGATGCAAAGACACTGTCTGGAGCACCCCTCTGTGTTGTCCCCCACCTGGGTGTTTGGGGAAGAAGCCGGGGGACCTGAGTGAAGGTGTCCAGGTGGAGGTAACTGTGTGGGAGTCCTGAGGATCATTCCTTTCTGGCACTTCCTCCAGGAAGTCCATCCTGGTTTACTTACTCTGCAGGGTTGGGGCCCCCCCCGGGGTTCTGAGTAGCACACCCAACTGTCTGCATGTGCCGCCCCAGGGGTTGTGCGGAGTGCAGTTGCCAGAGGACTTGCTGACTGTGCACGGTCCAGGCCGCCACCTGCCAGAGTGGCTTGTGGGCCATGAGAAGTGCATCTAAGATGAAACAGTGAGGCCACACCTAGGAGAAAGTTCTGGTGCGCCCTGCCCCCACTACTCCCCTGTCACTCTAGGCTGGTTGGAGCAAGACTGGCCCGCTGGCCCGCACCCTGGAGTGCAAAGCCTTTTCCTCCCCGTTTGTTGAGCCTCCCCATGCTCTGGCCGCTCATTATCCTTCGCTGGCGGGTGAGTGGGAGAGGCCTCGCCAAGGGGAGGGCCAATTACCAGGGCCTCACTGCCACACACTGCCTTGGATGCGTTTTCTCAAATGGCGAGGTTCTCTTTGGGGAGAGGCAATTTGTGGGGAGCTCAAGGCAGCGTGATTTATGGGCCCCCTCTCCCCCAGTTTGGAGTGAGGCGACTGTGGCTTAATTTAATTAGCTGGGTCTGAGCGGGGCGTGTTACCAGGATGGACCTGGAATCCTGGAAAACGAGGCACATCCCCTTCTGAGCAAAGCACGGCTGAAGAGGACGGGTCTAAAGTTACTTCGTTTGGATCCTTCGGTCAGAGATGTCTTCCAGTTTGAAATTCAAACCCACTTACTTTTCTGCCCAAGAATCCAGTGCACCAGTGGCCGCGTTCTGCTCCTACATTTCACAGGGATAATTGAATGGAGCGCAAATGATCATAAAAGCTAATGTTCTCCAAGGCAGGGCCAGCGCGCCACAGTTCCCTGCGGAGGAGGCCGTGTGTGCGCGGGGCCGGGAGAGCCCGCTGGTGCCGCGCGCGCCGCAGCCCAGCTCTGCTCTGCAGCGCCTGTTGGCCGGCTTCAGGGGACGCAGGTCGCTGGGCTGGGGGCACTGAGGGGCTTCGAGGGGTCAGGGGGGCAGATGCTCTCTCAGTGGTACACAGCTCTGGGCTGCGTGTGGTTCTCTGTGCAATCTGAGTGGGTGATCAGGGTAAGAGCTTGACAGGACTGTGAAGTACTACTCCTCTTGGTAGCGGCAATAATCATAATGATAATAGGACGGCCTGTATTTGACAGTGGAGGGAATTGACGTCCCAGGAGGCTGTAAGATATGTTGCTCGCTGTGGCCATGGCTCGCTCTGGCCAGTGTGACTCGGTTAGGTGGTGTCCTGCACACTGAAAGGTCACTGGTTCGACTCCTGGTCAGGATACTTGCCTGGGTTGTGGGTTTGGTCTCCATTCTGGACATGTGCAAGAGGCAACCAATTGATGTTTCTCTCCCTCTCTTTCTCCCTTCCCCTCTCTCTGGAATCAATAAAAAAGTGGGAAAGGAAAAAAAAAAGATGTACTGCTCACTACAGTCCCTGGCCACCACGTTCCCGACTTTCCCAAGCACAGAGGGAAGGCCCCAGCGAGGTGGGTCATACACAGATCCCTTGGGCAGACATGGTGCCCAGGCCCTGGGGGGCCATGGAGAGGTGGTCCTTGCCAGCTGCCCGGTCTTGGGTTAGCCTCTCTCGGCCCCACTTTCCACAGCTGTGAGAGGGGCATCCTCACACCCGCCCTGATTTCTTGGGTTTATGTCGCCCGAGACAGAATGAACCCGGGCAGGAGGGCTTAGCAGGGCGCTGCAGCTTGTGTGAACGCTCACCCCCAGGGCACTCTCACCTGCAGAGGCAGAGCTCCCTGACTTACCCAGACAACTTTCTGAGCTCAAAGTGACCAGAAAGGTCTGAACTGCTAGGACCAGGGGTGGGCTGCTGACTGTGGGTGGCCTGGACGCGAGCCCTGGGGCTTTGCTCAGACATGGCCCGCATGCGAATCTTGTGAGGCCGAGCAGTGTGCTGTTTCCGAGCTGTCCCCTCAGTGCTTCTTGCTTTTGTCAGCCCGTGGAGGCAGGTCTTCGGGGTGACCACCTGTGAGGGGTGTAGGGCCAGGTGAACCGAGGACCAACCCTCCTCTAGCCAGCACGGCCACATAAGGCTCAGAGAGGGGATCTGTTCTCAGGGGACAGGGACGTATGCCTTCCCTCCCCACTCCCTTTCTGCCTTTCTCTGCCTTTTTCCTTCTAGAGTTCACGTAAGGTCATCAGGAAGCTTGAGCTGGGGTTGAGGAACCCCAGTCTTTGAACCCAGCTGAGGAACCCAGTGCTGGGCACGTGAGGAACCCCGTCTTTGTCACAGGGCCGGGCTCGGGGGCACAGAGTATTTGCCTGATGCCATCAGGGAAGCCGTGCGGCCCGCTGTCGGCAGAGAAAAGGATCGCAGAGGCAGGGACAGTGTTGCAGCAGGGCTTGGTGACCGACCCGCCACCCCCCTCCCCCCGAGAGGATCGCTGGTTGTCCTTTGCTTACTCACCAAAGCCCGTGGTGCCTGCGCTCTTCAACCCCCAATTGTGATGTTGACTACTTCAAAAAGGCAGAGTGAATATTATTCTAATATTTATCTTAGCACAAAACTAACATTTCAGGGCCCGCGCCCAGAATTCACATGTTGATGGGGAACACATTGTGTGAATGCGGCGCAAGTATATACAGGGGGAGGTTGCTTATATTTGATAGGGAAACATGAAGTAAACATTTTTGAATAAAATGGCAAAGACTTGGGTTCCACTCGTTGCAATTGCTCAGTGTAACATATTTAACTGGCACTTCCTAGGAGCCGTCCTGTGGTCTAAGGGTTCCACAGGGTTAAGGTCAAGTTCTTATTTCCAAGGCCACCTCCCAGAACACGAGCCTCGATTTCGTGTTCCTGGCGTAGCTGGGCTCCAACTGATCTCCAAGCTAGTCTGTGGCTCTGGAAAGTTCGGGGCAGCAGCTCTTTCTCCCTCCATGTTTGCTCCCACTCGGAGTCTCGTGGGTGGTGGGCACCCTTATAAAGGCACGTGGGCCGGGGAGAGAGGCCCCTTGCTAAGGGCCCTCCGTTCAGGCAGCTTTACAGGAGTCTCACTGAGCCCGAAGGTTCGCCTGCCTGTGGCACCCCTGTGGCCTTGCGCTGGGAGCTCTTCCTCAGCGGAAACCGAGGCTGCGGCTGGCAGCCCGCATCTCGCCGAAAGGGCGTGCAGGCCTTGTGTAAACACTCGGGTTCTGCCTGCACAAATGTGGGGCCTGGACACTGGCGGCCTCTGTTTCTGTGACGACTGCAGGGGGTGGACCTGTGGGCACTCGCAGTTCCTTCTGGAATTCTCCAGCCGTGTGTCTGGTTGGGGAAGTGGTTCTGGGGCTGCCCGTGGGGTGACTGGCCAGGTGAGGGTCAGCTTAGGTGGAGCTTCTGTGACACAGCTCACCGGTGCCCGGGGCTTCGGTGTCTGGGTTACCGTGTCCCCCCTGCCAGCAAGTAGCTGCGTGACTTACCCAAAGTGCCCTTCCTTCACGTGGAGTTGTCCACGCAGACCTATCTGTTCACGATCGCCACCTTGCTTCCCAAAGGTTCGTTTCCTCCCCGCAGTGCTTTGTATTTTTGTGGGCTTCCTGAGGGCAGAGCTATGCCAGCCTTGGGCCGCGATGAAGACAGAAGCTGGGGGTGAGGCGGGCAGAGAGGGACCTGGAATCTTATTGGTTCCATTCGGGAAACACATACCAGGCCCCAGCTGGGTACTCAGAGTGGTGTCAAGTGCCGGGAGGCAGAGTTAGGCCAGCCGTGGTCCTAAGGTACCCCAGGAGCTGGACGGAAGTTAGGGCTTTACTTCAGAGAGTCAGAGGCCATTTGTTCCAGAGGCTCTGCTCGGGGGGTGGGGGGTGGGCTAGTGGTAATAATAATTAAGTTGAAAATTTAAAAAAAATTGTAAAGCTAAGCCAGTGCTTATAAATACAGCAGAAGGGCCCTGACCGGTGTGGCTTAATTGGTTGGGTGTTGTCCCACCAAGTCAAAGGCCGCCGGATCGATTCCCGGTCAGGGCACATGCCTGGGTTGCTGGTTTGGTCTCCACTCGGGGCACGTATGACAGACAAGGAACTGATGTTTCTCTCTCATGTCAATGTTTCTCTCCCTCTCTTTCTCCCTCCCTTCCCCTTGCTCCAAAAGTAAATAAAATCTTTAAAACAAGTAACTAAATACACCAGAAGCTGTTCTAGGTACCTTATAGGTGTTGAATCATTTAACCGTGGTAGTAAGTCTGCGAGATGAACATTATCACCCACACCTTGCAGGAGTGGGTGATAGCGAGCGTCCTGTCCTGAGTCAAGCAGCCAGGGTGGCAGACCTGGCCGCTGACCCCAGGCGGTCCAGCTGCAGGGCAGTGCCTGTAGCCGCTGTGGTAGGATAAAGCAGTGGGGGCTGTGGCCAGACCTGTGTCTGCTGCAGCCTCTTCCTCGGGAACGTGGTGCTTGGCTGAAGACCCTGCCCCGGATGGTTCCCCTCCGAGCCCAGGGGTGGACTGGGTGATGTCCGGTGCTGCCAGGAGAGCAGGTCAGGCTGTGGCTGCCCACTGTCTGCACCCAGGGCTCCACAGGTCATCTTTCTTGCAGGGAGTCTGGGACTCAGGGCTTTGCTACTGCTCACTGCCAGCTGGCCACCTGAGGAAAGCGTGGGCCAACTCTTCCCAGCCCACGCTAAGAGCCTCCTCCCGGGGTGGGAGGTAAGCGGGGGCAAGAGTTAAGTGACTGAGAGAGGCCGCGCTGTGCCTTTCCTCCTGGTTGTTTCCAGGGCCGCGGACGGGGAAGTGGACACCGTAGAACAAGTGTCCCCAGCCTGCTGATTCTGCTCTCAAGCACGTCAAAGCTTTCAGGGGTGCCGTGCTCTTATTTTGCACCCTCTGCCCCTACCCTGACCTGCTCCTGTCTTAGAGTGGAGACAGCTAGGTGGCTGGCTCGTGTCCGAGAAGCAGTGGTTGAAAGCCCTCTGAGCGCGCTGGGTGTGTGTGGTGTGAGACCCCAGCGGGGGAGAGACAGCATGTACGTCTGGGCCAGCTGGGGTGGGGGCCTGGCTGCAGAGGCGTGTGATGGAGGAATTGCTGGTGCTGGTAACGCTGGGGTGAGAAACCAGTTTTGAGCACTTTCTGAATTCTCCGGGGAACCTCTAAAGCTTTAGAAGGTGTGTGGTTTCGGGACATTTGACCAAAGCAGCCTGATTCCTCCACTAGATAAATGTTCCTCGGAGAACATTCAGGCGGGGTCTGGGGCTTCAGGAAGCGTTGCTGGGAGAAAACGGAGTCCTTTATGAGAAGTAGCCCACAGACAGCTGGGGGAGCACAGCTTTCTCCCAGAGAGCTGAGCGCAGACGGTGTGGAAGCTGATGAATAAAACAGCACAGGACCCTCGGCAGGCCCAGGGATGAGGGAAACTGCAGAGCTCTATCCATAATCTTATCTGCCTCTCAAAGCCTTTCTTCTTCCAGCGAAATTCTCCCTTTCCACTTCTGCACAGGGTTTTGCCCTTCCCTGGGGCCAGCAGCCTGGTGACGTGCCTGTGCCGTGAGTCTGGTGGCTTCTGCTACCCAAGGAATGGCCGGAGGGCCACCGAGTGCAGTTGCTGAGCCAGGAAACAGCGGACAGGGAAGAAATGGCAGGACTGTTTGCTAAAGTGTCCTGTTTCTTGTTTCCCTGAAGTGGACCCATTGGTGTCGCTGAGCCAGGGCTGGGGAGGGACACAGGTGGTGCCTTCCGTGGTATGACATGATACCACGTCTCAGCTCTGGGGGTGGGGAGGCTGGCTTGGGTGATGTGGTGACAGTCCTTCAAGGCTTAAAAATACCTGGGTAAAGGACAGGCAGGGGTGTCTCATTTTAGATGACCTTTGAGAGAAAGAAAAACAGTTTTTTGTTTACCTAGAGGATCACCTGTTGCCATGGACACAGCTGGAGGGAATGGGGAAGTGGCTGGAGGGGAGGGTGTGTGGTGATGGGACTTTCTTTGGGGGAGTGCCAGGGCAGGAGCTGCGGGTGGCCCTGTCCCCTCTGTGGATGCGGCCTCTGTGTGGTGACTCCCTCAGGTGTGGAGGCTAGTGGCTCCGATGACCTGTTTTCCTTCTCAGCCGCTGGTCCAAGCCCCCAGGCCTCTGGCTCCTTGCTGTCCTTCCTCCAGGTGGCCCTGTCCCCAAGCCTCAGGCTGTTGTCTGCCCAGTGCCTTGTGATGGCTCTGGACCATACAGAGCCCTCTTGTCCCCAAGGCAGGGTGTCCTGGAGTGTGTTCTGTGGGTGACAGGTGGTCCTCACAGTGACCCTGGGGGCCCCTCAAGGAGATTGTGTTTGAAGTGAATAGTTGTGATTGTGTCTGATGTACATTGGAAGATGTGAAGCAACATGGGAGATTTTAGGCATTAGATTTCTCAGGCAGTAGAGGCAGGGATGAGACCCTAAGTGGGTGGGAGGCCGTAGAGTGGGCCGGGAGAGCAGGGCTCTTGGCTCAGGCCTGGCTCTGCCCTGCCCCGACGCTGCGACCTCGGGCCTGTCGCTCCTCTTCCAGTCTCCCTGGGGCGAGACCCTCCCTCTAGGGCTGTTGTGAGAATGAAGTGAGTTAACGCATGGGAAGCCTTTGGAAAGTGTTTGGTATGCTTTGTAAAGCATATACCTACTCTGTTGGCGTTAGCTTTTGTGTTTACCATTGATTATGGTTGTCAGTTTTATTTTTTAAAAATTTTTTGAAGGTGGATTTTTAAATATTTTTTAATATATTTTATTGATTATGCTGTTACAGTTGTCCCATTTCCCCCCTTCACTCCCCTCCACCCTGCACACCTCCTCCCACCCACATTCCCCCCTTTAGTTCACGTACATGTGTCATAAGTTGTTTAGCTTCTACATTTCCCATACTATTCTTGCCCTCCCCCTGTCTATTTTCTATCTACCTTCATTGCTACTTATTCTCTGTGTCTTTCCCCCCTCTCTCCTCCTCCCACGCCCCTGTTGCTAACCCTCCATGTGATCTCCATTTCTGTGGTTCTGTTCCTGTTCTAGTTGTTTGCTTAGTTTCTTCTTGTTTTTGTTTCAGGTGTGGTTAATAATTGTGAGTTTGCTGTCACTTTACTAAAAGTTTTTTATCTTCTTTTTCTTAGATAAGTCCCTTTAACATTTCATACAATAAGGGCTTGGTGATGATGAACTCCTTTAACTTGACCTTATCTGAGAAGCACCTTATCTGAGAAGCACTGTATTTGCCCTTCCATTCTAAATGAAA
>CM052546.1:29150549-29176073 GCA_028533065.1 Trachops cirrhosus | reverse complement strand
AGCAATCTGGGATGTAGGTCCTTGCCTTTCATGACTTGGAATACTTCTTTCCAGCCCCTTCTTGCGTGGAAGGTCTCTTTTGAGAAATCAGCTGACAGTCTGATGGGAACTCCTTTGTAGTTAACTGTCTCCTTTTCTCTTGCTGCTTCTAGGATTCTCTCCTTCATTTTTACCTTGGCTAATGTAATTATGATGTGCCTTGGTGTGTTCTTCCTTGGGTCCAAGTTCTTTGGGACTTTCTGAGCTTCCTGGACTTCCTGGAAGTCTGTTTCCTTTGCCAGGTTGGGAAGTTCTCCTTTATTATTTGTTCAAATAGGTTTTCCACTTGTTACTCTTCCTCTTCCCCTTCTGGTACCCCTATAATTCGGATGTTGGAACATTTAAAGATGTCCTGGAGGTTCCTAAGCTTCTCCTCATTTTTTTGAATTCTTGTTTCTCCATTCTTTTCTGTTTGGTTGTTTTTTTCTTCCTTCTGGTCCACTCTATTATTTCCTTCCCATCACTATTGGTTCCCTGTGCATTTTCCTTCATTTCTCTTATTGTAGCCTTCATTTTTTTCATCTAATTTGCGACCAAATTGAACCAGTTCTGTGAGCATCCTCATCACCAGCGCTTTGAACTGTGCATCTGATAGGGTGGCTATCTCTTGGTCACTTAAAAATATTGGCTCTAGGGCTTTGATTTGTACTTCGATTTGAGACATTTTTTTTTTTCATCTGGTCTCACCTGTTACGTAGTGAGGGGCAGAGCCTTAGTTATTCTCCAGGGCGGGGCAACCCAGTCACTGGGTTGTGACATTGTATGCGGGCGGGGGGAGGGGAGTCCGAGAGGAAACAATGGCGCTTGCTCCTCTCTCTGTTGGATTTCAGTCCCTTCTACTGCTTCCCCCAAGCTAACTGAGCCTTTCTGGTGCCAATTTCCGTGGGGTGGGCTTGTGTACTCTAGAACCCTGTGGTCCTCTCCAATGCCCTCTCCTGTGAGGCTGGGAGTCTCTCCCTGTGCCTCAACCCCCACAGGTGTCTTCAATCAGTGTCTTGAGGTTCTGTTTCCTGGCGCTGGGACCCTGGGTTGCTCGGTCTGTCTCACTGCCCAATTTTGCCTGGTTTATCTGCGTGCAAATGTGGCTTTGCATGCAGTGCCTCGCTTCATAGTTGCTGCCTCGCTGGGTCTGCCAGCCGCCTGTGCGCTCGGGATGCCTTATGCGCCCGGGGTTCGTTATGTGATTTTTGAGCTGTGACCCCTCTCTGCCCGGCTGCCCAACTCCACCCCTCCTACTGGTCTGAATAAATGTGTATATTTTAACTCCTTGGTTGTCCAACTTCCATACAGTTCAATTTTCTGTCAGATCTGGTTGTTATCTTGTTTCTAAATTGTTGCTGACCTTATTTTGGTTGTGTGAGGAGGCACAGCATGTCTACGTATGCCTGCATCTTGTCCGGAAGTCCTTGTTAGTTTTATTTAAACAACATTATATAATAGCAAAGGCGGTCTGCAAATAGCCAGACCCAGAGTCAGTGTTCGTTTGCGTAGACAATCCTGGGTCTGTTTCAGCTCTGCCCTGGCTCTCTATGCATCCTTGGGGAAACACCTTAGCTAGTCTGAGCCCTCGCTTTCTTCATCTGTATAGTGTGAATGCAATGCTCACCCTGCAGGGTCGTGAGGTTAAACGCAGGGGACCTGCCTGGCCCAGCGACTGGCACAGAGGAGGCCCTCAGTGGCAGCTGTTGGGATGCCACTGGCATTGTCGGTGCTGCCACTAGTACCCGTCCTGAGGGATGAGGCCACACAATCAGCTTTGGTGCTAGGTATGCCCCGAGGGGAGGGGGTGCTGCCCAGATCCAATGGGGTCTGAGCCAAGGAGCCCAGCGGGTGGGGCTGCTGCCCGAGGGGCTCAGGCCGCGCCAGGGAGAGACACCTGTGGTGGGACCAGGAGGAAGGTGGCGTGGGGGCTTCAAGCTGCCTGGAGTCTGGAACCAGCTGTTCTGGGGAAAGTTCGAGAAGGTGCAAGACAAGGTGAGGGTCTGAGCCTGGGTCCCTTGCCCGGCCCTCCTGGGCCACGAAGGCTCTGGTCTGCCCTCCGAGGACCTGGTGACAGGTGACCGTGAAGTGAGGTTCATCTTCATAGGGCCTGCTCTCGCCACCCTGCCCTGGGCCCCACGGCTGGGCAGTGCCTTCCCAGTGGGAACTGGGAGCCAGGCTGACCTTAACCCTCCTTCCTGCAGCCACTGCAGTTACTGGGCTATGTCAGCCCTCAGGAGGAGCCTGCAGGAGGTGGCACCAGGGCCAGTCAGGCCTGTTTTCGAGAAGGCAAGAAGACTTCAGATGAGAAAACCCAAGAGGGGTGTCCAAACTTTTGGTGTCTCTGGGCCACGCTGAAAGAAGAAGAGTTGTCTTGGGCCACACATTAAATACACAAACACTAATGAAAACTGATAAGCAAAAAAAAGATTTTAACTAAATTTATGATTTTGTGTTGGTCCGTGGGTTGGACACCGCTGAGTCCTCCCAGGCCTCCCGAGACTTGGCCTGATGGTACTCAGCGGTAGGACTAGGGGACAACTACACTGCAGTGTCCTAGGGCTGGCCATGAGACTCCAGTGCCCTGAGAGTGGCCTGGAGCCCCCTGCCAGGCAGAGAAGACCAGGGTCCTGAGGCCTCGGGTCTCTAGGTGGAGAGCTCCTCGTTGGCTTCGTGGCTCTGGAGCTCTGGGCGGGGCGGCGGGCAGGGTGGCAGGCGGCGTCGGCTGCTTTTGTGAAATTGTACATTTACCCTCATATTTTACTTTGGGGGTGTTATTCTAGACCACAGTTTCTTTCTCCCCTGTTTTCAATAAGGGTATCTCCAATTTTATTCCGTAGCTGTGTCTACTTTCTCCAGGAAATGCAGAGTGGCTGTCTCTGTGTGAGAACAGTCATAATAATGAAAAGGTACTTTGCTCCTTACGTTACTACAACTGCTGTTCATTCAGCATTTACTGTGGGCCCCTGCACATCACACGCAGTGCCTGCAAGCCCTAAGAGCTGGGTGTGCTGTCCATTTCACGGATGAGGCGGCGGAGTATCAGAAACCCTAAGTGACTGGTGTTATTACTAGCTGTCCATATTATTTAAAGGGATATACCACATAGTTAGTAAATGGACTCAAACTCAGGACTTTGTGATTCAAAGTTCACACTCTTCATCTGTTCTAAAGGCTTTTGTCTTTCTCTCAATCTTCACTGAATCGTGAATAAAAGGAAGGCCAGGGAGGACTGACTTCCACCACGGCCCCAGACCCCTTCGCCCTCAGAGCGAGGGTTGTGTGTGGGGATGACTCGGGTGCCCAGCCCTTCCCCTCGGCTCAGTGGCCGCAGACCCTGTACCGCCCTCCCAGACCACACTAAATGTGGCCTGACGATCGGGGCTCTGCTCAGGTTCCGTGGTGTGAAATGCCTGTGACTCTGAAAGCTGTCCCTCGGCTGGTGCGGCGCTGGCGGGGACGAAGCCCTGCGCCGGAGCCTGGTCTGGGCCCACGACGAGAGGCCCCGAGGGGCGGCCGTCACGGCGGTGGGCACTCGGACCCTCTCCCTGGCCAGCAGACGCTTGGCCTGCTTCTGACTCTCTGCAGCACCTTCCTGAGGGACTCCTGACATCCTCTGGGGGTAAATGACCAGGTTTTGCCCTTCTGTCACCAACTCTGGGGTCCTGTGCGGCCACCAAGTAAGAAAGGATTTGGTGACGCATGTCATGGAGGGCAGCCTGTGAGACTGGGTTTCGCCCTGCTCGGCCCCGAACTTGCTGTGTGAACCTGAGCAGGTCACTGCCCATCGCTCGGCCTCTGCCTCGTCCTCTGCCCAGCCACTGACACAGGGTTGCTTTGAGGACTACTGAGACCACTGGGTGAGAGGCTGCTGGCTGCACATCCAAGACGGTATGTGGTTGCCATGGTGCCCCCCGCTGGGTTAGAGGCTGTGTGGACACAACCCCCATAGTGCTCTGTATGAGTGGCCATCACACTGCGGCAGGACCCAGTCTGTGGGCTTTGAGGAATGTGATGCTTTCTTGATACTCTCCACGTGTTCCATGGGTGGGTCTGCTGTGGCTTGATCCAGGACCCCAACTGTCTCCACGGCAGGGTTCGTTTTGTCCCGTTCCTTGGTTCCTTTAATCAGAGTCGGTTCTATTCTCAGTCCCCATGTGGTTAAAGGACGGTGACAGCAGCTCTACCCCCACCTCCTCTCCATTTTGTCCAGTGGGACAGACAAGAAGCTTTGTCCCAGACACCCCAGTGGAGGGCTGGGGGCTCACTCTGATTGGACTGGCTGTTGTCACGTGGCCTCCCCTGAACCCGTTGCTTGGCCAGGGGCAGACCATGTACTGATTGGCTTAGATATAGGCCTGTGCTCTGCTCTAGGTGGAAGGAGAGTGCAGAGGGATGGCTCCTTTAATAAAACTAAGGCTGTTGCTAGAACAAGGGGAGATGGATATACAGGGAAATGGAGGGCATTTTCATCATTCATAAAACTTATGTTTTTAAAAAAAATAACCTATATCATGGCCTCAATTCTGGGCTCCTTCAAGCCCCTGTAGCCCCGTGGGTACAAACTGGCCCCTGTTACTGGCTCCCTCGCTGAGCTGGGGACCGGCAGTTGGCCCTGGGCTCTTTGGTGTTTCCTGGCTCAAGCATCTCCCAGTCTGTGTATTTCACTGTGGGACGTCATCTGGACAGGGCCTTGGAGGCCGTCTGTCCCACTCACTGTCCAGGGGGGAAAACCAAAGCCCCCGAAGGCACAGCCAGGCAGTGTCAAGGCCCCATCGGAGCTCCCTTGCTCACCCCTCCCCCTGTCTCCCCAGTACCGGTTTTACTTTGAGGAGAGATTTGAGAGCCATAGATCAAGGCAGGGGGACTCGTGCAGGAGGTCAAAAGGCAGAGTGTCGCCCGGTAGAACAACCCCGTCCCCAGACACAACCCTCGGGTGCCCAGCGTGGAGTCTGCGGCAGGCCTGCCGCTCCCAGAAAGTCAGCGGCATGCTGGCCAGTCTTTGCATTTCTCCGCTCTGAACTGAGCGATCACGGTTTCTACGACTAACCATTATGTGCGGCGTGTCTGGGGAGTGCGTGTTTTTCACACATGCGGCCCCTCCAGAAAGATTTAGCCTGGGGATGAAGCAGACGGGCTCTACGCTGAGGGCAGATACCAATCATTTTTACAATTGTTTGCAACAGGAGAGGAAACACGAGCTTAGCAGTTCTGTTGTGGACGGATTTGGGGGAGAAACGTGAATGAATTGTCAACAGGATGGCTTCTGCTTTTATCCCGGGATTTGCCGCCGCTCCCTGCGATCTTGCTGCCCTGCGCAGAGCCGCGGGATTTACAGACATTCCTTGCAGGTGTGGCCTCATTGTGCAGTGCGGCCTCAGGGGCCGGCCAGCATCTGTGCAAGAGACTCTGTTGGGTATGTCAGGGAGGGGGCACGCTCCTCGGTGGAATTTGGGAGCCCCCACTCTCCCCTCACTTGGGGGTGGGACCCCAGCAAGGGGCTCAGGCTGGAGCCAGTACCCACCAGACTCCTGAGCGAGTCTAAGCCCCCCAACTAATGTTTTCAAAGGCCCTAGACAGCAGGAACCAAGAGGAACAGCCTTGTCAGCTTCCCGCCAGGAAAAAAAAAAGACCCTGTTCAGAAATCCATTTGTGGGAAGTTTGAAGTTTGAGGCCCGCCAGCTGCAGCCTGGCGGCCTGGGTGGTCGGGCGGGCGAGCAGGCTGGGTGTCCTCCAGTGGGGCAGGGGGCAGCTGGGAGCAAGGCCAGGAGGGTGGCCATTGCATCGAATGGCAGTGGCGGACGTGCCATCCGCCAGACCTGGGTTTGAGTCTTGCCTGTGGTCCTGAGCTGGCTGCAAGATGTTGGGCAAGTTACTTAGCGTCCCTCGGTTTTATCTGTAGAAATGGAGATGACACCTTGTCGGTTCCTAAGAGAATTACATGAGTCGACGTGCATAAGGCTCTTGGCACAGAGCTTGGTCCAATCAGTGCGGGTGGTTGTTGGTGCTACTAATAATGGTGGTGCTGGGGGTGCCCCCCACTTCTCCATCGACATGTCCCAAAGATACCCCAAACGAACGCATAATCCGTGTGAAACCAGTGTGTTTCTAGACAAATTCCTAGCCCTTCTCCTACGCAGATGGCCACCTTTAAGCCCCTGCTTTATGGAAATTCTGGAGACATCACCCACTAACAGCAGTACAGATAATATCTCACAACGATCTGCCTCTTCCCAAATATGAGGCAGCTCTGAGTGGAAAAGGACCCTGAACCCAGGGTACACGATTTCTAGTTCAAGGAGCAGGCAGGTGGTTACACACACACGTGGGGTGGGAAAAGGTGGGACAGGTGGAAAGACCTGTAGAGAGAAGCAGAAATGGGGGCCCAGGGTTGTTCCCCAAATTCCACCCCAACAGTAATTCGAGAAGGGAGCCAGGGGAACAGAGGTCATCGGCGGTCAACCTCGGGGCTCCGTGTGCCCATGTTTTTGTGTGTGTGACATGGTAGCCGCCCCCCTGCCGACAGTTTCCCTCCATCTTTCAGAAGAGGGGGGCTCAGTAACTTTCCAGGTCTTGCAGGGAGGAGCAGAGCTGAGACTCAGACCCAGGCCTGCATCCCGCCCTCCCCAGCAGCTTTTGGAAACGCGCCCTTCTCAATTTCCAGGAGCTTGAGCGGGGTGGGGGTGTGGGTGCCACATCTTGACACTCAGGCATTGACAGGCCAGGAGGCCTCAGCTGGGAATGGGGCCTGGGTATTCTCAGAATTCGAGGAACCTGGCTATGAAGAGAAGCGCCTGGGGGCAGGGGTCCCCAGGGTCCGGGCACCTCCGGGCCGTGTGTGCTCCTTTGTGCCTGTGTGTCCGCTGCCTCAGGGCAGCGCCCTGCAGGCACGATTTTCCAGGAACTTGTCCCCAATCTACCTGGCCCCGCCTGGTGGATGGAGAGGCCACTGGGTGGGTGGCCGTCTGAGGTGTAGGGGTGTGTCAGGGCCCGTATTGGGGGGGCTCTGGGGAGCATGGGGCTGGGAGCAGCCACCCTGGGTCAGCACACAGGTGGTGGCAAGCTCCCGTCACTGTAGCATCTGGGACCCTGGCCTCCCTGTCGGGATATATTCCACTGTCCTCAGCCTCTGGCCTTTGGGGGCTTCTTCCTGCACTGACCCTGGTTACAGAATTGGTTTTGACCGTCTCGTTATTTGGTGAACAGCGATTCTGACGCCAGGAGGTAAGTGCCACGAGGCCCCGACCTGTGCCGAGTTTGTTCAGTGTTGAATCCCAAGAGCCTAGCGCCATGCTCAGCATTCAGCTGTTCATTTATCCTCTCACTGAGTCCATTCATTGAGCAACTTTCGTTCTTATTTTATGTCAGACACTGTGCTGGGACTGGGGTACCGCTGCGAGTACTACCGTTGAGTCCCCCTCTCCGGGAGCTTACTGTCTGGGAGCTCAGCACTTCCCAGCTGAACGAGTGATTGAGTGAAGAGCCCAGGGACCTCCCGGCTGGCACAGGGCGAGCTCCGGTAGCCCCTCTGGACAGCAGGAGGCAGGACGCCAGGGCTCCCCCACACGAAGGTGGTCAAGAGCAGGGAGCTCTGCCCTCCTTTGATGAAAGGGCTTGGCGGGGAGCCCGAGGCTCGCTCACCCAACCTGTTGGGGTTTCAGATTTGTTCCATCTGAGCAGTCAATTAATTAGAAATTGGAGCTACCCATCATCCCGGGCTCTAGCGCCAGTTGCCGGGTGCCCCTCCTTCCTCCTTTCCATTTGCTCAAATCGAGCAGCCCGGTTCTGTGATATCATTTGAAACCCAGCCAAGAAGCAATTAATGTGCTGTTTGCTGACAAGGGTTTGCTGCCGCTCCAGGAGCAGGGGCTGGGGATGGGAAGGCCCGGCCAGCCGGGAGAGGAGACTGAGTGCAAACAAAGGTGTGGATGGAGGTGCTGCTACTGGTCTTTGCAAAGCACCAAGGGCCGGGGGCGGGGGAGCGGCCCTCCTCTCCTTGGACATTCTGTCTCCTTCCCTGCCCAGACCTGGGGGAGGTAGAACGGGATGGATTTCCTGGGAATTCTGATGGCAGCCAGCAGTTACTGAGCTCTGACCACGTGGTAATTGCACTGGCTTTGGGAGCCCACTCAGTCCCCACAACCCATGTACAATGGGTCATGTGCCCATTGCACACGCAAGGAGACTGGGGCTCTGGAAACGAAAGGGCTGGCCCCAGCCGTCCCGGGCAGTGAGTGGTGGGAACGGGTCTGGGCGTCTGGAAAAGCCTGCCTGTTTGGGCAGGTACCCAGTAGGGACAGGAAGGGTCAGCCCCTGGGCCTACTGCCAGGTCATGGTGACTTGTTGGAGGACACAGGGCTTGATAAATGGCATTGCATAATCAGTGGCTACCTGTGCAGGCCAGCTAAGGGGCATCAGCTGGTGGAGCAGAGGCCCACGACAGTGAGGGGCCAGCCTGGGGCGCTGCTGAGGAACACGGTCCCCTTCCCCATCCCAGGGGGCCGAGCATGTGGCGGGCCCGGGGGGATTCTCAGAGGAGCCCCTGATCTGAGGGGGCCTGGGTGGGCCTCTTTCTCAGTACCTGGGGCACCCAGGGCTCTGCCTCCCCACCCTTCTCAACAGCTTTGGGGCCAGCCCATGGAACACCCTGTCTGCCCTGCTGTTGACTCATCCTGGGTGGAATTTTGTACAGAAATTAGTCAATGGAGGCCATTCCCGGAGCCACAGGTAGCTCTCTGTGGGCACTGTGCCGGCACCATGCTTCCTGCGGTGGGGGAGGGGTCTTTCCAGGGCACACTGCACTGGCCTTTGTGGGTGCACTTTTGGGAGTGCTGCTTGCTACAGAGCAATACAGTTGGAGGCTGGTGGTCTTCCCCACACCCCCTGGGTGGGAGGGTGGGCTCTGGCCTCTGCCAGCTTGCCAGGGAGAAGTGGAGAGCCTAGCACCCAAAGTGGTGGGGCACCCCAGCCTTTTGTGGAGCACCCCATGTGCCAGGCACAGTGTCAGGTGCTTGAGGATTTGGGGGAAATGGCACACGGATGCGTTTGTCAGCAGCCTCTTGCAGTAGGGGCAGGGAGGATCTTGATGGATGCAGCATGAGAAATGCCGTCCCGTAAGAGGGTTCTTGTGTTCATTTCCTTAGAGTAAAGTGGAAACTGTCGCAGGGCATGTGGTACAAAAGGGTACACAGTGACAGGTGCCTCTGTCCACCTGTTCCCAGCCATCAGCTTCCCTCTCCAGAGGCAACCACCATTTCCAGTGCATCCTTTGTTTCCGCTCAGAGATGTGCTTGGTCAAGCAGACAGGGTCAGTCCTTGGGCACGTGTTTGAGGCCTCCAGACTTCTTCGTTCACATGAATAGCAGCATACTCTACATGCCAGCATGGCCATTCCTTTCTTCCTTTTAATGCTCGACTTATCTTGATACTCATTCCATATCAGCTCTTTTAGAGCTGCCTCATTCTTTTTGATGGCTGTATAGTATTCCATCACAGAGCTGGGCCATTTGTTTTTTGACCAGTGCCGCACTGATGGGCTTTTCGGATGCCTCCTGTCTTTGCTGTGATAGGCCGTGCTGCTGCAGCAGGGGTCTTAGCACGGGTGCCTGTGGCAGCAATTCCCGCAAGTGGGAAGGCTGATCGAAGTGTGCATGCGTTGTCAAGTTTGGTTGGCTCTGCCACATTGGTTGTGCCAATTTCTTCTCTCACCAACAAAGTCCAAGCCGCTGTCTTCCCCACGCCTGCACCGGTGCAGGGCAGTACCAAACATGCTGGTCTCTGCCAATCTGATCGGTGAAAAATTGCATCTCCCTGTGGTCTCGTTTTGCATTGATATGGTTGTGTGTGGCTGAGCTCTTCTTCGAGTGTTAAAAGCCACGCACGGCTCTGAGGCAGGTTTAATCAGGGTGCCCTGTGGCAGGCAGGTCCTCTCTCCAGAGGCCTGTCACCAGCGCTCACACTCAGACCAAGGGCAGTGTTGGTGGGGCTGCTCTGGTGGGGGTCAGGTGAGAGGGGATGCCTGCCTGGGGTGCTGGAGGGCATGGCTGTGATGTCATCTTTCCATGGTGACGAAGAAATGGAGCCACACTTTAATTTTTTATTTATCGATTTTAAGAGAGAGAGAGAGAAACATTCATTGGTTGATCCTTGTGTGTGCTCTGGCCGGTGGTTCAAACCTGCAACCTTGGCACATTGGGATGATGCTCTAACCAACTGAGCTGCCCAGCCAGGGCCTTGGAGCTGCACTTTAGACCAAGGGAAGAATGGCGGGGGTCTCCCTTCTCCCTGCCTGGCCTGGCAGCAGCCCCATCTGGAGGCAGGGAGGTAGACGCCATGCAGTTTCTCGGAGCTTCTCCACTGCTGGGACTAGAGCAGCTGCTTATAGGACACCCCGCCACGGTCCTGCTCTTCCCTCCTTGCCCTTCTGAACTCTCAGTCCTTAACTGCCTGGTCCTCGGGTGCTGTTGTCTTCCCTCCACCGCCAGCGAGGGCAGCCCCTCAGTGGCACTTGGCCTAAGGCTCCTCTACGACCACAGCGTCCCCACCCCCCAGTCTTGACTACTTTGGCTCCTTGGCTGACTCCTCCCCACTTAGAAGCCTCCAAGGATAAAGAACAAAGTTCCCCCATGTGACTGGCCCCTGCCTCCTGCTCTCCAAACTCAGCCTGCACCCAGATCTGCCCACCCACCTCCCCAGATATGTCCGCTGTGGCTTTTGGCCTCTGTGCCGTGCACTCTCCTGGCCTGGGGTCTTCTTCTTTCTTTACACTCACATCTCTTGAGACTGAGGTCAAGGGCACTGCCAAGCAGTCATTCCCTGGCCATACTTTGCTCACAGTTCACTCCAGGGTCAGGTTCCAGGGCCCTAGGGACCAGCAGTGGCAGGGGTGGTTGTAGTGATAGTGACAGCCAACACGTGCAGTGAGTGGGAGACATGAGACTTGAACTCCTGGGTCTGAGGGCAGAGCCAGTGCCCTCAGAGGCTGAGCATCTAACTCTGGAGAGCAAGAGTTGTCTCCTCGGCTAGGACACACGCTTTGTTGTCTTGCCTGCCAGTACAGTCGCAGCTATTGGCACAGCGCCTGGCACATGGCGGATGCTCAGTAATGAATGGATGTGGGGTGATGAGAAACACTGAAGGATCCTGGGCAGGAGACTGACACAGTCAGAGAGGAGCCAGGCCACGTGGCAATGGACTGGAAGATAGGAGGCTCTTCCGAAGCCTGTTAGAGACTCTGAGGTGTTGAGGGCCTGGGTCGGACAGGACGGTGGGCACGGAGAGGGCGGCCCCCCTGCCTGATGCCTCTGGGCTCCCTCCCTGTGGACCAGGCACAGGTCTGTCCACCAGGCCGGACCCTTCTGAGAGCAGCGATGACTGCTTTCTCCTTGTATGTCTCCCGCACAGCACCTCACCCACAGCCAGCACGTGGTGGGCACTCGGTGGAGAGGTGCTAGCAGATCACATGCTGGGTGTTCCCACAACCCCCCTAACATCAAGGGGACAGGGAAGTGAAGCCCTACCACACAGCGAGGAGGACCAGATCCGTTTGGTGGGCAGGACTTAGGACGACCAGAGCAAACCTGCGTTTACTGGATGGAATCCTGGGTCAGCGGCAGAACAGGCCTGTGAGCAGTAAGCACTT
This sequence comes from Trachops cirrhosus, assembly GCA_028533065.1. Lineage (NCBI taxonomy): Eukaryota > Metazoa > Chordata > Mammalia > Chiroptera > Phyllostomidae > Trachops > Trachops cirrhosus. Next base: position 29,164,414 of record CM052546.1, on the reverse strand, counting down.
TGCCGTTGACGGATGGGAGTCAATGGCACTAATGAAAGCAAAGAACGAAAGCTGAGTTTGGATCTGGACCCCCGAATCCTGGTGGAATCTGGGCAGGAAGGCATTCCCAGGGGGCCCTCTGTCACTCCATCTTCTTTTTAACCAGAGATGAGAGCCTGGCAGAGCAAGACACAGAGGACGACTTCAGGTCCTGCTGCTTCTCAGTGGTGACCATGGCCCCTGCTTGGCTGATGCGATGATGATGAGGGTCACCATGGGGGTCGCCTCAGGCCCTGTCCGAAGAGCCTGGCACATGGCTCTGGGGCATCAGTGCTTAGCTCACAGGAGCCCTTGTGACGGTGTTGACGGTGACGATGGCAATCGTGTGGGGAGAGAGAGCCTGGGTCTCGGAACCCCTCAGGAGTCAGATCAGTGAGGGCGAGGCTCTGGACCAGCCACCAGAGCTCCCCTCTGCCCAGCCCCGCCGGGGGCTGCTGTGTGGCCTGGTCCCCTCAGCGGTGGGAGCAGAGGGCTGGCCCTGCTGCACTCGCCTGTGGCCTCTCAGGGGGCGGGTTGGCGGGACTTGGTCAGGATGAGCATTGTGCCCTCTTGGCCTGTCCAAATAGATGACCATTTCAGGGACTTACCTGTCCTTCAGGACCATCCTGATCCCCAGCTGCTCTGGCTGTTTCTGGACGGGTTGGGCAGACTCTGGTGAGTGGAGGGGAGGGGCATCGTTCACAATCTCGGGAGCTGGTGTTCGGCCAGGATCTGTGTTCAACCCTGCACCAGGCTGAAGTCACCGGGTGGGTCTGGTCACCAGGCACAGGGGTGACGAGGGGGAGGGAAGGTCTTGGGAGACCAGGCCGCCATTGTTGGCTGGCTTATCTGGATTAGGCTTTTTCTGTGAAGGGAAGAAAGGAATCTGGTTTGTCGCAACTGGGGCATCAGGCTAGAAACACAGTTGGCGTTCCTGGCAATCCCCGGCACTCTCCAAAGCGTATTTGTTGCTTTTCCAAGACACGTCCAGGTGCTCTCTGTTATGATAACAAGTGGTGACACAGAGCTCGAAATGGGATAAACAGATTAAAAATAACTGGGTTTAGGCGGCTTGGCACCGAGTCTAGCTTGCCGGCTGTCACTGCTCGGCTGAGGGCTGAAGGTAAGCGACATCAAAGGCACCCCTACCCCAGAGCCATGCGGGAGCTGGGGTTGGGCGTGACTGAGTCCCTCTCCCCTGTCCCCACTTTTCCCACCACACAGTGTTGGGCTGCCTGAGGCCCTGAAATGGGGTGTGGTGGGCCCGGATGTGAGCGAGGCAGTTTATGTCTGTTTGGAGGAAGCTGGGCCAATGTTTGGACATCTTTATGGTTTTGGAAGTTTCTTGGCCTCACCCAGAGGCACCATGGTTGCATCAGAATTTGTGGTCCTCTCCTTGGTGGCCCGTGGAGAGGGAGAGAAGAGCGAGGGGAGCAGATCCAGAGTCTTTGAGGACTCTAGGCTGCTGCCTGAGACCACCTTCTGCCCCTGCAGGAGTTTACAGGTTGCCTGTGGTGGCCGATCTGGGCCAGGGAGAGGAGGCGGAGGATAGGAGTCTGACTCATGCAGGCCTCGTGGGTGGCTTTTCACGTGGGTCCCATCCCAGCAAAAGACCCAGTCAGAGGGGGGCTTGACAGGGGTGCAAAGAGAAAAGATGCATGCTTTAGTACCCCACTAACACGCCCACTGAAGAGTCGAGTCTTTGCTTTCATTAGCGCCATTGGCACCTGTCCGTCAATGGCAATGCTCACAGGCCTGTTTCGTCATTGACCCCAGGATTCCATCCAGTAAACTCGGATTTGCTGTGGTTGTCCTAAGTCCCGCCCACCAAATGGTTCTGGCTATGTGGTAGGGCTTCACTTCCCTGTCCCCTTGGTGTTAAGTGTGGCCACGTGAAAACCCAGCATGCAATCAGCTTGATTCTCCTTCCCTCTGGCATAGAATAGAATTGCAGAGAATGGCTGATCTGTGTGCTTGGGCCCCAGAGTGAGGATCATGCTGGGCAGAAACCCCAGCTCACCCATGATTGATGGGTAATGTAAACAGGAAGTAACACTGTGGGTGTGTAAGCCATGGAGACTTCGGGGTTGTTTGCTATTGCAGCATAATGTAGCCCATCCTGATGGTACTAAAGGGGTAAATGGGGACCCATGTCTAGCCTTGAATCAAAACCTAAGCTCTTCGAGAAATAGCAAAGGGCTCTTTCACAGCACCTTCTCGCTCACTAAGGACCAGCTACGCTGGCCTTTCTGTTCTTCGAAGAAGCCACTCTTATACCTACCTTAGCTTCTCTGTACTTACCATTTCCTCTGACTGAAGTGCTCTTTCTCCAGATTTTTGCATGGAAAAGACGCCCTGTCATTTAGAGCTCAGTTCAAAGGCCACCTCTGAGATTTCTCCCGGCCAGTCTAAGGTGCTGCCCCCCGCCCCCTGTCACTGCACCAAATTTCTGTGTTTATCTTCACAGCCCTTACGGTGTTTGCCTACCTGCTTGTTGTCTGTTCTCCCCCCTAGAAAGTCTGCTCCCTAAAGGCCAGGGCCCCAGGGGTCAGGTTCATACCTGTGTTTCCGGTGTGTATAACAGCAGGGCCACCTGGAGGCCCATTCATCCATATTCATTGAATGTGCAAATTGGAAGTTGTGCGGGGCACGCGGATTTTCTGCTATGCCCTAAGGGTGGAAACTTTTTTTTTCTTCAGGATTTTATTTATTTATTTGTGGGGGGAGAGAAACATCCATGTGTGGTTGTCTCTCTTGTGGACCTCAGTGGGGACCTGGCCCACAGCCCAGGCATGCGCCCTGACTGGGAATTGAACTGGTGACCATTTGGTTCGTAGCCCATGCTCAATCCACTGAGTTACACCAGCCAGGGCAGGGGGGAAACTTTTAAATCTACTTGTTCAGTGCTGCCAGTGGAGTGGGAGCTTGATAAATATTTGTTGGGAGGATGAGCTCTGGTCAGGAGGGGTAGTGGCGGTGCCATTTCAGAATCTGGATGAAGACTCTGAGGCCACCGAGGGTGGGGACCAGGTCCTCCCTCCATCAGCTCCATCTGGGCCAGGAGCAGAGAGGTTGCCATGGTTCTGCTAGGAAGGGAAAGAGCTATTAGGAAGGTGACTTGAGCCATCCCCTGCCACCTCATCTCAAGTCACATGGCACCAGGGTCCACTGAGCTGAGAGAGGAGGCATGGCTGGTTGGACAAGCCTCCCAGGCTGCAAAGCAGAGCCTTGTGATGGTTTTAGCGGGAGAGAGAATGAGTGTGTGTGTGTGTGTATGAGAAAGAATATGAATGAATGAGTGAGTGAGTGAATGCTGGGCATCACCAGGGTCAGCTTTGCAAGCTCTCCACCCTGGGAGGGTCCTTTGCTGCTCAGGAGGTGTGAGAAACCAAGAGCCCTGGAAAGAGGGCTACAACTTGGAGCCGGTGACCTGGTGGGGTTGGGGTGGGAGTAGGGGAAGAGGCTCCTAGGCCTGTCCTGCTCTGGCCCCTGGTCTTTGTCCTTCTCAGAACCTCCCAGCCCTGGGCCTTGCTGGACACCTGCTCTTCTCTGTCCCTGAAATGCTCTTTCCAATGTGGTGACTCACTCCGGTGACTTCAGGCTCACTCTGAGTGTGGCCTCCCCTGTGAAGCCTCCCCTGACTGCTGGAGTTGGCAGCCCCTCCTCCATGCTCCTGGGCTTCTTGGCTCACCTTTGTGGGGGCGCTTATCTTGCTGGCCTGAGTTCCCTCCTCACTCACTGCCTGGCATGTAACTGCTACCCTGTCGGTGATTACTGATGAGGAGGGACTTGGTATCTTCAGGCAGCTGAAGGGCCCTGGGTGCTTCCCAGATGTCAAGGGTGTGGTCTAAGGGTCCCGGCCCCATGGGTGCAGATGCCCTGACTTCTCTGAAAGGCAGAGCTAAGCAGCTTGGTCCAGCCGCCTGGAGCCCTGCAGATGGGGGAGGAAGGGTGCTTGGCGTGGGTGCAGTGCGCAGACACTCTTTCCTTGTCCTCTGCATTGGAATGGTCAACCTGGGCAGGGCCATGTCACACGCCAGCCCTGTGCCCTTGGAGATTCCATTCTCCCGTCTCCTGGTGGGGTTTCCTGAGGGAGGCAGCCACCCTGTTCTCCTCAAATGGCTCAGCATTCCACTGGCAGATGGATGACCCCTGCAGTCCTATCCCTGGCTCTGGGTTTCCAAGCGGTCCCTAGGGCAGGCGGGGGAAGATGGCAGGTTGTTGGTCTATAACGGGGAGCTTGGGCTAAGCATCTCTGTGAGCCACAGGCTCCAGGCTCTACCTAAGGCTGCTGTTCTTGATCCTGGGACTCAGTTCTCCTGACTGTGGCTTTGGAAAAGGCCACATGCCTCTCACCATGTTGTCCCCTGACTGATCTACCCTGGGCCACCTGTCGGATGCCTGTGTCCTGGCCCGCCATGCCCAGCCCAGTCCTAGTCAGCGTTATTAGGCCTTGGCCGCAGGACCTCCATTTCCTGCCTTAACCTTGACCCTGTTCTTTTCCTCCTACCCCCTCCGGTCTGGCCTCCTCTGCCCTCTGTCAGTACCTCCCTTTCCACCTCTGTATCTTCCTCTCGCTCTCAGCATGCTTGCAGCAAACCCTTACTGCGCATGACCTCTTGAAGTGGCAGGTGTGATACTGATCTAGGGTGTGTGTGGCAGAAGCTTGCAGAATGAAGGCACAAGTCACCATCTCCCCTCTGATGGCAGGGCCAGAGCTGCTTTGTCCCCATGCCAGTTGGGGTGCTCAGCCTAAGGCCAAACATGCAGGAGAAGGCCAGTCATACCTCCTGGTCCAGACAGACCTGTCTGGCCCTGCAGGAGGCGAGGCGTGGATGGGTCAAGGCTTCTCCCTTCGGACGGGCTGTGTGCCTGTGTGACCTGCAGGTGACCTTGATGCACCTCTGTTGCCTCAGCTGCAGGATGGGGTTAGTGGGCCTGGCTCATCACCCCAGCTGCTGGGGTGAGATGAGCTAAGGGGCCACACTCCTGGCAGAGCAGGAAGTGGAGGGGCATTGCAGAATCTGTTGTCCTAGTTGAACATTATGTTAATGTGGACAAAATGGGATTCCTCCCATCTGCGCCTGTGTGGGGGGTGGGTCTTTTTGGGGGGCTGGGTAGCACTTGCAGCATCTCCTGGGTCCTGCCTGGTTCCTTCACCCATTCAGAGCTCCTGCTGTGTGCTGGTTGCTGGGCCGGACAGACAAGGTCCTGCCCTTGTGGGGTCATACAGACTCACTCTGAGGAGTGGTGACAGGAGGACTTGGGTGGGAGGGGTATAGTCTGTCTCCAGGCTGAGCGCTGCCCCGCCCCCATCATCGCCGATAATGACGTGGCAGCGACAGCTCTCTCCAGGCTGTCCGAGCTCTTGGGTCTTGTGAGCATCTCCCAGTTCAGTGAGCCCAGCTGTGCTGGGCCGCAGGTTAATACTGTGTCAGGCACCATAACTCATTACCATGTGTAATTCTAATACATTAACACAGCCTATATAGTAGATGTATTTTCTAGCTATCTGGTACTCACCTACCTGAACTCGTCTGCCCCCGACCCTCAGTGTGAATTAACCCTCCCCGCACGGGTTCGGCTCCCTGCCTCACTGTGTTCTCAGGCCTTCAAACTGTGGAGCTGCAACTTCAGTTCATTCATTACCTGCCACTGGAATGGAAGCGCCTTGAGGGTGTGGGTCTTGTCAATCAGTGTGATGTCCCTCTCCTGGGCTCAGATAGGCCCGGCAGCCGATAGGTGCCAGAGGTGGACTGTTCACCCCTCCCCCTCGTGCCCGGGGTGATGTGTATGTCACCTGATTGCAGTGTGGGTGTGTAGGCCCTGGCACGCGTAAGGACCGTGTATGAGCAGTAGTCATTTTATTGCACGTGGCATGTCGAGATGGAAAGGCTTTGCAGGAATTTTGCTTTATAGGCACATAAAGACCTTTATTACCCTTTATTGTGGATGTGGGTCCAAGGAGGATTCTACTCTGCTTTCTGTGAAGGGGTCTGTCCGAGACCCCTCTGGAGGCTGGAGGTCCTGGCCCTACGCCGAGGAGGCTGGACTCCAGAGAGCAGGAAATGCCGGCTATGGGTAGGGCCTGAGGTCTGGAGCAGCTGGGTACCCATGGGGTGGCAGCATCCCTGGGAGAAAGGCAGATTTAAGCAGCCTCAGTGGGAAATGTGACGTTATGTAGCTCATTAAATCCTACAGGAGCACAGGGGAGAACTGCTTCCAATTACCAGGATGAAAATTAATGGAATGAAACTCCTTGCCAGGCTGCCCCATGGCGGAGCAGGGAGGGCTCTCGAGGCGTGACCAGGTTGGTCAGGAAGTGTTGGGGCAGTCCCTCGGACCATCTGATGGGGCTGAGTGGGGGTGGCCCTTGTTAACCCTCTGTCCCCTTGATGCTGACCAGGCAGGGAAAGGGGGCTGAGCAGGAAGCAGGACAAGGTCTGGTGTGCACATACCTGAGGCGGAACCCCAGAGGCCCTCTGGTACCCTGGCCGGCCTCCAGTGAGCCTCAGACCTGGGGCAAAGCTCGGACAGAACTTGGGCTCGCTTTTGAGCACAGGCCTGAACGCCTTGCCCTCAGGTGACCTGGTGAAGCCCAGGCACCACGACTGTGAAGGGCAGCCCTGAATGGGCTTGATTCCTCGTTTTGCCTTGGGCCCCCGGGGCAGGTGTGGGGTGCCGTGCCCGTGCTGGTCAGAGGGGTGATTACACCAGCTGTCCAACGCCGCCTCTCCTGACGAAAGAGGGGTGGTACTGGCTTGAGCTGAGAGCCTCAGGCTGAGTCTGGCCCTCGGGGTGGGCCCGAGCCTGTTGCTTGCGCTCAGGAGCAGCTCTGGTTCCTGTCTGTCTCCTGCCCATCCTCACACTGGAACTCATTCTCACAAATGACGCCAACACCGTCCTCCGCCATCCAGCCAGTACACACTCGAGGGAGTAGATTCTTCAGGGAAGTGCATGGTCCACTCTCAGGTGATGTCACCTGGCTGCCCCTTGGATTAGGATAATAAATATTCAACACATGTTAATTATTAATAGCCTAGGAGATTGATATTGTATCAGCCCCATCTTATTGGTAAAGAAGCTGAGGCTGAAGAGAGGTAGGTGATTGGCCGAGGACACACGGCCAGGAGGTGGTGGACTAGAACTGGGCAGCATGGGCCACACCGGTGCTCTGGGCTCAGCGTTCTGCCGCCTTCTTGGATGGGTAAAGCAGCTTTCTTTCTATGGCCTTCAAGCCTTCTCCTTGCAGCATTTCAGGACTACTCACACCATTCTTTGTAAGTGGGGAGGCTCAGACATTCTCCACCTCGCTTTGACAGTGAGGAAAGAGAAAGGCTAAGTCATTTGTGGGGCTCACGCTTGCACCAATCAGCCTCTGTCTAGGTATTGGGTTGGTCAAAAAGTTCGTCTGTTTTTTTCCATAAAATAAGATCCATTTTCATTTTCACCAATAACTTTATTGATTTGGAAATTTTGAGTATGTCAGCTATCTCCTGCTATTGGCTTCCAGTGGGTAGAGGCCAGGGGTGTCTTCCAGTGCATAAGACAGTCCCTCAGCAAAGAACTATTTGGCCAAAATGTCAGTAACGCCAAGAAAGTTCGCAAACCACTTTTGACATGATCTGATAAATCACAGCACCTTCTCCATATACTGCATAAATCTTTTTTTTTGGATTTCAGTGGAAGTTTTACATTTCTTGAAATAATAAAGCATACTATGCCAAAATACTGCATATTTCCTTCCATCTTCAATATTAAAATGGCTGCATGAAAAGTCCCCAATTTTGATTTTTTAAAAAATGCATGCTGATAAGACAGCTAACAAAATTGTTTCGGATGAAGATAAAGTCCACCAAGCACTACCAGAGCCATTGTATGGAAAAGCAATGGGATTTTGGGCAACCCAATAGCATGGTGCAGGCATGGTGGGTGTTTGGGTTGAAGTAGTTAAAGTCCTCGATGCCAGTGGTTTGTCATGGGGCTCTTGCCTGGAGTTCCCTTGTTCTTAGGGGGCTGGTTGTTGTATGTCTAGAACCAAGGAGATGCTAGTGGTTCCCTGAGCTCATGGCTGCTTTGGTGGGGCTTCTCTTTCCTGGGGACTGCCCATGCTGCGGACCACCCAGCGTGTCAGCTGGCAGGGTCTCATGGGTTAGTACACGCAGCCCCGGACAGAGCGGGCAGTGGGATGCTCAGGGCCTGGTCAGCCAAAGTGGACTGTTTCCTTGGATTGTTGTGTTATATTTACTCCCATTAATCTACTTTTGCCTGTTTATACGGTGCAAAGATCTAATAAAATGTATTTGAGGCCAGAGCAAACGAGGAACATTTTGGAAAGAAGTATAAAAGGACTTATGTCTTGGAATACCTAGCTAATCTGAGTTGTTCTCCCGGCTCTGAGGCCCTGGCTTTGAAAGCTCCATTTTTCCTCCTGTTCCCTGTAAAAGTGAGATTCTTGACATTAAGCAAATGCTGGTGTCCTGTGCCTGGGGTGGGAGTGTGTAGGGGGTGTGCACATGCGCTCTTGAGAGCAGGAAGCTCTTCCCAGCCACCGGTGCTGGCATTGTGGCTCTTCCATCTAAGGATCCCTGTGGAAAGGCAGGCTGATTTCCCCACTTACGTGCCAGGACCTCGGATGCCGAGGCAGGGGAATGCTGCAATCTAAACATTTACATTCTGAAAAATGGGAAATCATCCACTTAGATATAAATTAGCCAGGGCCTGACGGGTTTATTACATCCTGGAATGCTTTCATGAGGCTTTCAGAGGGGTCTCTGTGGCAGGCCCAGGTCTCCAGCTGGGCTTGCCTGTGGCATGCTCCTAAGGGGACCCCGCTGGAATATACAGGCCGGGCCGAGCTGTCCTTAGATTCCCATGGCCTGTGACTGATTCCCCACGAGTGACATGGGGAACAAGGAAGCACAGTGCTGCACTCTGAACAATGAGGCGCCCTGAGCTCCTAGCATCCTGGAGCTGATGGGGAGAGGTTAGTGCAGGAGGAGGAGAGGGAGGAGCCGATGTGGGGGCCCAATCAGAGGCTGCGGATGGATGGGAGTGGGGTAGGAGAAATGCACTTTGTGATGTGACTTGTGGAGCAGGAAGAGGGCAAGTGGTGAAACAAAAAATGTCCAGGAGGGGAGGATCCAGCATCCCGGGGTTGAGGTTTCAGACAAGTCTTGGGCTGTAAGCCCTGGGGCTGGGCTGGGTGTGAACTCAATCGGATGGTGGCCAGTTTAGCTCCCAGCTCGTCTGGAGTGGGCTAAACAAATGGGCAAATCCCCTGGGGTTGGTAGGTGTTCCAGGGCCAGCTGAGTCCCATGCTCAGGGAGTTCAGAAGATCTTAGGAAGGAGGTGGGAAAAACACACAAACACCAACACACATAATTGTAACAAGTTAGGAGCTTATTTATATTTTCCCTTTTCTTATGTGTTATAGACATGTGTGCATCCTATGCAGACTATGTAGATACACTTAGAACAGATGCTGAATAAATGATTTTGGAGGAATTTGATGCTAATGATGAGTGATCTTTGACATCAGTTATTTTGGGGGGTTTGGCGGAAGAAGCCAGCTTTGTACCAGAGGGGTCTTATTTGGGGGGAAGTTCATCTACAGCACTGGCTCTCAGAGTAGCTTGCGTCAGAACCACCTGCAGAGCTTGTTAAAACAGATTTCTGGGCCCCACCCACATTGAGAGTTACTGATTCATTGGATCTGGGGTGGGTCCTAGAAATTTGCATCTCTCACAAGTTTCCACGGGACTCTGCTGCTATCGATGGGGGGAACCACACTTTGAGTACTGATCTAGAGCGTGATAAGCTGTGGGCTTTTGCGGGGGAAGGGCAATCCTTTATAGAACTTCCTTGGCTCTGAGAACTCGCCATTCATGCCTTGGTGGAGGGAAAGAAGACTCTCCGGTATCCATGGCACCATTTCCTTGTTTTCACAAAGAAGCCAGACCTCTGGCGATGTGGGCAGAGCCAGCTTGCTGCCACACAGAGCAGCGCCTGGCTTTGTGGGTTTACAGATTCATCCAGCAGGCATCCGCCAGTGCCTCCTGGTGCCCAGCCCTGTGTGTGATGACTCTTCAGTCTCGGGAAAGACGCTCGGGCAGGTTGTTTCCAGAACAATTTAACCTGGTCAGGGTCGGGCGAACACTTCCTTTTCCCTAGCTGGGCTGCCCTGTGCGGAAGCCTGGAGGAGAAGTGACATCGAACTTGCCGTGGGGATGCTGGTCCTCCTCTCCGCCCTGCCCCCATGGTCCTGGCTCCTCTGTAACAGCTCTGGACCCTCTGGGAAGCCAGGCATTTCCCTTGAAGCCTGTGGGTCAGTTTGACACCCAGGTATGTGTCTGTCCTCTTGGGCTGCCCCATAGTGGACCCCCCAAGCCTGGATGTCTTGGTCCCTGGGCTGTACCCCTGCTCCCCTGTAGCCAAGCTTCATGGGCCTCCCCTCTTGACAACCCACCGTGTGTTATAGTCTCTGTTTTGCATCCACTTGCCACCACTTTCACTGAAGAGTAAAGTCAAACTGGACTTTGGAAACCCACCAATGGTTCTTCCTTGCAAATAGGCCGACCCCAATGTCAGAATGAGGACCAGGAAGGGGCAACTTGGGGTGTAGCAGAAGGGATGCCGGAAAGGTGGGTCAGGCCACCTGGGGTCTTGTTCAGTGATTTCAGGCAAGTCCTTTCTTCTCCCCGGTCTCAGTTCCCTCCTCTGTCAGGAGCGTTGGACAGTGCCCGCCCGGCCTCCTCCCCTCTCCCAGGGACAGAGCTCCGGCAGGGCAGGGTCTTCACTCTCCCTGAACACGTGGGAATGGCCGAGGGCATCCAGGATGATGGGCAGGCTGCTCTTCAGTCCTTAGGAGAGCACATGACCCACTGAGGTTTGGGGGTAGGGGTTGTGGAAGCCTCGCTGGGGAGGGGCCAGGTTCAGCTCAGAAGTACAGGGTGAGTTGAGAGACCGGCTGAGTACCTGGATCCACACTCTGCCACTCACCCCAGGGGGGAGGCCACGCGTCTCAGCTGTCTGAGCACCAGGCTCATCTGGACAAAGAGGACAAGTAATAGCACCTGGCTCACCAGATGACGTAATGCTCACAAGGCACTTCCTGTGAACCAGGCCATCCCTGTACTAAGATCCAGTGAATGGTGATGACAATGACAGGGTTAATAGGGGTAGTTTCAGTATCAGCCACAGGAGGGTGAGGTGGCACCTTTGGACAGAGGGACCCAAGCTTCTTGCATCCTCAAATCATACTGTGCTTGGTACTTAAAGCTGGCTGGCACTTCCTGGGTAGAGGCAAGTAAAAATTCAAGGAATGTTTATTAGGCTGAGAGGAGGGGAGTTTGGCTCTTCTGGTGCCTGGGTAGTTTTTAATTTAACTTTTATTTTTATTGAGGGAATATATATATTCATAGCCAACCAGTAATAAGCTCATAATGAAAAGCAGGAGCCCGCTGCCCTATGCCTCCCAACCCTGGCTTTTGCTTTCTAGAGGTAACTGTTTTTAATTCTTTTAGTTGTTTCTTTTGTTATTTACCAGATTTCTAAATAATAGGCTTATATTACCTTATCTTGTTTTTAAGTTTTTGTCCAGTTTTCTGATTTTTGACTTTCGATTACGGAAGACCGGGGTTAAGTTTCTCAGTACAGTTCTTTTCTGACCAGATAGACGCTCATACACTTCCCTCTTCCCAGTCTTCCTGAAACGTGGCGGCACCCAGGTTATAGCAGCGTGAGTTTCCACAGTGGTCTAAGTACATCTGTGGAGTGGGGTGTGATCAGGTTTTTTTCCCCAATAGATTTTTTTGCTTCCCTCGGAATTAGGTGCACAGTAACCTATTTGATTTTTCATTTGCTTGGTTTTCTGTTACGGATCCTCCTATTCTCTGACTGCCCTGCACATGTTTTCTGTATGTTCCAGCGCATCAGGTAAACTTTATTTTGGTTTCCCTTCTGTCTGGGTGGTTGCCCTCCAGGCGCTGCTGCTAATCTGAGTCCTCCCTGCACGTCACCCAGGGTGTCCTGTGGGGTCCCGCCCCCTGAGCTCTGTGCCTTTTTCTCTCTCCCTGTTTACGTGCTCACTTTCAAGTAGCGTAACTTCAGTATTTTCCTAAGAAAGGGCACATGGGAGGCAAAAGTTCTGAGATCTTGAGTGCCTGAAAATATCTCTGACTTCTACACGTGACCGATAGTTTGACTGAATATGAAGTTCCAGGTTGAAATTGCTTTCCCTTAGGAACCGGGAGATGTCCCTTGGTCGTTCCGGTCCCCGTGCGGCTATGGAGAAGTCAGGCGCTCTTCCGTGCCCCAGTCCTTGCACTGTGGCCACTCCCATGCCATCCCCCGTCCCCCACCCAGAGTCTACGGGGATTGTCCCTTCATCACCAGGGTACTGAAATGTCACATTTCCATTGCTTAATAGGATTTTAAAAGTGCATTGCTTTGGGCACTCGATGCTTTTATATCTAGAAGCTTCAGCTCTAGGAACTTGCCTTATATTATTATTAATTTGTTTGATTACAAGATCTCCACTCTCCGTTTTCTTTGTCCTGGAATTTATTTATTTTTTTTAATGCTGAATCTCCTGAACTGATTCCCTAATTAACTTTATGTGCTAATTTCCATCTTTCTGTTGTTTAACTCTTTAGACCAGCAGTTCTCAAACCTGTCAGTTTTGGGTTCCTTTTTAGTCTCAGGATCTGCTGACACCCTTAGAGTTCATGGAGCACCCCAGGGAGTCTGGCTTACATAGGTAATACCTGTGGGCAGTTACCATAGTAGAAATTAAACCAGAGATTTAAAAAATTATTTATTAAAAATCATAAAGCTATTAGATAGTAACATAAATAAGTTATAAAAATAGAAATATATTTTTCAAAGCAAACATTTAGTGGAACGGTCGCCATTGTTTTACACGTTTGCCATTCTTTTTCACGTGTGGCTTAAGAGATACTGTACTGTGCTATTTATAATACACACCCACGTTTTGGGCCCAAACTTTCAGGAAAAAAACTTTTGTTTTAATTTTTTAATTCAAATTTTTGTTTATTTATGTTTAGAAACAAAACCGGTTATCATATTTCAGGGTATTATTTTGCATAAGGATATCATTATTGCTTTTTAGAGTTACACTTTTAATGCATAAGCACAAATAAAAGAATCAAAATACGGAAGTAGTACTACCCATGTACAATGTGCATTCTTATTTTTCTCTCAAAAATTTGGGCAATAAGAGACTTCCGGCCAAGATGGAGGCATAGATAGACGCACTGTGCCTCCTCGCACAACCAAGATAGGGACAACAATACAGAAACAAAATAACAACCAGAACTGACAGAAAATTGAAGTGCGTGGAAGTTGGACACCCAAGGATTTAAAAATAGATATGTTCATCCAGACCGGTAGGAGGGGCGGAGTTGGGATGGGTGAGGGACTCAGAGAGGAGAGCTGAGCAACCGGGGTGGCAGACCCTGGGCGCACAAGCGGTGGTGGCTGGTGGGCCCTGGCCAGGGGGTGGTGACCGGCAGACCCAGTGAGGCGGCCATTGTGAAGCAAGGCACTGCATGCAACTCAGCGTCCCAGTGCCAGGAAATAGAGCTTTGGGGCACTGACTTGAAAAGGAAGTTCCTCAGGGTGCACAGGCCCACCCACACTGGAATTGGTGCCAGAGGGACCCAGTTAGCTTGTGGAAAGTGGCGGAAGGGTCTGAGGTCTTACAGAGAGCAGAGCAAGCACCATTGTTCCTTCTCGGACCCCGCCCCCACATACAGTGTCACAACCCAGCCACTGGGGTGCCCCACCCTGGTGAACTCCTAAGGCCCCACCCCAACTACAGGAGC
>CM052546.1:29095853-29150049 GCA_028533065.1 Trachops cirrhosus | reverse complement strand
AGAACTTATGACACATGGACATGAACTAAAGGGGGGAATGTGGGTGGGAGAGGGTGTGCAGGGTGGAGGGGAATGAAGGGGGGATAATAGGACAACTGTAATAGCATAATCAATAAAATATGTTAAAAAAATTTGGGCAATAAAGTGCACGTGATACATGGCAAAATACAGTAGTTGTATTCTCATCCGTTTCTACACTCGATGTGTTGTGCTCGTGGTTTTGATTGAAGTGTATGAAGAAAGTCTGGTTTCTTTCAGATGTGTAGTTGGAAAAGAGAAGTATTTTTAATTGTCTTTTAAGATAACGGTGGATACTTTTCTTTGACAGTATACCAGAACCCTACAGTAAGTTCTTCAAGGTTAGTTTCACTATTGATCTGAAACCTTATCAGTGAATTCTTTCTTCTGTTCCATTAAAAGTCATTGGTCTATCTTGTACTTTGAGTGAATTTTACTCTGCCTGATTTCGTAACATCATTCATCTATCATTTGGCAAATATTGGCTCACTGAGTTACACAGATCTTTAAAAGGGTAACACGTTTCTTTATATAATATCGAACAATTTAGGTTTGTAAATATCACCACTGATCTCAGCAGAAAGATATGCTCTCAGGCTGATGGTAGTAGATAAGTTTCCTAAAATGGTAATTTTGCTTGAAATCTCAAATTTTGTTAGTAGCAAATATTGCCACTTGTTTTCCTTTTAAAAGGCTTACTTTTTTTATTTTTGAGAGGAAATTCCTCGCCGTTTATTTTCACCGGCAGTGTGAGGTGGAGAAGAATACAGCGGGCCTGACACAGTTCGCCGCCACCACCGTGATTTCTGTTACGGCGCCCGGAGTCTGAGCCACCGCTGCTCTTGCGCCATCGGTGAAAGTGTCGACGCGGGGAACAGAGCAAATACTGGCGTAGCATTAGCGTGAAGATGATTCCGGTTTCGTGGACCCCCGACAGGGCTCCAGGCACCCTGAGGCGTGTGGGGGCCACACTTTGAGAGCTGCTGTTCGAGACTGTTTTTAATGTCACCCTACAAACTTCCATTGGATTTCTCACTCCTGCTGTTCTATTAATTCTCAGAGCTCTTGCTTTGCTCTTTGTTCTTCTTCGTAGCTTTTAATTCTTATTTGGTATGTGCTTTATGTTGCCTTGTTTTGCTGATGACACGAGTCGGAGATTCTCTGGAGTTTTCCTTCGCTCCTTATCTCGTATTTTCCTTGGGGCTCCTTTTGCTTCCTCTCGGTTGCCGTGCTGCCTTTTGTGTTGGAGGCTCTTCACAGTGTCTGATGAGTCTTGGCTCGCAGTTAGGACGAGGCACCAGCGTGTCCATGGGAAGTTTTGTGGGCACTGGGGGACCGGTTGACTAATGGGCTTCCCCATAGTGCGAGTACATAGGAGCCCACTCTTCTGGTGGTGGGGGGCTTGAATAGTGGTATTGTTAGTTTTTTTTCGTGGTCCGGTTAGTTTCAAGGAGGGATGTTCAGCCTGACACCTGTGCCTCTGGGGGCCACGAGGAGAGAGGCCTGAGGGATGGTGCTGTCCAGCATATCCGTTTTCACAGAATCCCTGTTTTCAGAACGGCACCTCGCTGCTTCCCTTGGTTTGGCTCCGTGCCCCTGAATCCAGAGCATAGACCCGCTGTCTTCTGAGAGTTTGGAAAAGAGGTAGTTACATGGCTGATGAGGCTCAGGGAAGGCACGGGTGGCGGCTGTAACTGCTCCCTTTGAAGGTGTGCGCCACCCTGTTCGCTGTTCCGATTGGATCTCTGCGTTCAGAGGCACCTGCTGCTTCTGATTTGCTTGCCTTTGTGAGGTCCTGTGCTTGCAGCTGCTTCTTGGAGGCTGGAGTTATGCAATAAAAAAGTCTTTGCTCTGTGTTAGGCAGCATGGGGGACACTCTAAGGGGGCCCGGCGACTCCCTCTTTCTGGTACCCATGCCCTTGTACAAAACCCCCTCCCCTCCTTGAGGGTCATAGGGACCTGTGACTTCCTTCTAACTAGTAGATGCTGTGAAGGTGACAGGATGTCACTTTTATACCTTAGATAAGGTTGTAACATCAGCCTTGCTAGAAGGCCCTCTCCCTGTTGGCTCAGATGCAGCCACGCGGCAGGAGCAGACGCCAGTCTCCAGCCAAGGGAGCTGAGGGCAGCCTCTGGCTGAAAGCTGGGGAAATGCCCAGTCCAAGGAACTGAAGGAGGCCAATATGTGAAATTGAAAGGGCCCAGTCCTTCCCCATTTGAGCCTTGAGATGAGATCGCAGCCCCTGCAGACACCTTTTCGGCAGCTTTGTAATGCTGTTCTGTACCACTAGATAACTACAGCAGGCAGTATTCCAGGGGCATGCCGAACCGGAAGCTCAGCTTTTGTGCGTTGTCTTCATGAGCTGGGAGCCTGTGCAACAGAATATGCAGCCCTTTGGGGGAGGGAGCTTCAGGTCAGGATTCTGTTGTCTAAAGGTTCCATTTACCCTTCCCGCTGGTGGTTACAGAATTCAGAGGACTGGACAAGAGCGGCCTCGTAGGTTCAGAGAGGTGTTCCTCCTCCCTGCCCTGTGGGGCTGCTGAGGCCTGGAAGCCTTTGCACCCAAACCATGGACTGTGTGTCCCCAGTTGTCATGCCTGGAAGGGGTCCGCTGCCGGGCGGGGTGGGGAGGCTTTGCAACCGTTAACTTGAAACACTGGAATTCAAACTCCGACTGTGGACAGCAGAACTACAGAATGAAAGAAGGGCTGTTTTTATTAATGTTGTAGACAGGCCCTGAGGGAAGCAACGTGGAGCTGTGTGGCAGGTACACTTAACCTTGAGCCTGAGACTTGCCGCTCATCTGTGTCCTCATCTGCTGGGTCATCTCACACAGCTGACTTAACCGTTCTGCCTCACGGCTCCTTCATCACAAGTTAATTTACCCCACAGTTAATGAGCGCCGGTGGGGGTCAGGCCTGTAGAGCCCTGGCTCTGGCTCTCAGGGACCTTGGCTCCAGGTGGAGTAGAGGGGACCAGGGCAATGGACGCCTGCAGGCTCCGCCTCAAATTTTGGACTTCCGACTTCTCTAGACAAATAGGAAGATTTGGCAACAGTCCCCAGGAGTTGCCCTCTTTAAGTGGGGAAGGGCCCATGTCTGCATTAAAAAAGAGAGCGTAAGAGAGAGGCTGGGAAGACTGTCTTCAGGAAAATGAGAGCGCGCACAGGCGGGGTCTGTCCTGTCCCATTGAGGTGCACCTTGGGGCTCCTGAGTGTGACCCCTGCCCCTTGGGGTGCAAATGCTGAGCAGAGCCATGGGGTCCAGGGTCCGAGGTGCCCCTTCCACTGAGTCCTCGGTAGCAGAAAGCACCTCCATTCATCAGTGTTGAGAGCCAGACACCGTACTGGTGAACTGCTCTGTGCCATGGTCTGCGTTCTGTGCGCGGCACTCGAGTGCGGGAACTGTGCTGGAACATGACCAGAATGTGCTTATGGAAATGCCTGTTGGGTCCAGGTGGTGTGAAGCTTCCTCGCCCAAACTTTCTGGCCAAACACCAGTTCCCTCCAGGATCAGAATCCTCTCCCTCCTCCTGGCTACCACAGATGCCATTGTCTTATAGCCCCGGGGACCTCATCAGCCTGTGGGGGCCATGGGGACTATCTCTTCGTGGAGGGTCCTGTCAAAGGAGACTTTTAGGAATGGCATCCTGGTGGGCTTGAGCTGACTGAGTGTCCCCACCCTAGACCTGCCTGAGGCAGCTCTGGGGAGGGCTGGGAAGTCTGGCCTCTTATCTCACACCATTAGGCTTATGGCAGTGCTGCCGGCAGACAAAGGCTCGAAGGGGATTAGGGGTAATTACCAAGCCAGCTCTTTATTCCCAGGCTTTAATGGGCCCGGCCACTGTAACTGTACCTGCTGGTGTCAGGCTGCTCCCTCCCATCCAAAGGGCAGGCCCTGTTGCTTGCCCACCTGCCCACCTATTGCTGGGTGGCAATTGGAGTGTCAAGTGGCCTTAGGCAAGTTCAGTGTGGCACAGCAGCCTGGCAGGGACGGATGACAGAGCCCATCATGGGGAAGACAGAACCCATGGTGTGCTATGGGCCTTCTGAAGGGCGTGTGAGGGCCCCCTGCCTTGTTAGGTCCCGAGCTGCTCAGGACTCTTGATCCTTACTGTGGGGTTGTCTCTGTGGCCCGTGGAGCTGGCCGTGTGTCCAGAGGGCTGGACGTTCTGAAGGGCAAGGCCGTTGAGGATCTTTCCCAGTTTCATAAGGTGGGACCTACCTTAGGGATGTGGGAGGGGTGGGGCTTTGGCTCTGGGAGGCTTGGCATGGGTGGGGGAGCACCAGCCTTTGCATCCTGGGTGCTGGGGGGCTCAGGTAGTCCTAGCTGTGGCCATAGGCATAGGCTGGGGGGGCGGCCCAGGGTTCTAGCTGGTGGAGCTCACCCCAAAGCTACAAAGGAACCACTTTCCTGTCCACGGAATCCCTGCTCCGTCCCTCTCCCCCTGAGCAGCCTTTGCCTTGAAAAGGCTCAAGGAGGGCTCAGCAGAGTGCATTTGCAAACTCAACCCAGGCGTTCTTTTAATCCTTTCAGGGAGCCTGTAAGGTGATATCGATGGCGGTGTTCTTATTTCTTAGAATTATTTTTCCAGTCATTCACGTGAACTCAGCGTGCGGTATCGGTTTTCCACCTTAAGTAAGAGGATTACAAGCATTGCATAATGCAGGCCCCGAGTTAAGTGCTCCGGCCTCAGCGCCCTGTCACATGTGTAATTGGGAGTAATTGCCAGTGTGGGGCTGGAGAAAGGCGCCCCTTCTGGGGGGTGGGGGTGGGCGCCTTGGGCGAGCCCTTGTTGTGGGCAGGCAGAGTGAGCTGTGAGACTGGGCCCCTCTACGCGGATGGGAGGGGTGTGTTGGGGCATCTTTACCTGGGCACCACCGGAGGGAGAACTTGGTGTGGCTTTGAGGCCACTGCAGGTGTGGTGGGTGACAGGGGCAAAGCTGGCTCTCTGGGGTCAGCAAGGCCTGGTGTCTCAGACATCCTGGGCTCTTCTACTCCCTGGCCTCTTCGTCACTTGGGGGACAGAGGGTCCATCTCGAGGCCCTCAGTCCCTCCGAGCTGGCTCCTGTGATAGCTTTGGCCAGGTAAGGTGGATGCTATCTCCTCCGGGCGGGGGTGGGAGCAGTGGTTGGGGTGGGAGGGCTCACCTCCCACCGAGAATAATTCTCTCAGTGCCGCATCCCCCAACTTCCCACCACCGGCGCCCTGGGTCAGGTGCAGAGCGGCTGCCAGGCCACCGCGCACAGATGCCCCTCAGTCCAGAGTGTCGCTTATCAGTGGGGGCTGAGGAGCAGGGAGGGAGACCCTCAGCCCTCCAGGAAGTCACTGAGTCACAGGGAAGTGAAGGCATTTTGGGGACACTGTGTCAGGGCCATTGAACAAGCCACTTCTGTGTCTTTTCCCTGTGTGGTCACTGTTCAGCCACATATGGCACCTGTCCTCCCCAGGTTTTGACACCTCCTTCCCGGGGTATGAGGCGGGAAGGCAGAAGGAACTTGGCTGTTCTTCCAGAGCTCAGGGCTGAGTGGAGGCTCCCTGCAGAAGGGGGTGAGGGTGGAGGAGCAAGCCAGGGAAGGGGCGGGGCGATGCGGCACACTTGGGA
This sequence comes from Trachops cirrhosus, assembly GCA_028533065.1. Classification (NCBI taxonomy): domain Eukaryota; kingdom Metazoa; phylum Chordata; class Mammalia; order Chiroptera; family Phyllostomidae; genus Trachops; species Trachops cirrhosus. Next base: position 29,144,426 of record CM052546.1, on the reverse strand, counting down.
GCATTGAAGGTCTCCTGGGCTTCTGTCCATGGCGCTCCAGGGTCCTCTGTGCCCCTGGCAGTGGGCTGGGAAGTGAGAGGTGGTCTCGACTTCCCTCCCCCCGGACATTTCTCAGCCCTGCCTAGTCCTCCATGGTCACCACTGTCCCCATGGAACAGAGAAGAGACTCGGGCCCCACTATAGCCACGACCCTCTAAGACAGGATTTCTTTCCTGGGGCAAAGGGACCAAGAAATCAAAGACGATGATGACCTGTGAGAACAAGGCAGGGGGACATCTCTCAGGGCGGGGACAGATGATATGCACGTAGTAGTGGGAGGTCACACCATAAGACGCCCCAGTTGACGGCACTTGTTCTTTTTTTCTTGCCCTGATGGAAATTGACCCATTTGCCAGAGAGGGAAGGACAGGAAGCAGTGGCTAAGGACGTCACCAGCCTGCTGGGCTCCCGAACAGGTCCGGAGTGCCTGGCCCCGGGCCCGCCTGGTGTCGGGCCCTGTGCTGCGGCTTGCTCCCGGGGTCAGCCTCCGCCGGGGGCAGGCCAAGGCCCAGCCACGTAGGCTTGTTCAGCAGGGGTTGCACGTGGGGCCTTGTGCTCCTCCCCAGGGGGGTCAGAGGTGAGAGAGACTTGCCGCTGCTCTTCAGAAGCTTGCTGGTAGGTCGGAGTGGGGGTGGAGGGGAGGAAGGAGGACATACGTACTGGAGCCCTTTCCTGGGCTCTTGGCTCCCAGGTGGTTGTTCAAGGATGCCTGACATGCAGGTGTGGCTGACCAGGGGCGGGGAGACCACTCACACGTAGGTCATCTCACCTGGGCCCTTTGCTGGGGGCAGGCGAAAATAGAGTGTGTGGAAGTGTGAGTGTGTAAATGTGTGTGAGGTCGGCTTTCCCAATCCACTCGCTGGTGGGTGCCATTTACATTTTCTGTTTTTTCTGGGCTTGAGAGGGTTAGGGACCAAAGGAGGAGCTTTTCCAAGGCCACCAAGTTAGATGGCCCTCAGCTGGATTCTGAAGTCTTTCAAGTTCTTCTCGCTGACCTCCCTTGTCTGTCATACCCCAGATGAGATGGCCCCTGTGAGTGAAGCCCCCTAAAATATAAGCTGGGAATTCCCTAAAGAAGAAAATTTTCAGAACTGTTTTTGGTGGTGGGATCCAGTTTTACAAATGAAAGTAGACCGTCTCTTTAAAATTAGATGCTGAGTAAGAAAGCCGCTTGGGTTAAAACAGGGGAGGGGCCAGAACCTCAGCCCACCCTTTGGCAGCTCTCTAGGGCTCTTTGGAAAATGGCTTGTCAGCACTCTCCTAAGCCCGGAGCCCTCCGGGTGAGGGCGTGGAGGTGAAGATCACGGCCGGAGAATCAGGCTGCCTGCGTTCAATTCCTGGATCTGCCACTTGCTAGTTATTGTGACCAGGGGCATGTTTCTTAATCTCTCTAAGTCTCCTTTCCTCGTCTGTAAAATGGGCATAATAAGAGTACACCCCACAGATTTGTTATGAGGATTAAGTTGGTTAATCCTTGTGCAGCGTTAAAAACAATGAGGGCACATGTGCCGCAAGGTCAACAGTTGCGAACAGGCAACTCCTGAGCTCTCACAGGGCTCCAGCCTCCCGGGACACTCACTCTGACGGTGAGAACTGAAACCACGCTAGGTGTCGGCAGGGAGAGCCCGGGGTGGAGGGAGGGCCTCGCTCCAGACTCCCAGGGTCACCTCCCGGTCAGACCAGCCCTGGTCCTGTGGGTAGTGACCTTGTTCGCAGGTGAGTCACAGTGGCGATCTGCGTTGCTCCCCCAACTCTTTGCTAGCCTTGAAGCTGAGCAGGATTAGTCAGGGTGTTGAGTTCACTCTCCTGCCTCCGCCTGGGGCAGGAAGGGTGACTGGCTCTCAGCTCGGGCTGTGGCCCAGCTCCGGTGGGAGGAGAGGTGGTGGCCTGGCCAGGGGACCTGTTTAGAGTGGCTGTGACAGACAAGGCACGAGGATGGATTGGAGGACCCTTTCTGAAGAGGGGACCCTGACCCCTTGTCCCTCTCCCTTGCCCTGCGGGAGGAACTGAACAGTTATGATAAGGGGGCCTCACCTGTGTTGTTACCCCCCTTGCCCTCCTGACGTTCATTGGCTCTCATTGGAGATACTCGGGGAGACTCCTTCTGTCCCCATTGCACAGATGGGATAGCTGAGGCCCAGAGAGCAGAAGATGCTTGTGTGGCTGGTTCAAGGTCAGAACCTGTGGTCTCCTGACTGTGCTCGGAGGTCTCCATAGAGTTCAGGGAGAGGGAGTCATGGCCCCCGGTGGGGAGCACGGCAAGGGGCTCGGCATGAGCGTGTTCTATTTGCTCCATTCCCAGTGGAAAGACCTCCGCACCCGCTGCACGGGGTGCTGCTCGGATCCACGCCCCCTGTTGAGTAGGTGCTCAGGGGAAGCTTACGGAACAGGCGCACAGTGCTTGGTGGTGTTTCACAGATGTGACTAGAGCGCTCAGCACACACAGAACTTGAGTCGCGACTTACGCTGCACAACCAGGAGAGACGTGTGTGCTGCTGTGGGTGAAATGGGTGCATTTCCATCGGGGTGGGGAAAAAAGACAGGTGCTGTCGACTGTGGCACCATATGTGTGACCTACCCCTGCCACGTCCAAGGCGTCTGCGCCCGCCCTGGGAGACCTCCCCCGCCTTGTTCACGTAGAGCCGCGATTCCCAACCGGTGTGCCGCAGGGAATTTCAAAACACGCAACAGCTGACCATTTACTCAGCTCTTTTCCCTTAGGTTGTCAAATTAAAAAGTGACAACAGCCAACATGATGATAGCCACTGGTGTGAATGCCCTGTCGTAAATCATGATATACAGGTCATATAACAAAGTTGTGTCTTATTGGTCACATCGCATAATAAGGTTGCATCTGATTGGTTAATTCTTGGTACTGCAAATCTTTATATACAAGTATAAATATCTGATTTTAAAAACACTTTGGAGTAAAAAGGGCAGATAAATTAATCAAAATTGTACCTATTTTTTGGTGTGCCACAGAATTTGAGTAGTTTATGTGTACCACGAGGTAAAAAGGGTTGAAAATCGCTGATGTAGATCATCATCTTTGATTTCTTGGTCCCTGCATCCCAGGAAAGAAATCCTGACTTGGAAAACAGGCTGGTCTTCCAGAATGTTCTTCACTGCAACCACATAGCAGACTACAGCGGCTCTCTTCCCCTGGGGGCCACACTTGGGGTCAGCTGGTATTTAAGGTGTGACGGGCTGGGTGATACGCACTCTGAAGGACTTTCTGGATCAAAGGGCTGGTGGCCTCAGCTCTACAGCTTCCACGTGCCCGTCTGTGATCTGCCGTGGGAGCTGCCAGGGCACCTGCTCCCTGCAGTGGAAGAGAAAGGCCTCTCTAGCCACTCTAGGGCTCCTCGCAGACTTGTCCTACATGTGCAGACCCAGGTCAGGGGCCAAGGCTGTGCAGTCTGTGGTGCTCAGAGGTCTTCCTTACAGCACTTCTGTTCAACGTTGGGGAGCTTCCCAGAGCGAGGAAGCTGTGGGCTGGCTTCCTGTGATAGGCAGACCGAGGCACTGGGACGACTTTCAGAAGTTCAGTGTCCGCACTGCCGGAGTGCCATGTTCACTGGATACTGCTGTGCGCCACACACCGTGCTAGGCCTGGGAATCTGGGGCCTCGGCTGCTGCCCACGGGTGCTGCCTCCTGCCAGTAGCGTTTTCCCAGGGCAGAGCCCTGCACCGTGCCAGTTCCCATCCCGCTGACAGGCCGCAGAGGAGGGCTTATGGAGCCAGCCCCCAAGGTTGTGAGGACAGGAGAGACCAGTTACCAAACCCTATGCCATTGCCCAAGGTGTCAGACCAGATTCAGTTTTATCATGGGGAAATTTCAAAATTGGATGCAATTTCAAAATAATTCTTTCACCGATATTTGAAAATTAGCAGATCTAAAACGCTATGCTGTCAACCTATCTTGGCCTGGGCTAGGCCAGGAAGCTGCTTGGTTCCTCACGCCTGCTCCTCTCCCCAGTCTCTTGCTACAGCTCTGGGGGGTTGGGCTCCAGGGATGAACCCTTGTCTTGTCTTAGGGAGGGCTTATGGGCCGTGCAGAAGAGCACACCCTGAGAAGGAGCCCAGGGCATACTGGTGTGGCCTCCTTTGGTGGTGGCTGGGACAACGGACTTGGAGCCGAGCCTGGGGCACCAGTCCCCACTCGGCTGACAGCTCTTGGAGAAGTCCCTTTTTCCTGCCAGCCTCAGTCTCCCTACCTGAACAACAGTGGTGGTGGTGGTGGCTCACACCAGGTCTTCCCCCGTCTGTGGTTCCAGGCTGAATGTCCTTACACAGCATTATACTTCTCTCCACTTGCCGGTTTGTTCAGCCATTGCTCTTCCTAGATTTTACCTGGCTAAGCTGGGACAAACCCACCGTCACTGGGAAACCTGCCTGCCTTGTCCCCTCCAGCACACAGCGATTTTCCTGCCTTCACAGTCCCACTGACCTGGTCCCTGGGCACATACCCTGCCTTGTGCTACGGTCTCTGTGTGTCTGTGTACGTGCGCTCTTCCCAACCAGACTAGGAGCCCACCAGGAATGGCCCCCAGGTACTTTCCTCCTTCTATCTTTCCCGTGGCCTTAGCCGTGGTTTGTGGATGTTTTTGGAGGCCACAGACATGGCAGAAGACTCAACAGAATCACTGTGGCCCATGGAGTGAAATAGCCCACAGATCAAATATTTTCCTTGAGCTCTAACAGCTTTCCTCGGGACCTGGCATTGAGTGAGTTTCAGGACTCTATCATGCTTCGCAGTTTTATGGTATCTCCCATCTGTGGATCGCCATGACACAGCTATCCTCTGTCCCGAGGTCCACTGGGACGGGTGAAGGCCAGGAATGGGACGGGGCTACTGGAGCCCCCTTGTACCCGCTGTTCCCTAATCTTCCCCCTCGACAGGTTTAGGGTGGGTCTGGAGCGGGCAGAGGCAGCTCAGCCAGCGCCATGGTTTCTCACTGCTGGCGGGGCCTACGTGTGTGCAGATTGTGGAGATGGGGCCCCTTTCTTCCCGTGCTGGAAACGGGCCCCAGAAAGCTACCACTGGCCTGCCATTTGGGAGGACAGGAGGAAGCATGCACTGCAGATACTGTGAAGTCTGCAGGTTTCACTCAGTTGGGATTTGTCATCTGGCAAACAGTCAAGTATCTGCCATACCTGTCCGTGTCAGCTGCAGCCGCCACGGCCAATCGCGTGATGAAGTATCCAGTCAAGTTTTGGCAATTCCGAAGGTGTGGCAATCTTGGTTCTTGCAAGGGACCAGTGGGAGCGTTGCGACAGAGGCCCTGTGCCAGGCCTGCAGGACGCCCAGGAGGGAGGCGGAGGGCACCCTTCACAGTTGACATCTGTGTCAACAGCGCCCAGTGACACACCGGGGGAGGACGAGCCTGCGCTTGGCAGGCCAACAATGGGCTGATTGATGAAGTGAACTTTCCCCTCAAAGGCCCCACCACTGCCAGGGCGCCTGGGTTGACCGTGGTCTGCCTGCTTCCCCCCGGGGGCACCCCTGGCAGGCTCAGAACGGGACAGGAGTGAGTGTCGGTCCATGAATCTCTGGAGCCTGCTCTGAGGTGAGGGGCAGGCTACTGAGCCAAGGCCTTGTGGGGGTGGGGGTGGCTTGGCTTTGGGTGGGCAATGTAGCCACAGTGCCTCCCACCTGGCCTGAGGAGTGGGGAGCTTTGTGAGCTGCTGGGGATGTGTGTTCTCAAAAAAATATGGCTCACTTTGTGGGGGTTGCTCCCCTGAAACCTTAGCCACACTGCACTTCTAAGCTCAGTTCAGTACTGACAATGAAAATCTTGATCCTTCTGCTCGCCCCACCCCTCCTCCTACGCATACACACGTGTGTGTATGCACATACACACACGTACACAGTGCCTTCCCTGCTGGGGATACCTGATTCATGTCAGCTGGGAGCACAGACCGCCCAAGGCCGCTGTGGTGTGGGGGGACTCTCTCTACAGATGTGGGTACTGAGGCCCAGCAGGCCTCAGGCAATGGGACCCCTACTTGACTCTGCTCCACTTCCTGTTTTATTTTTCTGTGATGTAGCCTCAGGTGAAGTAAGACTTAAGTATGTTTTCAGACGTAAGTCACTCAACAGGTCCCTCAAGACAGGTCACTGACTCTCAGGGTCTCACTCTTTCCGCTCAGGGAGGGCAGCAGTGTCAGCTCCGTGTGGGACTCAGGGACGTCGTGTGAGTTCCCAGAGAGCAAAGGGGGACAGGGTCCTTCTGGAGCCGATCCGGGGACTGGACTGACCTTCGGAAACCCACGTTTGTTCAGTGCAACTTCTATTCAAAACCAGTCCGTGCTCCTTCAGAAGTAACTTTCAGTAGATGCTCTCAGGACCGAGGCCAAACGCTGTCAGAGTCAGTCGCTACTCATCTTGTCTTTTCAATGCCATGCTGTGCCCTGTCCCTTGTTTTCTGCGCTCCAGCCGCGTGGGCCTCTTTCTACGATGTCTAACGTTCAGAGGCCCTGTGGTGGGGTGCAGCGTGGAGCCCATGGGCCCGTTGCTGGGAAAGCCTTGCCTCTCCCAGGCGTGCCCTGCCCTCCACCCCGCGCCGGGCCTCTCCTACTTTGTTAACTCCTGTCAGTCCTTCAGTTCTACGAGAAGTTGTTCCTGTAAATATTTTCCATCTTGGTTTTTTATACATTGTAAACATAATCGTTTTCTAGATTGTGAGAGGATTCCATTATCTGAAGTGTTGTAAGTTTATTTCAGTTGTCTGATTCATGGTGTCTTATTCCCTTATGTGCCTGGTTATTTTTGACTGTGTTCTGGTCACTGATTTTGAAAAAATAGTTTAGGGGCCATTGTTTCACACATTTTCATTTGCTTCTGCTGGGATTTGGGGGTACTACCAGTTAATTTAAACCGGAGATTCCTCGAACTCTCAGGTTATTTGAACCATGAGGGGCAGGCTCGCCAGAGGCCTAGTTTATTTCTGGTTCAGCCTCACCGAGAGTGAAGCCCACTAGAGGCCCAGCTTCACTGTATGTGGGGAGTTGAACTCCTCACCACGGGTAGGACCTAGGGTTTGACTTTTGTCCCTGTCACCCTAGGAGGTCACCACAGCTATAGGTCAATATTGCAGATGTTCTTGTGGATCAGAAAGTGACCTTGGGGCAAAAGTAGCTTTAAGTGCTTAACCTGTCTTTCTTTATCCTCGCCTTTGGCCTGGTAATGAATTCTTCATTATCTTATTAGCTTTCTGATTCTTTTTAGAGACTTAAAAATACTGAGGGTTTTAATTTAATTTTTTAATCAAGGTATAATTGACTTACAACATTATTAGCTTCAGGCACAACATAATGATTCAATATCTGTATATATTATGAAATGATCACCATAGTAATCTAGTTAACATCTGTCACCATACACAGTTCCAATTTTTTCTTTCTTGTGATGAGAACTTTTAAGATTTACTCCCTTGGCAATTGTCCAATGTACAGAATTGTTAACCAGAGTCACCGCGCTGTACAGTACATGCCCACGACCTACTTATCATTCAGGATTTGTAAGGTATCCTCCGTGAGAGGTCAGTTCAAATTAACCAGCTCCTCTTACGAGAGCCACAGTCTCTTGGTGTAAGCGTGATTCCCCCAGGCAGCCTTCTCTGGTTTTCAGCACGGGTCTGGGTTTCCCGTTATGTCCTCTGCCAGCACAACGAGCTTCTCTCTTTGCTAGCTGCCACAAGGTCTGACTTACGAGTTCATTCGTGTGGGGATGTGACCAACACCTCTCTCCATCTCCACGCTGTAAACCCATTCAGACAAAGGCGGGGCCCGCATCTGTTTCGGCCACCACTGCACCCCCGCACCTGGAGCAGTGCCCGGCATGCAGTGCGTACTCCAGTGCTGTTTGTTACTGTAATCACCTCCACTGCTTTCACTGTGTCTGTAAGGTTTATTTTGGTACAACTTTTGGCCATTACTTTGAACACGCAACTCAGTTCTCTCTTACCATATATTTTGGATCCCTGTAGGACCAGGAGACTCTAACATGCATGTCACCACTCACAAGATGAGCTATAATTTAACTTCAGAGTCCTGGCCTTCATTCCTGTTCCTTCCTAGCTCTGTGGTCTTGTGAAGTCTCTTAAATTCTCTGAGCCTCAATTTCCTCATCTGTAAATTGGGAACATTTGTGTTTCTTTGGTTTCCTTGAGGAGGAAGGAATGATAACTCTGGGTAACTGTTGTGGGTGAAGTGGATTGGCACTAGGCAGCCCTTCCAACCTCCTCTTCGTGGACCTTCCTGTGTACAGGTGTTGATAAGGCAAACTGTGCATCTCAGGTCTTCTTATAACTGTAGTCTGATGCAAGTAGATCCTATCAGATAGATGCATTTGCACACGATTTGGAAGGCAGAATGAGGTGGAGACCATCTTCCTGGTGCCTGGGGCAACAAGCCTGTCATCAGTAAGCATGAACATGACCCTGTTGCCCTTTCCACGTCAGAGTCAGTGTCCAGTCACTGGTTTTGTGGGTGTGAAGAGGCAGCGGTGGCAGCGACAGCACTGTGACATTGTGGCTATGGCGGCGCGCTCTTGAAGCCAGTGGTTCCAATGGCAGCTTCCTGGTCCCCTGCTAAATCAGGTATGAGGGAGGCTCTGGGTGTGACCGTCCTGAGGCACAATTCCATTTCATCTAGGAGCCCGTGACATTCAAGAAACAAGTTTTCTGTTCAGGCATAGATAACAGTTACAGAAATTTCTGTTCAAAAAGGGAGAAAGTGGGGAGCCTCCATACTGTTTTCCATTGTGGCTGTGCTAGTTTACCTTCCCACCAGCAGTGAGCGAGGGTTCCTTTATTGCCACAACCTCTCCAATGTTTATTATAGCCATTCTAACAGGTGCGAGGCAGTATCTTACTGTAGTTTTGATTTGCATTTCCCTAATAGCTAGTGAAGTCGAGCATCCTTTCATGTATCATTGGCTAAGTGCAATAAGTCAGACAGAAAAAGTTAAGAACCATGATTTTACTCGTATGTGGGATATAAAACTGAAAGCAGCAAATGAGCAAATAAGAAAAACAAACCAACAAAAACAGACACAACAGACTGGTGGTCACCAGAGGGAAGGGGGTGTGGAGGGTAAGGGGAAAAGAGGGTCAAATATATGGTGACAGAAGATTTGATTTTAGGTGGTGGACACACAATGCCCCTCAAAACTTACATAATCTTATTAGTGAGTGTCACCCCAATACGTTTAATTAAAATTAAAAAAAAATTTTAAGGGAGAAAATGGAAAGAAAAAAAGCCACTGGTCCCAAGCAGTTCTGAAACCCAGCCGGGCACACGCCATTTGGGTCAAGGCCTCTCCTGTGAATCTTGGTCCACCTCTGAGTCCTCCTCTGCTTTCACAAGTCGGAGGTGTTGAGAAGTCTGATCAGCCTGCCTCTCGTCTGGAGAACTTTATAGCTCACACAGCCGCCTTTCATTTCTGTCCCCCCTTGGTCCCCTTCAGTACAAACCTGCAGTGTTTTGGCTGGTATATCATTCTCAAGAAAGCTGTAGGTTTTCTCTTCCACAGATCTTTCCTTAATCATTCCATTTCTGTTTGGCTTCTGCAGAGATGGCTGAGGGGATCTGTGAGTCACTCAATCTTTTCAAAGAGCTTTTGTGTGGCTGAATACCCTGACCTTTTGATCTTTCTGAGGTTCTAGCAAAAGACTGCCCAGCCACACCCTCAGTTTTTACCCTAGAACATGCTTCCTTGACAGCAAATCTCTTAATTTTAGTGTCTTTTGCAATCTGGGTAGGCTGAAAATTTCCCAAATCATCCGGTCCTGGTCCCTTCTTGTTTACCAGTTCTTCCGTCGGTTTTTCTCTTTTCTTTTGCATTTTGCTATGAGCAGCAAGAGTAAACCTGGCCATACCTTCGACACTTTTTTTTTTTGAATTCTATATGAGTTGCAAGTTTTGCTTTCCATGTAACTTCAGGGTACCGTTTCGCTACGTTTTCTGCTATCATGCAACAAGGATCCTGTTCCTTCCAGTCCCCACGAACATGTCCTCATTTCCTCCTGAGCCCTTGCTGGTGGCACCTTTACTATCTGTACTGCTCCTAATCGGTGATTTAGGTTTTCCTAACCATATTCCTCATGCCTGCTGAGTACTTGCTAGTAGAGCTCTTAACATCCACATTTCTGCTAATAGTCTGCTCAAGGCAACATCGGCTTTGTCCATCACGCTCCTCAGAACTTTTCTAGTTTCTGCAACTATGCAGTTCCAAAGTCACCTCTACTCTCTTAGGTATTCGTTAGAGCATACCACTTTCTCTACTTTTGATACCAAAGTATGTATTAGTTTCCTGTGGCTGCTGTAACAAGTTACCACAACACAAATTCTGGGCTAAATCGCGGTGTCAGCAGGGCAGCTGCATTCCTCCCTGGAGGCTCTGGGGGAACTCCCATTTCCCTGCCTTTCCAGCTGCTGGAGGCTGCCTGCCTTCCTTGGTTGTGGACCCTGCCATCTCCCACATTGCGCATCACTCTGCCACTGACACTGCCTTCATCTGCCACATTCAAGGACCTTTGTGATTGCCTTGGGCCCACCCAGATAATCCAGAATGATCTTCTTATCTTAAAGTCAGCCAATTTACAACTTTAATTCCCCTTGCTACCTTAATTCTCCATTCCAGGAAATGTGAAATAGTCACAGGTTCTGGGTTTAAGACCTGGGTATTTTTGGGAGGCTATCACTCTGGCAGCCACACCTGACTTCATGTTGTCAGGTGGGCTCCATGCAGTTCTGGAAGTCTTTTCTGGAGGCCCACCTGCAGCCCGCTCTTCTAGACCTTTCTGTGATGCTGTCAGCATGCAACTTCCTGGTGCTGAGTCCGTTTTTCATCCTCTCAGGGCTTTCGCTTCTCTTATCTGTAAAATGGGGTGGCAGTGTCACAGTTGTGGGGTGGCAACGGAGAGCACAGAGGATGGTCATCCATCTCTGGACCCTGGGGGGGGCGTGCTCTGGGGACTGAGCATTGCTACCCAAGAGGGCTTCAAGGAGGTGGCACCAGCAGGGACAGGCTGCTGCAGGAGTGACTGGAGCTCATGGGCAGGGTGAAGGGTATGGAGCACTTACTATCTGTTAGGCACGGGACTGGGTTTTTTTAAAATAGAGATTATATTATTTAACTTAATCCGTGATGAAGGGCTGGTTCTATTCTGTGCCGACCAATATAGCAGCCACATGTGGCTGTCGAGCATTTGAAATGTGGCAAGCAGACTGAAGAGCCGACTGTTTAATTTTGACTCACGTTCATTTGAATTAGCAACATGTGACCAGCAGCCACCATATTGGGTGGCATGGGAGGGTTAAGTTGTCTGTGGTCTGACCGTGGGGTGTGGAGCGGGGCCGTCCTGTCTCATCACACTTTCTGCGACTCACCCGTGTGGCTGCTTCTCCCTGACCTTTGCCCCAACCTTGAACATTTCAGCTCCCTCTTCTGTCCGGCCATTGGCTGATGCCACCCCTGTGAGCCTTGTCCCAGCTCCTGCACAACTGCCCCCCTCAGTTGGGGTCTTCTGTTGCCAGTTCACAATTTCCAGGGAGCCAGTGAAAGACTGGGGAGTGTAAGAGGTGGCAGAAGTCACAGTGGTGAGTAGGCGGGTGCCCTCTTGGCACAGCCTCTGGATGCTGGCACCTGAGATGCCATCGCGGTCCCTATGCCCCACGTGGGCTTGGCACAGGCCTGGAGCTTGCCTCCCCAGGGGCTACCGCATGTCACTTGTCAGCTCAGAGCCACTGGTGTCTGCCCTCTTGGGGTCTCCTGTTCTGTGCTGCCTGCATAATTACTTTTCTTGGCACAGGTGAGAGTAGGTGGTGGAGGCTGGCAGGGCTGTGCAGCAGGGACCCGTGGAACGGATGACACCAGGCCTCCTAAGGCGGGCTGCTCGTCCCTGAGCCCCCGCCTGTGGCCCCATGGGTGGCTTGGCGGAGCCGGTGACTTGTGCTCCATGGGGAGAAACCTGTGGTTGGTGAGGGCAGCGATCCTGGCAGAGGCCGGCCAAACATTTGCCCAGGTAGAGGTTTCAAGTGTATGGTTTAGGGGATGTGCCTGAACTAATCCTGTTATTAGCTGGATTATCTCTTCAAACTGAGAACCAGCTTCTGTGGGTCCCCTGTGAAGTGCTCAGTTGAGAGCCAGGGTGACGGGCCCCACCCGGGGCGTGTGCCTGCTGTCCGTGAGCCTCCCGCCTGCATGGCAGCCAGGCCGGCTTCTGCCACTGTCCTTCCACTAGCTTGTTCTTCCATCTGTCAGTTCATAGAGCAGCTCCTGCGCCCCGGGGGTGGGGGCGGGGGCCTCGGAGCTGGGTGCTAGGTGCCCGAAGGTGAACCGAACCAGGCGGGGCCTCACAGAGACAGGGACACATGGAGGACTGCAAAATGGTAACACAGAGGCAGGTGCAGGGAGACGGGGACATTCCGGGTGGAAGGTTGACGTGGGGCTGGAGAGGCGGGCGGGAGCAGTGCCTGCAGGGAGCCTTGAGTGCCCTGTGAAGGAAGTCGTGAGAGCGCAGGGTCTGAGCAGAGACTCGAAGGAGGTGAGGGTGTTATTGAGGGACAGCGGGCTGGGGCCGCAGGTCCCGGGGGCTGTGGTCCTTACCCTGCTGCCCTGGGCCCTCGAGGGCTTCATGGTGGAGCTGATGGGGTCTCTGAGCTTGGATGGGAAGGACGACACCTTTATTTTTATTAACCTTGAAGGAAATGTAGCATACCTTTCAATTATTATGGCTGTAGGCAGGGCAAAACAAAAACCAAAACCTCTGCAGAAGTAGAGGCATCTGTCCCTTTTTCAACCATGGAAATTACTGATATTTTTATTGTATATTAAAATGATTCCAGATATCTTGAAATATTTCTGCTTATCTTCAGTTTGAAGTTACAGCAGCCACAAGATCTTGTGAATTAACGCACACGTGTGACTATGTCACAAATTGAAAAACGAACCACTTCGCTGCAGTTGGCTTCCTTTGTCAGTCACGCTGCGTAGCTCGAGTGCGTGTCCGATGTTTCTCTAAAGCACGGTCCCTCGGCTTCGGCACACTGCCGGGGTCCACTGCCGGCGAAGAGGCTCTGCTGGGGCCTCGGGGCGCTCATTCCGCCGAAGGACTCTGCATGGCATGCGGAGCCAGGGCGGGCTTCCGAGCACAGCAGTGCCATCTGATTGACCTTTGAAGAGGATGGTCTGGCTGCCCCATTGTGACAAGGCTAGCAGGTGTGGGGTGGGGTTCTTTCCAGTGATGTGGGCCAGGGATGGCTCAGACCAGTGGAACGGCAGTGGGGGTCGTGAGAAGGGGGTGAATCTGGATGTATTGTGAAGGCGGGGGGGCGGTGGGGCGCGAGCTGTAGGAATTGCTGCTGGGTTGGATGTGGCGGGTGAGAGAGAGACATCAAGGGTGACTTGCTGTGGCGGGCTAGCTGCTCTGTGAGATGGGGTGGCTGCTGCTCAAGGTCTCACACAGGAGGTGACATTTGAGCTGGTCTTTCAAGGTGGTTGGTTGGCGAGGTTATTGTGAGTTCTGCGGAGATGGTACGAGTCTCGTGTTCCCACCCTGGCAGCCCGGGAACTTTGCCCAGGGCCCACTGCCGGTCCCTATGGTTTGTTGTCCAAGACTAGAGTGAAGGTGGGAGGTCCATGGGGTCCTCAGGCTTCTGGCTTCGGTGCTATGAGGACGGCTTTGCCAGGACAGAGGTCCTGTCACTCAGGGCAGAGCAACGGGCAGAAGGCATCTGGCGACACCGGAGCTTCCAGGCTGGGAGGGTGTCCGCCTGAGCCGAGAGTGTGGGCAACGTGCGCTGGCTCTCGGCGCGGTTTAGCTGGGGCGACTGCTGATGGATGGCTGTGGGTTTAATACCTCGGCAAACCAGGGCTGCTCCCTGCAGGATGAAGTGGTGGAGATGTAAATGTTTTATATCAGAGCATTAACTGCTTATTAGAAGTGCACTGAGATTTATATGCTCTGTGCTCTAACTGTGGACATCACGGAGAAGTAATTTGCCTGCTGGAACCATCTAACAGAGCTGTTAATCCGGAAATGCGCGTCCTGCAGTCCGCCGGCCTTTCGGCAGAGCATTTGACTTGTCTTATTAAGCAGAAATTAAGCACAGGTATAAATGCTGCCGAATGAGCGGCTCCACATCCTGGGCCCCCCACAAGCAGATCACGTGGGACCACCAAGCCCTGACTCGACTCCTCTGATATAAAAGAGGGAGTTCTGGGGCTGCACTGTGTTTGTGGGGTGTGTGTGTGTGTGTGTGTGTGTGTGTGTGTGTGTGTGTGTGTAGGGGTTGGGGCTGCTGCTCTCTTGCACCCATGTCCAGAGTCTGGCTGCCAGGTAGGGGTGCTCACCTGGTGTCCACAGCCGGAGAGGTCTGCGGCGTTGGCCTCTTCCTCCCATGGCTTGGACAGAGAGGTACTACACTGTCTGGGGACAGTTTGAAGCCTGATGTTGGCAAGTGAGTAAAGCACAGGGTTTTTGAGCTGAACATCTAGAACTTTCTCTGTATGAAAAACATGTTCATTGCAAAACTTCGGGCAGGTGACCGGTGGGGAAAGAGATATTTCTTGAATGACCAGAGGATGCCGAGTTTAGGGAGCACTTGGAGTAAATGCACCCCTCCACCCCTCCACCCACCTGCCCCCCACCCCCGCCCCCACTCACCCTTTCAGTGTCGTGGATGCCAGGCACTGGCGACACAGCAGTGAGTGCAATAAAAACTCCTGCCTGGTGGAGCTTACGTTGTCCTGGAGAAATCGAATGTCTGCAGCGAACACATCACGTGCCCAGAGTTCGGACTGCACACGAGAGTAGTGTCATCCACCCCATTTAAATGATTTCTGTATCCTTTTTTGCTGTTTATTTTTGTTTTAAAGTGGACACATGTCTTGGTGTGTCCAGAGCAGCCTCACCGTGTTTTTCTGGAAAAGGGGCAGCTCCCAGCTTTCTGCATAGCTCACCAGCTTCCTGTCACTGTTCCGCACAGAAATCCCCCACAGCGTTTGCCCGTGTCCCGTGTTCTCTGAGTCACAAGGCCACAGAGCGTGTGGCACACTGTGCTAACTGCAGGCCATCGACAGGCTTGTCCTGGGCTGTGACCTGGGGCTGGTCTCCCAGCGTGGGGCCCACTGTTTTCTCGGCACCAAAGGGGCCCAGGGACGGAATCTTCTGGGTCCCCAGATCTGCAGTTTCCTCTCTCCTCCCCACCCCCCACTGGCAGGCTGCCCTCCAACCTCATGCTCTGTCGTCCTCTCCTCCTATCCAGATGCTAACAGCACGCACAGACACACAGTCCAGCCTCGGCCTGCATCTTTAAGCAGGCTGGTTAGCGAAGTGATAAGCATCTTTATCATTTTACCTTGATGTTCCAAGAACTGTGGTTTGTCAGCCAAGTCTGGGGCTGTGACCAGAGGCGCGTCTGTGTTAAGAGTTGAGGATCCTCCCCCCGCCATCCCCCGGCCATCCCCCGGCCAAGGCAGCTGTGCAGTTGGCTTGGTGGGCGGCTCCGTCGTCCGTTCCAGGGGCAGCTGGGGCGACGGGGCGGAGCGGGGGGTTGGTGGGAGTGGAGGGTCTCCGGAGCCTCAGGGTGTCACCTGCCCCTGCCGTGCGATGTGTGGCCCTGTAGCAGGGGCCCCTTTCTGCTGTGACTCGGCTGCGAGCGAACAGTCCTCGCAAGGCCCCATTTTTCCCAGGGCCTTTGACCTGTGCTGTTGAAGACAGCGGCCAGAGCTGAAACACGGCTGGTGGCCCTGAGCAGCGGAATTTCCAATATGCACAAACTTTAATCAACTTAAATGTGACTTTAAACACGAGAATAGCCTGCCAGCTGGGAGGAGAGAGAAAACTGAAAAGCAGGTCCAAGGACTCAGAAAGGTATTAGAAATCTTTTAAGTATTTTTGGAACAACTTGGGAATATAAACTTACTTTTTGCAAGTGTAAAATTTATGAGACCTAAATTTGATCAGGTATTTCTGAGGGAAACCTAGCATCCGTGCTATAAGTGTAAAATGGACAGCAGAGTTCACAGACATAATATTAAAAAATGCAAAATATTCCAGTAGTGTTTTTTTAACATTCATTACATATTGAAACGATAGTATTTGGGGTGTGTTGGGTTAAATGAACTATGTTATTAAAATTAATTCCACTTGTTTCTGTTTGCTTTTTAAAATGTGGCTTCTAGAAAACTAAACTAGAGGCGTGGCCCACTCTGTGTTCTATCGGACAGCACGCTCTAGGCCCTTTGCGGACCCTTGCTCAGGCCCGAGGCCGCTCAGTGATTGGATGTGCTGGGCTGACCACTTACCGACGTGTACGAGTGCCAGACTCTGTGCCAGGACCCCCGCATGTTTTCAGTCCTCCCAAGAGTCGTAACAGGTACATAGTGTCATTTAAAATATAAGGACAATAAGACCTTTAAACATTTATAAAATATAAAACTTTAAAAGTCTACAGATACTGAATCTCCGAGCAGTGAAGTAACTTGCTCCAGGTCACACAGCCACCATGGAGCAGAGCCGGGGCCCTAGAGTTAGATGTGCCCGGGTCACCCCCACCAGTGATCCCTCACCACACGGCCCTGCACCAACCCCAGGAGTTCAGTGCCCGCCTTGGGGCTCAGCACCCCAGAGCAGGATCTGCAAGTGACCACAAGGACCATAAGAATCCCAGGGGGGTGGGCTATGCCGTTGGGCTTGTCCCTGAGGGCTTGCTTGGAGAGGAGGTGCCGGGAGAACCACCACCCCGTTCTGAGGGTGACTGGGCCGCTGAGGGCACAGCGTCTGCTCCCGGCAGCCTCGCCACAGCCGCATACCTGCCTCAGCCTTGTCCGCCTTGGGGCTGAGTGTTTTCACCAGCGTCAGGGGCTGTCTCACAGATGAACAGACCGAGCCTCGGACGGGAGATGTGGCTTCCCCTAGATCGCAGCCAGGGCTCTGGTTCCGGGTGTAGCGCTCTGTCTGCTAACTAAACCTGGCTCCAAAAAAAAAGACAAAGTAAAGTGTTCACAAGCCTTGCAGTTGGGGGGACGTCCAAGAACACCACCTTCATGGTCCTGAAGCCATCGCCTGTCGTGGTGCTAGTAATGCTTCCATTAGAACATCGTTTCTTTGGGTTGGTCGCCCTGTACATGAGTTGGTTTCTGAGAAGGTTCCCTTCTGAATGGGCAAAGGGTGGTGGTGATGTGACAGGGTGGCAGGTGGGTGAGACAGGGCTGCTCAGGATGGGGGAGATGGCGGGCTATCCGCAGACCCTGGTCTGGCTTTCACCATGCCATTTGTGAGTCTGGAGACCTCCTTCCTGGAGGCCCCTGATTTTCTCTGTGCGCCTGGGAACAGAGGGCTGCAGGTCAGACTTCCCTGGAGAAAGCAGGTCCTGGGCTTGCCCGGATCTTCTACCTAGGCTCACGTGGCTTTCGGAGTCCAGGGCTGCATCCTGGCACTCCCATTTCCCACCCTCGGGATCCACCTCCCACATTGCCTCACCTCTGTGAACTTGTTTCCTCGCCTATGAAATCGGGCCTTCCCGTGCAGGGTGAGGGCTAACCCAGAGCCTGTGCAACTCGGGCGCCCGGTGCCACAGCCAACACGGGCTCGGTGGCACAAAGCACCCCCTGTTCCCTGGGACCCTGCCTGTCTCTCCACGGGACCCTGGGGGCCCCACGCCTGGAAGGCAGGAAGCAGGGCTGTGGAATTGTCTCTGGGTGCCAGTCCCATGCCAGCACAGGTGTTTTAGTTTCCTCACCATGGAATCTGGTGGCCCCTCCAGGATGCTAGGAAGGGTCGGCGGGGCTGCAGAAATCCAGAGAACTCAGAGATGGTTTCTGCTGAGGTGGAGGGAAGAGGTCCCCATGGGAAAGTGTATTCCTAGCATCGCCTTCATGCAAAATTAGTTTCTCAAGGGGCTGGCTTGCTCAGCCCAGACAGTTTTCTCCAAGCCCCTCAGGCAGCCTGGTCTCCCAGAAGAGATTACAAATTCTGGATTGTGTAAACACTTTCTTCCTAGGAAGCCTCCATAGAGAACTTCCTTATTCCTGCCTTCGAGGTAGAGAACCTGGCCAGCCCCGCAGAGGAGACCCTGGCGCAGCCCCCGAGGCCCAGGGCGGCCCGAGCCTGCCTCCGGGAACTCGGGGCCAGCCTTGTGGAAGACGCAGGGATGCTGCTGACTGCCTGTGCCCCACTGGTGCCGAGCACGGCTTCAAAGAGCCCTTGCCTCCCTCCTCCTTTCTCCCAGGCCGCTGGGCATCTGAAGGCCCTTCCTGGGAGAGACCAGTGGTCTGCAGAGGCAGAAGGCATATCCAGGCCCACTTGTGTCCCCCAGCCCCTGCCCCAGACCACTGCTGCTGCTGCGTCGTTAGAGCTGCCTTGGGAATAAAGCAGCAACTGAGCAGACAGGCCCCTCCCACTTCTGTCCTGGGGTCCAGGTAAGGAGGAGGGTGGGCAGACTGAGAGGGGATGCTGCTGGGCCCCTGGGCCCTTTAAGAAGCTGGCTCCTCAGATGGTCTGGGGACAGTAAGCCCAGGCAGCTCCTGCCTCTGCTGACGGTCACCGGGCGATGCGCAGTAAAGCCTGGCTCCTTCTGCCTTTGAACTGAGCACTCTGCCTTCCTCCCGCCTGGGAGCCATCCTGAGCTGTCAGTTCCCAGGGATTAGATGCATGTTTAGGCTGGAGGAACTCATGAATGAAAATATTTTGCTTCGAGGTTTCAGCAGTGGAGCCCCATACAGTGGGCCCCACCTTTCTCTCCTCTCTGTGGCCCAGCACCACCCACCCAGGCCCACCCTAAGAGCGGGGGCGAGGCCCTTCCAGCAGCACCCAGGCGACGGTTTGGACAGGTCCACTGCGCTGTGATGAAAGCAAACGACCGACAGCCTCTGGGCCCGGTGAGCACTTTCCTGACACCTTTTTCCTGACCACAGCATCCTGTTCAGCACAGGATGGCAGGGGGCAGCCCCTGCTCTTCTGCGTGTGAGCCAGGCAGGGCGGGGAGGGAGGCCTTGGCCCTGGGTTTGCGCATGTCACCAGCTTTGATTTCAGCGTCCTGAGCTTTGAGGGCTGTGGGTCGCGTGGTTGGAGAACTGAGTTGGTCCTGTCGTCTTGGAAGTGCAGTATCGGGGAAGAGGCAGGTGGTCAGGGTTCAGACCTCGGCTCAGCCTCTTGGTTGTGTGACCTCGGGAAAGTCACATAACTGCTGCCTCTCCCCCATTGACAGATGAGGGTGCTGGTGTCCCCGCCTCTCCTTGCTGAGCTGCTCTGAGGGTTATGTGGGGGGTGCCAGCCCTTGTGCCCTGCGTGGGGTCAGCATTGCATCACTGTTCATTTCCTGCCTGTTGCTGGGCCCGGCTGGGTTGGCAGCCTGGGTCACAACCCACTCTGTGCCCTTTGTGCCCCACGTCCATGGAATGAGGAAGACTCAAGGGGAGTGCTTACGGGCACTCCTGATGGATGAGGCCGTCAGGTCCTAAGTGAATCAATGCTGCAATTAATAGACTGATGCCGTCACTGGCTGGGTTACACCCATGGCGGGCTCCTCCATATCGGCTTCGTCGCCACACAGCTCTGGGGCTCCCTGGAGCCTGTGGCCAGTGGCCCCGCCCAGAGGGTGGTTGCCTGCTGCCTCCTCCTGTAGGAGGTTGCTGGGGACTTCTGGGGAAAGGGCGTAAGCTGGTGGTTCTTAGGACTCTGTCCTCCCTAACTGAAGAGATTCAGTTGAGGATCAAAACAAGCCTTGGGTCGGTGACCTGGCTGGGCTGGGTGGGGAGTGTGAGGGCATGCATACGCCCAGGCAGGTGGCTGGTGCCAGCCCTGCGTGTGTGCTGTGTGTGTGCGGGGGCTGGGCAGGGATCTTCCTCATGGTATACCAGCATATCGTGGTACATGTGGCATGTGTACCTTGATCTGTCATGGCAGCCTTCCACACGCTACCCATCACCAGGGAGGGCTGTGCCACGGCCCCACGTAAGGACGCACTCTGGGTTCAAACCACCCTCGAGAGTTCGGTCACGTAGGCTGTTTCTGAGTATCAGCCCTCAGCAGCCGTGCTGTGAGTGAGTCCTTGTGCAAGCATCACTCACACCACTGTTTGTAGCACCAGTGCTCAGCAGGCGCGTTTCTGAGACAGGTGTCTGTCTGCCGGGCTCCGGAGGCCGGGCGCTGAGTTGCCTTCCAGGCGCTGGTGCTGCTTTATGTTCCCGCCAGCACTCTGGGAGAGTGTGTGCCTCCCTGCACTGTCTCCAACACCTGGCATCCGGTGTTGAAAGTTTCGCTCCCTCCTCTGCTTCACCAGAGAAAAAACGATGATCTCATTGTTTTACTGTGCCTATTTCGATTACCCGAGACAACAAGGATATTTTGTGTACATTACCAGCCACTAATATTTGCTCTCACCTGAATTAGCTGTCTACGTAATTTTCTCGTCTCATTAAATGCTTTCCTGTTAATGGTTTAGGAGAGCTCTTTATATATTAAGGATAATGTTTCATGTATTTTTATAAATTTTGAATGTTTAATTATTTACCAAACATCGACCTGCTTTCTCATTCATATATTCAACCGTTTAGAACGGTTTAACAGATTCTGGACTGTGTTGGGGGTGCGTGCGCACTGGAGAGTTGGTCCTTGTGTGCCTCTTGTTTCAGGGGAGTTCACAGCTTGTGGGCTAATCAGCTCTGGTCCTCCCCAGGTGGACTCGGACAGTCGTCCCTGCTGCTGATGGAAAGATAGGGAGGGGAGGGTTGGTGTGGGCAGGTCAGAGCACAGGGCATCCCAGAGGGGATGTTGGGAGTTGGGTTGTGAAAGGTGTAGGCTTCAGGTGTGGGCTGGGGAGGGCACTCTGGGCAAGAGTGAGAGCAAGAGTGAGGCTGAGCCAGGAAGCTGGGGCTGGGGCTGTAACTGGCCTAAATGCAGATTTACTCAGGGGTACCTGGTGGCGGGCACAGTGATGGGGCGGGTGGGGAGTCTCCCCTTTTCTCTCTGAGCTGAGGAGGAGAAAAACATCTGCATACCTTCCCTGGGCCCGGCTAGAAGTTTCTAGAGGAGTTTTCCTACAGTGCAGGGGCCAGCGAGAGGCATGCTCTCCTGGGTCAAAGGCCCGTCAGGTCCCTGTGTGGCCTGCGAGTGTGCTGAGTCCATCGGACAGAGAGGCATTGAGGTCCGAGACGGCAAAGGGACCACGTGCATCAGCCTCAGGATGGCTTCGGGACGCTGGCCTCGGAGAGCCAAAGGCATTTAGGGGGTGTGAGGGACCCACCCGCCTCTGGGCCTGCTCTAGTGACCTGGGAGACAGGAGAGGCCTCTGGGCTGCTTCTGAGGAGAGCAGAGTGACAAGTGGCCACACAGCCAGGGGCTCGCTCTGTGAAGTCCCGGCAGGTGGAGCCCATGCCCCTGAGCCCTAGTGGGGCCTCCTCTGGGCCGCGGCTGCTCCCAGGGAGGCTGGCCAGCCGGGAGTGGGCAGGGGCTGTCTAGGCTGGAGTGCAGGCGCACCGTGGGGACTCTGCTGCCGAGTCTCCAGTGGGCACCTGCTGTGCGAGGCAGCTGGAGGCCCAGGCAGGCGCTGGAGAAGCAGGAGGTGCCGGGCCTCGTTTAGTTGGGGCTGACAGTCTACTTGGGGGATGGGGTGGGGTCCCCTCGGTCTGGAGGTCAGGAAGTGGTGTCCGAGGAAGTGGGGGCTGTGGGCTTGGTGGTTCCTTCAGCTGGGGTTTCTCGAGCCTGGGCGAAGAGGCTAACCCAGCTCTGCCCTCGGGATCCTAGTCCTGTGAAGTTGGCCTGTCAGAATCAGGGAGTGGTGACCTGGTGGTTGCTCTGCCCACAGAAGCCCTGAGGGCTGTGGGAGCACAGAGGAGGTGGCCTCAGAGAATGATCCTGAAGGAGTCACATCTAGGTTGAGGCCAGAAGGAGAAACAGGGATTGGGTGGGAGGGTGGGGCGGTGTGTGGGAGAGCATGTGTAAGGGCCCCGAGTGTCTGGGTGGTATGGTGGGGTGTCAGAGGCCAGCTGATGGGTGGCATCTGGCAGTCCTGGAAGGCTTCCTGGGGGAGGGACCAGCCATGGGAGGGTACCCCGGGTTGGGCTGGAGGCTGGCCCAGGGAACGGGGCAAGGCAGGCAGCACCAAGGAGGAGGGTACTCTCTGGCCTGTGGTGCTGCTGGTGCTGCCACAGAGCTCCCCTCGGTGGGTGGGTGTGGCAGGTAGGTGGAGGGGAACCCTCTCTACTCTGAAATATACAATCTTGTTGTATAATGAGTCTCTCCAAAGCTGGGAGTCAGAAACTCATGCTGTGTACCGACCCCAACCCCCAACCCGTTTCAGGAGGGCTCGAGGTGAGGTGGGGCCAGAGGCACCTGGCACCCCAGGGAGACTTTAGCTCAGGGAGGAGGCAGGTCCCTGCTCAGCCCTGCTCATCCCACCCCCACTGGCTGCTTTGTGAAGGCCAACTCCCATCGCGTCCCTCCCCATCGCCGCAGGGGGACAGCCAGTCTTCTCACCCAGGCGCGCAGGCCCTTTGAAGCCAGCCTGCCACGACGTTGCCAGCTGCCCGCTCCACATCTCGGTCTGTAGCTCCCTGCGTGCCTGCTCCAACCACCTTCTGTCCTGCCCCACCCGTGGAAACCGGCGCGTCTCACCTCCGCACCTGTGCCGGTCCTGCTTCCTGTTCTGGATCTCCATCTCGTTTATTTAAGGCCTGCTCATCCTTCCAGGTGCACAAAGTGCACAAAGATCACCTCCTCCCAGAAGCCTCCCTGGCTTTCCTAGCCCTCTTGGGCAGAGCACAGCTATCTCGGTTCTAGTGGTCGTCACCACCCTGCAGTCACCTTGTGTTTGAATTGGCTCTGCCAGCACAGAAGTACCAGACAAGGGGCTCCTGCAGGCAGTCTGTCCCTCCATGTGTCTTTTGTGGGGGCTCATGACCCCATTTACTGAGGCAAGAGGTGGGCTCATGAGGCAGCATTTCCTCAAGAACCGGCAGGGGCTGCTCAGTGGGCACCTGCCCACCCACTGCTTTGGAGTCGAGTGGTCGTGGAGCCAGAGCCAGAGGCGGTGGGCAGTGGTTTGGAGCGTAGGCTTGGGGAAGGCCCCTCTCGGCTCTTGCTTGCTGTGTTGCCTTGGGCAAGTTGTTTAACCTGTCCCGACCTCGGTTTACCCATCTGATGAGTGGGGACAAAAACATGCTCCAGGGCACGCTGAGCATTAAAGAGGTCACGGCGTCCAACCCTCACCGCCCCAGGGCTCCACATGGCCAGGTCTCTTCACAGTCATCCAGCCAGAAGTAATGGGAAAGTTGTCCCTTCATTGTCCTTTGAAGGGACATTGGCTCCGGGGAGTCCCTGTCCTGTCCCCAGCGGCACACGTGAGCCCCTGTGACCTGCTGCAATTCCCTCCTACACCCTTCTCCTTTCTTGTTCCCCCATCCCCCCAGCTCCCCGTGGCATAGATGGGCCCACCCTCCAAGTCAGCCTCCCTCCAGTCTCGTCCCTCCCCTGTGCTGCCCACCGCGTCCTGGTCCTGCGTCACGGAGGGGCAGGGACAGGCTGGTGGAGGGGGAGTCTCTTGAAGTGGGTGGTTGGCGGGGCACCTACACTCAGACGGCTGAGCCTTCTCAGAGGCCCAGGGTCCTGGCCCATGGTTAACATCTCCGGGTGTGAGGCTCGTGGGAGGTGTTCGCGGAGCAGCTCTTCCACGCAAGGCGCCAGTGTTGGGTTTTTGTCTGAGAGGTGGTGTTAGCGCAGCTTGACGGAGGAGGAAACTGAGGCTCAGAGCCCACACACTGACCCAGGTCGTCACCCCGTGGGTGATGGTTACGTGTCAGCTGGATGCCAGGGTCCAGGGTCCCCTTGGAGTTCCCTCTTGCTCCTGGGCTTGATGGGGGGACCATCGGGGTGAGCAGAGAACAGGGTGGAGGCAGGTGATGGGCAGATCCTAAACGTGCAGGATTAAATATTTACATTAGGTGAAGATGAGGGTTAAGTGAGGGACAGGCTGGGCAGAGTGGAGAGAAGGCTGCTGGGCCAGCCTCCAGAGAGCTGCGGGACCAGGGGCCACCTCTGGGGGCTCGGCGGGGCTCATGAGGGGCTGGGGCCAGAGCAGGCGTCTGGGGCGGTGTCTCCTTCGAGGTGTGTGAGTGTGTGGTGGCCCAGGAATGTGGGGGCCACATAGTTTTGTGTAATTAGGTCGGCTCCTCTGCAGCAGCTGCAATTAGTGCAGCCAGGAGACAGGACTTCCTGCAGCCAAGGTCACTTCTGCACCTGGGGCGGCTTACCTGGGCTCCTGCTGCCCAGGCCTGGGCCCCGTGTAGTTTCCGGCAGAGGTGGCCCAGAGGCAGGTGGGGCTGTTGGGACCCTGGGGTCACAGCTCCCACCTCACAGCAGGAGGAGAGAATTGTCAGGGCCTTCCCCCTGCCACTCAGCCCTATTTACATGCTCTCTGAGGCCCAGCTGGAGACCGGTGGCTGCCCCCTGCCCCCACCTTTCAGGGGGCTGGTTCTTGGCTGTTCTCACTCCTGCTGCCTGTAAGTAACACTTTCAGTGTCTCGTAGGGAATCAGCATTCATGTCTGGTCAGTGAGTGCCTTGTATGCCTCCTTCCATGGGAGGCTCAGTGGCAGGAATATTTTGAGAATTTGGCTTTTCCTTTTGAGGAGCCTGACCTACCCAGCCTTAGTGAAAAATGGAGAGAGAGAGGTGATTAATGCTGCCACTTTATTTCTTTTCTGTGTTCGGGGAGCAGTATTTTGTGATTGTTGCTGATACATTTAGGTGAATAATCACTGTCCTTGTGTTCTTTACCAGCCCTGCCTGTATATCCCCCCAAACTGTGAGATGCTATGTAGGAAAACATGGAGGCAGGGAGTAATTCTTCCCATGTGTCTTTACAGACTTGGAGAAGCGAGGTGTTTGCTTGGGCCGCATGAGGAAGCGGACAGTGGCCCTGGGCCACCTGTCTGCCAAGTGCTTTTGCATCCCAGCTGGCGTGGCGCCAAGGTCCAGACTGGGACAGAGGCTGGAGTCTGGGTCCTTCCACCCAGCCAGGCTGGGCTGAGAGGGCGGTGGCCTGGGGGGTGGCCTGGCGGCTGACCCGAGGCTGGCGGGGAGTGGGGAAGGGGGGAGGAGTCTCTCTGGCGCCCACTGCAGTCAGCAGAAAGGTAGCACAGCTCTGTGGTAGGCTGGGGCTCAGTTGTGGAAGGCTTTGGGGTCCAGCGTGGGGACAGGCTATCTGCCCTCTAAGGCCACTACCTTGAGACTGGACTGAGTGCCTGGTTCCCCTGTCCTCTGCCGTGCACCCCAGAGCTGGAAAATGGTCTGAAAACCCTCGGAGCAGGGCCTTTTCGCAGGCAGGCCCAGCCTTCCCCTGGAGGAGCCCAGAGCAGGGAGAACACAGGGCCCTCCGCGACAGCACCCATTCCCGTGGGCAGAGGCCCGAAACCCCTGCACAGCAGGCCTGGACAAGGTCCGAGTCCTCAGGACGGGCCTGGCTCCCTGGAAGTGCACGGCTGGTGTTCGTGGCCATTGCTGTGACTCTAAACACTGTTATCAAAGGCAGAGACAGGGCTCCGGGAGGCGGGCTGGCCGGAAAGATACGGCTGCTCGAGCAGCGGCCGACGTCGGCCACGTAGCTCCTGCGATCTTGTGTCCCCTCATCGGCCTGCGAGGCCTTCAGTGGGAGTGAACCCCCCTCGGCCCTCGTGACGCGCAGTGCTTCTGCTCTGGATTCTGGAACGCGCCCACAAACGGTGACTTAGCGCACCCCGAACCACTGCCCCTGGGGACAGAGGGCTCCGTGCCTGCGACCTCTGGTCCCCGCACACTCACCACCCGGTCACGTGTGAATGTGTGTGTTTCTGTTTAAAGAGGGCTTCTTTGTAATGCACATGATTGTTATATGTACGCATACATATAACCGCATACATGTATATATAGTAGATGGTATGTGTACATGCATATAATATACATATGCATGTATATAAGATATAATATATGTATTTCATTCGTTAACCTTACGCCCACAGTTAACAACAGCAGTATAACTCACACCCGAGCAAAGCTCATCTAACACAGGCATCTCCTCTGCTGGGCTCGTGGGAGCACACGCGTGGATGGACATGGTGCTACATTCCCAGTAGACGGGCCACGTGTTCACTGTGGAAGAGCTGGACAGGGAGGCGGAAGATGGCGTGGTTTGACCTCAGCTGGGAGGGGTGCCCAGGAGACCCGAACTTTTCCCCGCTCTGTGCATGTCCACCTATGACCTTGAGAGTGTGGGCGTCAACTTCGAGGGTCACTGATACACATTAGCACGTAGGCGAATCGCACACCCGGAATCTGCAGACGCTGAGGACTGGGGTGTGTGGTAGCGAACCCAAGCTTCTGGCCCAGCCCAGCTGTCCCGATGGCTTCTCCGCACTCACTGCTTCAGCTGTTCACGCGGCATGTTTCTGTGGATGGGGTGGGGCGGTTATGTCTATTTTTATTCTCCCGACATACTTTGAACCTATAAATGAGAAGAACCTTAACCTTTGCAGGATTTTCACTTTTTGCCCACCTTCTATGTGCTGCCCCTGAAGGTTCCGTGAGATGAAGATCTCATGGGAGCATCTGTGTAGGTGGAAGGGCGGAAGGGGTGGGTCAGAGCATCCAGGAGTGAATCCCCGGGCTTGGCTTGAGGGGACAAATGAGGGAGGGCAGGGAGGAAGGCTGGGAAGGAACAGGACAGTGCCCACCCCCACCCCCGCCCCCGGCCTGGCTCCTGGTCTCCGAGGTCTCTCTGCAGACTTGTTGGCACCTGGGTAGTTACCAAGAACTGAGTCTGAGACCATGCAGGGTCTGTGGGTGCTAGTCATTTTAGGTTCCAGGCGGTAAGCGAGACCCAAGGAGGGGCCAGTCACCAGGCCTCTAGACCCTCACACTAGTGTTCTCTCCACACGGGCTCTGCGCACGGAGGGTGGGTCTGTTTCCCTCTTTCATCCAGGACTCCCTCCAGTCCTGCAAGAAGGATAGGAGCTCGGGGTTTGGAGTCAGTGTTAGAATATAGGCTTAGTCTCTCGTATTGGCTGTGTGACATGGGCAAGTAACCTAACCTCCCTGTGCCTCAGCACATTCATTTTTAAACGGGGGTGATAATACCTATTGTTCAAGGCTGCGTGGAGGATTTATTCCATTAATATTTATAAAACACATAGAGTAGCGCCTGGCACAAAATTAGAGACACGTGTTTGTTAAATAAAAGTGATAGAATTGCAGTGCGATTTAGGGTAAACTACTCTGACTAAGCCTCAATTTTACCATCTGAAAAATGGGAATAGATGATAATGCCCACCACAGAGGGCTTTTGTGATGACTCGGCATGACTGATAATGAGTTTGAGATGCTTAGTGTGTGGAGTAAGCTTTTAAAAACTATCAACGGTTTTTATTATTGGTATTATCATCACTTGGTAACCTTCCCCCAGCCCCACTGGTAGTCTCCTGACCTGAATTCGGATGAGAGGAAGGGGGAGCAAACATGGAAGGTAGCCTAGGAGGAAGGGAACCGACAGGGCTGCTGAGGCCTCCATGCAATGAGGCCAGAGATGGCCTTGGGCCTGCAAAGACCTGAGAGAGCTGGGTGCATGGTCCCGGAGGCCAGCGGGAGCTGCAGTCCCTCTCCCAGCCACACCTGCAGGGACCCCGCCCTGGTCAGCAGTGGCTCCTTGCGGAGTTGCTGGCCTGGGCTTTTGTTCCGTGAGGGTGGCCGCCCTGCCTGCCTAGGCGAACGGGCAGACTCGTGGCAGAGGGCGCTGCCCAGCAGCGTCGGTGCCGGTGGAAAGCGCGGTGCGTGCACAAACCCGCGTTCCCCTGGAGGGCTCAGGGTGCACTTCACAGGAAGCGCCAGCACAATTTTCTAATCAAGTTGAAGTCCGTGGCCCGTAGTTAGAAACAATAAATGAAACGCAATTTGAGCCGGCACTTTGCCCGCGTCTCCGTTTCTGGAAGTGAGTGTGGGTGAGAAGCTGGTCTTTCTGAGGGAAGAACTTGACCCCCGACCCTGGCCATTTAGCCCCCAGCCCCACCATCAGCTTGCAGGGGCGGGACCCTAGGACTTGATTTTAGGTAATCATTCCAAATCCTGATTTTGATCTGTCGGGTCAAAGTCCACACTTCTCTGTAAATCAGTGCACACTCCTTAGCCGACTCTTTGTTTTTCCTCCTTCCAGCTCCTTCTACCTACCATGCTTAGAGTTTAGTCTTGGAGATCATTGTTTAACCAATATTAAACCGTTCACGTAGTTTAAGTGTTTACTTATGTGCTTTGAATCATAGCTCGCAGTAAGAACAAGTGATGCCCCTAATCTGCCTTCCCTACACTCCCCAATACCCTAATTATGTAATTTAGAAAAGAACATTTCCTGACAGCAGTTTCTCAGTGCGCAGCAACAAATGCCGATCGGGGACAGGACCAAACAACCTGGTAATAGCTAGCACATGGAGCCCGCTGCCTCGGTCCAGGCAGCCCCGGCTTTGGGCGGACGCCCGTCCGTTTGGGTTAAGGCTTTCAAATGATGGCGTATTAGTGCCAGTAGAAGCAATCCCACATGAAAAGAGCTGTAGCTAATAACCCATCTCCAGTCGCTCTCAGTTTGCAGAACAGGCCGTCACTGCAAATCGTTACTGACTCAGACCCTCCAGAGCAGGCGTCTCACCCAGCCGGCGAGACCCACGCGGCCAAAGGCGTGTCCTCCCGGCCAAGGTTTAGACTGAGCCGCTCTTCATGTCCTTACCAACCCCACATCTTACGGGCCAGGGCTGGGCCTCAGTGTCCGTGATATTTCCTTATTGTTTTCGGGGGGAGTTTAGAGATGAGCCCACCCACCCAGTCAAGCTGAGTGGTGCTGGAGGGGCACTGGGCGCTGGGCGCTGTGTGGTTTGCAAGACCCAGGGCCTGAGAGTGCATCTTCACTTCAGCAGCATATAGTCAGTGTAGCTTTTGGGGGTTGGAGGGTCCCAAATGCCCTTCTTCCCCCCAACCTGCCAGGGTCAGCGACTGAGTGTCCCAGGCCCACTGCCCCTTGCAAGCCATATCATTCTCTGGCCACACACTGACCCAGCCACTTCCATAACAGAAATGGAAAACTACTCTTCCCGCTTCTCCATCCCTGTGGAGACCTTGGTTGGACAATTACTCCGTTGCCACAGAAACCTGGTGGATGCCTTTGGGAGCCCACCTGTCCTAGTGCCCGGGGCACCGGGTGCCACCCACCCTGGGGCCGAGCCCCTTGGCAGCAGGCCTGTGTTGCCAGGCACTCACCTGGCCGCCTGGGGTCCATGCTCCTGCAGGTCCCAGAGGAGGGCAGGGGATGACTGAGGAGCAAACTGAGCTGCAGAGATTTTAATTTGGCTGTGAGTCCCAAACCAATGTGTTAGCCTTTCTAGAAGCACCAGTTGCTATGGTGATGGAAGCAGTGCCAATTTCGAGAGCTGTTTTTGTGGTTAGGGTGCCTGCCTTAGATAAAGACAGCGGGCCGAGCTGACAGCCTCAGCTCTCCTACCCTCCAAGGATTGGATGTTGTCAAGACCTGACCTCAGGAGGAGGGGTCCCGGCCTCCCAGATTGGCTGTCTTGCCCTCGCATTTTTCTGGGGGTCCTGTGACTTGAGCAGAAAGGAGTGAGGGCCTGGTGTTCTGAGAGAACTCACAGGTGGGCTTACCAATGGAGAAGGGGCCATGCAGTTATGGCAGAAACTAGAGTTTAGAAATTGCTCTCTCGGGGCGAACTCGCGATACAGTGCTCTTGTGGAATCGTCTGCCACCCAGCCCCGGGACCCTGGGCTTGTTGCGGTCTGCTCCTTCGGGCCACGTTTTGGCTGGAGCCTCAAACATTAGCTCCCCTGAAAACTTCCCCAAGTGACAGAACGAGGCCTTTTCTGTAGCCGGGGTGCTCGTGCAGCTCGTTAACTCTACAAGTGTTTCACAAATATTTATCCACCTTAGGTCATTTGCAATCCTAACCCCTGTCATCCCACCTCAAGCTTGTCCCCTGCAGCCCGGCTCCCCGAAGTGAAGTCAGAGCCCGGGCTGGGAATCCCCTGCTGGCGGATTTGGAAGGGCGGCGAGCGCTTTGCTTGTGTCTCCAGCCTGCCCTTCTTAGAGTTCCAGAACGTGTCAGGGCTTCCCAGTCCAGACACTCAAAGCCCTTTGCCCTCCCTGCCGGAGGTGAGAGTACTTTACTTATGAATTCATCTTAGATCACTTCTAAAATCACTTTAAATCAAATTAATACTCCTTCTCAGAGATTATGTCAAAGCATCAAGATGGAGAGGGCATGAGCTCCGAGCGAGGTGTTGAGGACAGGTCGCCGGTTCCCTCTGACTGGCTTTCCCAGCTGCATGGGGCAAGGCCGAGGGTGGTGGTGGTGGGGGCACGGCCTGTTGTTTCTGAAGTGCGTCTATTTCCTGGTAGAGAGGCAAGCCCCTGGGATTCAGAGGCCTGGGTCCTTTCCCAGGGGCAACTGCACGCTGAAAGTCAGCGCTGTTTTCCCCAGGACGCACCCAGATGATTCCTGGGCTTCTGCCCCTCCCGTCTTCCCAGCAACCCACCGCCCTGAGTTGCATCAGGGTTGCTGGCCTCAAAGTGGCCTAACCTGAATTTGCCTCGGCCGCGGGCCTCAGAACGTCTGACTAATGAAGGCTGACCCCTGGAGAATTGTCAGAAGCCACTGCTTGCCTGCACCAAGCCTGTTCTGCTGATAAGATAGGCTTTTGTGTACAGCAGGCAGGAGGGCAGCAGCTTCAATACGGTCTCTATCAAGGTGTTACTAATCCTTTGGCTAATGTTTGCCAAATAAATAGCCTCATTAGGGAGGGCTATAAAAGTCTGATAAGATTCTTCTAATTATCCCCCAAAGCACAAATACTTGGGGTTCCAGTTCAGCATAATAGGAGACATTGAGAAAAGGGGAGAATGCGGGAGCGTGAATACTTTTAGACAATCGCTTCCACCTTCCTCGATCCCAGCACGGCGGCTCGTCTACCATTTCATGTTTCACTTTTGCAGAAGCAGCAAATTGCTAGACAGAAGAAAAAAAGACAATGACATATTTCAGATTACTATTTCACCTTTGCAGATCAATACACAATCCATTAAAGCTACATTTTTCTCTGAATGATAAATGTAATTACCTCTCTCTTGCCATGAAAACTTGTCCTTATTAAATGTAAATATTTAAAAATGATTGAAGTCTATTTGAAGGGCACTTTATAGCTTGATTTTATATGCTGACATCTGGGTTGCCTTTCCTAAAACAGTATTTCTTGGAGAGTTATTAAATTAGTATTTTGAAAGAACTAATACTAGATTTGTTTCTTATTTTGATTTTAATTTCGTACCTATTTAGATTTACTGGGAACTCGGAGAGGGTTTACATTAGGTTAATACACTGTATGTCCGCGGGGCTTGTACACAGAGCAGCTGGGATACTGTTTGCAGAGGGAATCTTTAAGTCGCTGAGGACTGCTTCTCCCCATTTATTTATGTACTCCTGCAGAGTAGAAGAGTAGACTCGAGATTCCAGGATCCTGTTGTAAAACGCTCCTGGAAAACGTTTGTTTTCCAATTCTTCTTTTGAGCAGGAAGATTGTGATTGTTTTAAATATTTACTGTACATTTAATTGTGCATCATTTCAGATAGCAAATACCCGATCATTCTCTTTTTTCCGAGATCTGTCGGAGGTTATTTAGTTGAACTCCGAGGAAGCTGCACAGTGTGATAATTTTTTTTCAGCTCCACTCCTTTTCTTTCAAACTTCTCATTTTTCATCATCTCACTCCACCCCTAGTTTTGGAAAGGTGAGACTGTCCAGTTTTGTGCTTGAGAGAGTTTCAGAGAGCGATAGAAAATCTAATATTTGGAAATACAGGCTTCAATAACATACCTAATTCCAGATGGCAAAAGGACCTTGCCCCAAATGTGAAAGAATTCAATATTTGGTGGCTCAAATATTTTTTCACGGCAAACAAATAGTTCTGGGGTAGAGGTATCCCTGAGATCTGCATAGGGGAGCAGCCATCCATGCAAGCCGGCTGGGCTGCCCTTCAAACCCGCTTCGCTCTTTCCTTTCACTGTGTTAAACCCTTGAGATGTGTGAAGATGTTGTGATAGGCAGCGGGTCAAGTGATCTGCACATGTAGCTTTTTATACATTTTTCTTTGCAAAGGAAAATTTTTCTTCCAATCCATCCCCCCAAATAAATGGTTTATAAAAACAAAAGTCTATTTGTTCTGAAATGGCACACAAGAAACCGTGTTATAACAATCTCTCTCTGAGTTCTGCCTGAGAAAAGAAATTGACCTATCGTCAGCGATTTCGCTGGTGATAAGCCCTTAAAAAATAAGATTGTCTCTTGGGAGAAAATAAACCTCAGAGAGGGAGAGGTATTTGCAACGAAGTGGCCTTTATTTCCTTGTCCAGCGGAACCGTTGAACCTTGTTGTCCCATCTCGCTCCCCTCTGTTCTTTTTTCTTTCTTCATAGTTCTGTTCATGCAAATTCCTGAACTGTCAGCATTTTAGAAATCTGTTGCTTTTAATCACGTAGCTACTTCTTGAATGAGCGAATGTGCTGGGGTTTGTTTTTTTTTTCCCCTGAAGCCAGGTAGAAATTTTAGAAAGGCTTCAAAATTCATTTTTTTGCCAAAACTCTTGACAAAGCATCTGGGATTTGGGGGCATTTTCACAGTGTCACTGAAGGTGAGCCAGTGAAGGGGGAGCACCGGGCCATCAGCAGTCAGCGAGCTGGGAAATTTTCAGGAGGCATTATTTTCTTACTTGAATGCCTTTGTAGATTCCATCGACCTTCTGACATCAAAGAGCGTGCAATTAATAACGGGCATCTGGAGGGCCGATCACATGCTTCTAACGTTCAAGTCGGCCGCGGTCAGATACTAGCTGCAGTCGGCTCCAAACAACAGCGAGGAAGCCTTCTCTCGCGTGCCTCTGCTCTCAGAAATGCACAGGTTCCCACACAAAAGGCTCCTCTAGTCACCGTCCTTCTGGCGGATGAGAGAGTAACAAATGGTCTGGAGACCCACCACGTCAGCGTTGATTCAGATCACCTTAATTTCTTCACTAGACGCAAACCCGACATCGGGCGAACTTTTCCCGTGAAGCCCAACACGGACGTGGGGCCGCAGGCAGCTGCTTGTGTTATTTGCGTCTTTAGCTCACTGCCCTGGCTTTGCCCCTTTATTTGTCTGCACTTTCCAAAATAAACAAATTATTTTCTAGCACTAGCCTAGTAGGCACTGTCTGCTTGCTACGACCGAGGGTGTCTTTATTACTTATTTATATCCTCTTTTATGGTGGCCTGTTTATCTTTTCCAAAGTGATGTGTGTTCCCCAACCCCGAGTAATACAAGATGGGCAGGTAAGACTGTGTTTAAGCTCCACAAAAATGTTCCCGAGAAATACGGCGCTTTGGGCTCTAAGTACTCTGGGTCTAAAAACCTGCAAGCCTTTAACAATAATTCTCATTTGAGTAGGTCACAGATAATAAAGGAATGCTTGTTTCTGGGAAATTAAAAAAAATGACATGGGAATATTTATTTGCTCTCTGCATTGGTCAAATGATGGGTGGATATTAAAAACGTATAAACAGATGCAACCAATTCTCTTTCATTAACAACTATTGCAATTTCACAATGAAATAAATGCATTAAAAAACGTTGACACTTCTGAGAAGCTGAAATTGTCAGGGCTTGAGCCTGCTTTAAATGTTTTAAAAAATGATATTCTAATCAGTTTATGGAAAATGTTTTGTTTTGTTTTTCAGTAAATCTTTAAAGAACCAACTTGAGTGTTAAATGCTCCTTGGGCTGTTCCTTGTGTACATTTCTGTATGTTTGGCCCTTGACTAAATCTCCCTGCTCGCCAGCTTTGTTTTCCTTCTAAGTACAAGCCGTATCAGCAACACGTTTTAAAATTAATTTGAAGCAAGTTCTGTAGTGCAGGGCCGTCAGCAAATATGTTACAGGCTTATTATTTAATAGTGATTCCCGGGGAAGGCCATCATCCCCTTCCTAAATCCAAATAGAAAAGCTGAAATCGTATTTGTTAAAACTGTCATTTTGAATTTGTGGCCCAGGTCGCCTTCCTGAGCGAGGCTCAGAGGCTGCTCCCAGCAGCAGGCGCCCGAAGCCGGAGCAGAGCTGCTCGCGGCCTGGGGCCGAGATGCTCGCAGCCGCCGGAACCGCCGGCCGCCCCCAAACGGAGCTCCAGCCCGGCTGCTCTCGGCTTCTCCACATTGTAAAATTATTTGATTTATTTGTTTGGTTTGGTTTGGGTTTTAGAAGCACTGCAGAAATTATTTCCTACTGGCAGAGAGGGCACTTGGTGTTACACTACATTAGTTTCACGTCATTAGTGTAGGGTTCTCAAACTTAAAATTGTAACGTGTACGGGAGGCTCCTGGAGACCTCAGTTCTGACCGGAGCAGAACCAATTAAACGTGATGGATTCCTTTCACTGTCTGTGCCTCGTGAGGCCATACTTAACACAGTGTGGTGGCATTGCTGAAGGGGTCCGCTCTGTGAGCTCTGGAATTTGGTGGTAGGAAATGTTATTTATAAAGAGGAAAAATTCCTCTCTTACCATTCTGTTTCTCAAAAGACGTAATTTTATCGTCACTGCTTGTAGCAAGAAGCCAAGAAGCATGGGGTGCTGAGGACAGGCAGGACCCCAAGTCTCTGGGCTGCCTCCCTCACCTCCCTCAGCCACTTCCCTGCCAGACTCGTTATTTACAAGTAATTCTAAACCTGCCTGTGGACAGGGGACAGGACCAGATCAGACCAGCCCAGGCCTGTGGTCTGCTCCAGGGTGCCAGGCTGGAGTGGGTGCTTCAGGCACCTGGGGGAGCTTGTGCCCTGAGCTCGGGCATCAGCGGGGTTGGGGGTAGGTCACCCTGCAGGAGTCTGTACCAAGCCGGGCTGGCCCCCAGGTGAGGCTCAAGGCCTGGAGTGCCTTCTCTGCTCAGGGGCTAAAACAAGAGACGCACTAGCTGGCTCTCACGCGCCCATTCTGCTCTCTCCTCTCCTCCTTCCCAAGTGTCTCCTCTGTCCCCTGTGTTTGAGCCAGACCTCGGCCTCTGCAGCTGCGCCAGCCAGACCAGCCCTCGTCCTCAGGTGAGCGCTCCCCAAAGCTCTCCTGCCACCTGTTGGCCGCTGCCGGTGTTGACGATGAGAGCAGCAGTGCTGGTGGGGCCCGTGGGCCTGGCTTCCAAACCCCATCTAGAATTGCTAATAACTTCTCTGCGGCAGGCCTCCAGGTCTGGCCAGGGCCCACAGATCGGCCAGCCTGCAACTGTCTTCTGAAGCCCCTTCAGGCTGACCCCCTGTGTTTCCCGAGCCCCCACCTGGCCAGGCCACCACAAATGAGCCAACTTGCCCAGGAGTATGGTGTCCAGGGCCCTGACTCTGAGCCAGCCATGGGCTATGAGGGGCGAGGATGTGTCAGAGAGCAGAAGCTAGCCTGCCCTAGGCCTCATCCGGCAGTGGCCCTGGGGGGCTTGGTGTGCACTGGGTGAGAGACTCGGTGAGTCCCCCGGTGTGTCCTGAAACAGCAGAGCAAAGGGGGCAAAAACCAGCCTGTCTACCTTGGCCACGGGGCAGAGGGCTCTGCCCAGGTCTCTGAGCTCCCTCCTTCATCGGGTGTGCCCAGGGTGTGGGTGGACTGGCGGCACCGGGGACTTCGGCCAAAGGTCAGAAAGGAAGCTGTAGGAGCTCGAGCGTGGAGGAGGGGCAGTGCCTTCTCATGGGACCTCATGGACCTTTCATTGCGCAACAGGCCATCCCCAGAGATCACAGGCCAGCAGTTCGCTCCGAACCCACCCCAAACAGGCCTGGGTTCACCACGCAGTGGCTCTAAAAGTCCATCTTTAACAAAGGAGGGCTTTTGTTTGGTGGCTGTTTGGGGACTTCTGGTGCAAAGCAGAGAAGCAGTCACATTTCTCAACCAGCTGGGGACAAGACCAAACCTCTTCCCAGGTCCTGAAGGGACCAAGTCTTAAGAATGGATTAGGCCTGGCTTTGAAAGCATCACATGTGGTTTAACAGCACGGCAGAGGGCAGAGGATGTGTGTGGGGGTGCTCACACTCCTATTTTGGGGAGGGGTCTGGAGGCTCAGCCCTCCCCTAGGGCGGCCCTGCTGGAGAGGACCGAGAGCCACAGCTGCTGTTGGCCCCCAGACGGGCGCTTGGCCCAGTCGGAGACGCAGTGTTTTCTCGTTCCGTGGGAGTTTGATACACAAAGTCTGCATCGCTGCAGCCCCACCCGCCCACAGTGAGCCTCGGCGTTAAACACAGCCACCGGGGCGGCGGGGCACCCATGCTCGGGGCTCTCAGCAGCTTGGCCCGGCTGCGTGGGCACCCCGACTTTGCCAACACAGGTCAAATACATTTTTTTTCTGGCCAACTTATGTCTGATGCCAACACCTTTTCTCCACCGTGTAGAAGGGGGTTGACCTGGGAGCCAAGGGTGCCCTATTTAGGAGATTGTCTCCCGGCTTATCTAAGGCCAACACATTCTTGCTCCGAGTCTCAGAGGTCGTGGAGAGGGACTCTGGCTTGTGGCCAAATGGCTGCTGAGAACCCAGCCCTGCAAGGCTGTTTTCTGAGTCAAGGGGCTCGCTCGAGTCCTGGACTCGGGGTGATTTAGTTGTGTTTTTTCAGCTCACCTCGTTACTCAGTGTAGAAGAAATCCTTTGGCGTGTGTCCTCCTGGGCGCCGACCGCCTTCGGAGCGGTTCTGTGTGGAGCGGTGCCCTGCAGTCAGACACCGAGCTGGGCCAGGCCTGGGCTTTCGGGAGCAGCCGAGCGGCTTGCTGCGATCCCTCAGGTTGGCCAGCTACGGAGGGAAGTGATCCTCCTCGGCCAGGACCCACATTTTTATGGAGACAGAGGGATGTTGGAGGAGTCAGTAAACTTCCAGTCTTCCCGACCCCGTGAACACGGGCCCCGGCAGCTGGTTTTTACCCCAACCTGCCCCCCGCATCACCCCCTGTATTCCCGGCCACCCTGACGGAGACGCATCCCTGCTGACTGCGCCTTTCCACAACACTGTCCACGGTGCAGGTACTGGGGGCCCAGAGGTAAGACGGACTTGAAACACTCCTGACACCACTGCTTCCTGCCTTTGTGTTCAGAATGGCCGGCCAGCCGGCTGCCCTATCCCCCATTCTCGCAGTCTGCCGAGGAATTCTGGCAGACTGACTTTTCTTCCGTGGCCACACAGTGTTCTAGAATCAGGCCCTTATGCTATCCCGGGCTGCCTGTCTGGGGAGCACGCTTATCTGGCTCTTAAAGCTGCTGAGCTAAGAGCAGGTTCTAGAGCAGGGAAGATGCTCTGGGATTCTCTCTGCTCCTCTTGAGCACACAGCACAGGTTTCCAAGGTTCCCAGGCGACCCCACCCAGCGGTCTGTTACTGTGCTGATGCTGTTCCTCCAGCCTCTGTGGACACCTTTGAAGAGGGGGCAGCTGACTGAGCTGTGGCCATCTCCCTGGTTTCATGCAACTGGGATGCTACGCTGTTCCCCAGAGTTGTAGCAGAGAAAGAGAGAAAATACTCTATTGGCATAATTCTCTCCCATGGCTGACCTGGGAGGCGGCTGCGCTTCCTCGCCCCCTGCAGCGAGGGGGGTGGGGGCATGACCCTGGGCCTCTCTCAGTCTTCCTCCCCAGCTGCTGCAAGTTCATTCGTTTGAACTTTCCCTCTCCTGAGATAATCCCAGAAGCCAGTGGTGTGTGGAAAAGCTTTTAAGTGGGGACATTCTTGGTTGGGAGATTGAGCTGTCCAAAGCTGAGAAGGGATGAGGCTGTAGTGGCCCTTTGGATTTGGTGCTGATAAGGCTTTTTTTGGTGGGGGGGGTGGTAAAAATGCTGAATCCTCTGTGATTATCAGTTGGGAAATACAGCGTAGCGTTTATCGGTAGAGGAAGGAGAAGACAAAATGGATGTGGAGACGGTCCACTGGGTTGCTTGTTGTCAAGCAATCACTTAGCATTTGCTCTGGCTGCTGAGTGTCACTGCTGTTAGCCACTTAATCCTGGGGAGATGCCACGTTCTGGGTCATCCCCATCACAGAGATAAAATTCAGCCCTGCCTTTCTTCTCTGTGTGATCTCGGCCCAGGCGGCTGGGTGTTGCACTGACCCCGTAAGCAGACCTCTGCTATCAAAGCCCTTGTTATTAGCTTGAACCCGAACTGCATCTTGACCCCAAAGGAGAGTCAAGAGTGTAGGAACACATGTGTTTGGGAGAACGAAAGGAGATGACACAGCTGTGGTCGCAGATGTCGGGCCCTGTCCTGGAGCTCCACGCCCCTCTTCTCCCTGCCTCCCTGCCCGCTGCAGGCGCCGTCGGAATCACTGGGTGTTCACGGGGCTGTGGGAGAGGACACTCTGAGACTCCAGACTTGCTGGAACGACTCGAAGACAGGGACAGTGCGGACTCCTTGCTCCGTCTGTCCCGCCTTCTGCCAATGAGGTCTGATGGGCCGTGGGCGTTCCGATGCCAGATATAATCCAACCTAGATAAATCTTTAAGAACATGAAACAAAAGCCCTGTCACATTTTCCTTTTGTTTTCTGCACAAAAGCCATTCTCCGTCTATGAGTGGTGTCAGATGCAATAATCCAGAATAAATCTCCAGGAAGAAAAATCCACCTAAACGTGAATGATCACTCATTTCCCATTCCCCTCCCTCACCCATTCTTATATTGGGTGAGTCACTGGGGTGGCTGCTGACAGCTTCTGTCGGCCTGCCAGGGCTGGGGGGTGATCACAGGGACTCGCTGAGGCTGGGGTGGCAGCCACATCCACACAGGTCCTTGAGTCCCAGCTTGGGAGAGTTTGGGGTTTTTGGCCTTTGAACTGTGTCCCTTCTGCTGAGGGGCAGGGGAAGGGCACAGCCTTTGACTCCAGGGCCCTGCAGTGGCCGAAGCCTCTCCGGGAGAGCCCGTGGGCACGTTCTTTCCGAGTGCATCCACCGTTGTCCGAGTGCCCTTTGGCCGCCGAGAGCCGAGGAGTGTTGGGCGGCCCTCTTGGGAGCACCTGCTCATTTGTTAGTGGAGGTGATGTGGCTGTGGGGAAGCACATGTGGGGGCATTTGCCAAGTCGAGATTTCAGAAGTCCTTCAGACGACTTTTGCCATTGAGCAGTTAACCCTAACGCTACCTCATTCACCCTGTGTCCCTCTTCCAAATCTGCCCTTCACAGCAGGATCCCGTCTGCGGGTACGCGTTGTGTAAACACCCTCTGACCTGGACCGGCGGCCAGCCCTGCTTTCTTTCGTGACTCCGATGTTTGGCTGGAGCTCAGGTCAGAGTGCAGGAGGCTCCTCAGTTTGGGCTCATCAGGCGTCTTCTCATGGCTGGATTCGTGCTCTGCACCCCCTGCCGGACGGGTGGGTCTTCTCAGGAAGTTGTGTCCGGAGGCACCTGTGATCTACCTGCCCTTGTTGGCGATGTGACTGTTTATTTCCTCTAACTTTCCCCCTTGTAACTGATACCCAATCTGTGGGGGAGACACGTTGACATGCAAATATCCTGCTCCTCATTCCAGTCCATCCCCCACCCCAGTTTAGCATCCATCAGTGGTTTTGCCCTAACCAGTATACACTGCGTGGGTCACTAAATGGCGATTTTCCAGTTACACTACTTTCTCCCATTTATCACTTGGCATTCTCCTTTAATGTAGAGACTTCCTCCATCCCTCCGTCCCTCCGTCCCTCCCTTCCTTCTTTTCTTCCTTCCTCTCCTCCTGCTCCTCCCCTCACTTCTGCTGCTGCTTCACCATATGGGCTCATAGATTTCCATTCGACTTAATATACCACTATCATTGCTTATTTGATGTTCTAATCGTCCCACAAGTGGCCAGTGAGATCCCCCTTCAAGCCTGGTGTCCTTTGGACCTGCTACCATCACTGTTTTGAGTTTACTTTCTGGCACTAACAAGGTATCCCAGGCTCTAGTCTTGGAATAAAACCATTTTACTAAGAAACCCTGGTACTTTTCTTTCTGGGGGATGGCATTTAAAAAGCACGATCTAGGTACTAGGTATGTCCAGTGCTCCCAGAGTGTTTTGGATTCAAGACCACTTAAAATCTAGGAGATATACATTATATAGATATACACTCCCGTATCCTAGCTTTGAAATATATAAACACACACACACATTTGAAATCATATATATGTATACATAGTCAAAATCATATATATTATACATATACATATACCTATCTTTTTCATGGTATTACCCTCAAATTCCTTCCATCCCCACATTGTCTTCATTACCTCCCCTCACCCCGATTTGAATCTCACTTCTTCACGGTGCGAACCCGGCTCCCGACAATACCACACGTTTACTCGTATCGTCGCTCGGGCAGTACGCGTGAGATAGTGTCAGAACTGCTGCACCCACACCGCTACGGAAAACAAGCCTAAGTAAAACAAGTTCATGATTAAGTCTGTCGTTCTTTCTCCCTCCAGACTGAGGCTATATTCCTCAATTACTTTGTTCAAAAATGGCTTGAAATTGCTTCTTTCTTTTCCTCTTCTGTGTGGTTTTCAGTTTGGATTTGTCAGAGGTTTTCTTGTGATAAAATTTATTTGAAATACAGTTTAGTTCATTTGCTTCTGTTTGCTTTCAATTTAGTTTTAGTTCCATCCTTGTTGATTTAATGTTATATTGATTATATAGAATATTACTATGCTTCCAAAAGCCAAATCTACTCAGAAAAGTGTGCAGTGGTACCTCGGCACTCATCATTAATTCGTTCCAGAACTCGAGACAAGTGCTGAAACTGATGAGTGCCAAACAATGATGCATTTTCTCTTGCGGGGTGGCATCGTGACTCATACAAGCCCTAGCCAGTGCGGCGAGTGGAGAGCAAGTGCCGAGTGCCGAAACACCTTTCTCTCATCAAAATGTGATGAGTGCAGGGTTTGGCCAGTGCTGAGGCCGACGAGCACCAAGGCTTGACTGTACCTAGAAAAGTGTCACTCCCACGTCCTGGCCACTCTGTCTCCTCCCCACCCCTTCAGTGGTGACCGATTTTATTTTCTTCTGTTTTTTCCTTCTTGCCTGCCTGCCTGCCTGCCTTCTTTCCTTCCACAAAAATCTGTGAACATATGTATGTTTTCCCATTTCCCCTTCTTTCTTACACAAAAGGTAGCCTACTATATACATTCTTTTGCATCTTGCTTTTTTAAACAATATATTCTAGAAATCACTCCATGTCAGTTCATAGATCTTTCCCATTCTTTTTCACAGCAGGGTATTCCTCCATTGTGTGGATGTAACATAGCTTATTTGGAACCAATTTCCTGTGTTTGAGAATTTAGGTGGTTTCCAATGTTAGGCTGCAGTGGATAACTTCATATGTGTGTATTCTAACTGGTAGAGGTATATCTTGACGGTAATTTCATAGAAGTAGATTGCTGAATCAAGGTAAATAAGTAGGCAGTTTTGTAAGCATTGTCCAGTTCCTCAGTGTGCATTCCTACCAGCAACATGTATGAGATTACCCATTTCCTTACAGCTTTGCCAGCAGAGTGTATTGTCAAGATTTTGAATTTTTGCCAATCTGATGGGTGAAAAATAGTATATCAGTGGGGTATTAATTTGCGTTTCTGATTATATGTAAAGTTGAATATTTTCTCATAAGTTTCAGAAGCATTTTTATGTCTTTTTGGTGAGTTTTCTATGTTTACTTTTCTATAGGATTTTGGGGGGTCTTTAAAAAGGAATATTAGCTCTTTATCTGTGACATATTTTGCAAATATTTTCTCCCAGTTTCTTGTTTATCTTTTGATTTTGCCTGTGGGGTTTTCTGCCATGCAAAATTGAAAAAATAATTTGTCAAAATTATCAATCTTTTATTTGATTTGGTCTGGAGTTTGAATCATAATTAGAAAGCTTCCCTACACCCAGGTTATAGAAGAATTTGCTCATGTTCGACTTTAGTGTAAACATAATTTAGTTTTTCACACTACGAGCTCTAGTCTATTTGGGATTTGTTTTCATATGTGACGTACGGAATGGCTCTCACTTTGTTATTGTTGCCCAAATATCTATCCAGTGTACCCGTCCCCTGTCTTATAAAATCCATCTTTGCCTGAGCGATTTGAGATGTCATCTTTATCACATACTAGATTTCCACATGTGGTTGGTTGAATTCTGGACGTGGTAGTGTGTCCCATCAGTCTGTTTCTTTATGTGCTGTTACCAAATTGTTTTAATTATAGAGGCTTTGTAATATTTACAAATATCTGGGAGGGCTAGTTCTACTTCCATTGTTCCCCTACTTAGGCTGACACATTAATTTTTTATATGGACCTTAGCATTAACTTGTTCAGTGACAGAAATAAAACCTGCTTAGAATTTTTATTGGGATCATATTAAGTTCATGTATAGACTTATGGAGACTTGACATCTTAATGATGTTGAGACATTCTGACCACGAACAAGGGATATCTGTTTTATTTGTTCAAGTTTCCTTTTGCGTTTTTTTTTTTTTAGGAGTGTATTATAGTTTTCTTTATATCGGTTGTCAACATTTCTTGTTAGGTTTAGCTTTAAGTGTTTTATCTTTTCTATTGCTCTTGTCAATGGGGGGTTTCTCTTCTGTTTCATGTTACGATTCTATGAAGGCTAGCGACTTTTGCTGTTGATTTCTGTTGTTGTTGTTGATTGTATATTCTACCAAGCGGAATTGTGTCATTGTCTGAATTAGTCCAGTGCCTCTCAATGCGTGGTCCAAGGGCGTGCGGTGGAGTTATCCAGAGGCCACACAGTGTGTGATGTCACGGGCCGAACGCAGAAGCAGATGTGCGGATCCAGCTGTTTCCCATTAAACTCGACAACAGAGATGTGCGACAGTGTAAAACAACGTGTTCCTCTCGCTGGAAGTTTCTGCTTATGCTTATTTTAAAATATGCTATTTATGTTAACATATTTATTGTTGTCACTTTAAAATTAATTAATAAATATTTAAATTTTTGTTTTAATTTCTAACCTAGTAAATATCAATAGATATATTCCACATAAACAGAGACTCTTTGAGAGCCTTAATCATTTTTAAGAGAGTAAAAGGATTCTGAGATCAAAGAGTTTGAGAAATTCCGAGGTAGCTTTACCATTCATTCTCCGGATTTTCTAGACATGCTGTCATGTCCTATGAGAGTTAGCTTCCTTCTTCTTTCCCAGTCCTCAAGCCTCTTACTTCCTCTTGTCCAAGTGCATTAGCCAGCACTTCCAGGACACTGTTGGCTGTGGGAAAGGGGGTCTCCGTGCCCCGTTTTGCACTTCAGTGGGAGAGCCTCTAGGTTTCCCCATTAAGTAATTTCCCCATTAAGCTGAGATGCTGGTTAAGGGCTGTGTGTATC
Source organism: Trachops cirrhosus (assembly GCA_028533065.1). Taxonomy (NCBI): domain Eukaryota; kingdom Metazoa; phylum Chordata; class Mammalia; order Chiroptera; family Phyllostomidae; genus Trachops; species Trachops cirrhosus. Next base: position 29,100,986 of record CM052546.1, on the reverse strand, counting down.
GTGTTAACTGAATTTCTTTCTCTATTTTATGCATTTCTGTGGGTGTCTAAAATATTTTCTTTGGTTTTCATTTTTGATTTGGTGGGTGCCTTTGTATTTATACCTTTTATGTTGCCCTACTCCCCTTTTCTTAAACATTTGCTCTCTGGTCTGTCAGATTTAAAAAGTATCCTTTGATTCCCATCTGCTGTCTAAACAATAATCAGAGGTTGTATTTCACTTTCCCTTTTCTCTCTCCTCTTTGTTATCATTTTTAAAGTCACAAACTTTCAACTTTGTCAGAACATATAATGTTTGTATAGTCTGTTGTTATTATGACCACGCCCTTGTTTTATTCTTAGCTCTGTAATTATATATGTTAAATTATCACTATGGATCCTATTGCTGAAATTCTCTCAGTTATCTCTCGGTTGGATAAAGCTTGGTTGGATGAACACTGGATATAAAATATTTGGCTTTTACCCTCTTTTCTTCAGTGTCCTGAGGATACTACTTCACTCTGGGCCTGTTCTGTATGTTGTCCTTAGGAAGTCTGATGTCAACTTAAATTTGTTACCTGAATAAAATTTTGATCTTTTTGCCTACAGATCCTGAGGATTTTTTTTTTGTTGTCAAAGTCTAATAGTTTTACTAGAAACATCTCAGACTTAATCATTCCAGATCAGTTTTCAAGGCACACAGTAGACCTTTTAATATATTGATTTAGGATTTACATTATTTTTGAAAAGTCATCTTTGATTATATTTCAAAATACTATTTCACACCCATTGTTTTACTTTTCTTCTTCAAGGACTCCAATTATACTTATGTTGGACCTTCTTGGCTTTCCATTTCAACTACTTCCTCTCTGACACCTTTTACGTCTCTTAAAACTTATTTTCATTCTTTTTATTTGTTTTATATCTTTCTTCAATGTCCCTTTTAAAATTTTCATTTGAGCCTATTCTCTTTTGGGCATCTTGTAATCTATTCTTCATTTCTGAGATAGTTTGACTTTTTCTTCAAAATTTTTCTTGAATCTGATCAATCCTCATTGCATTTATTCCTGATTTTGGAGGTCATTTTCTATTCTTAGTTTTTAGATGTGATTCTACTTAAAAAAATCTGTGTCTGTTTTATAATATTTAATTTAGTTTGAAATGTTACTTTATAGTTTTCTTATGCATGGTTAATTTTTTTTGTAGGGGTGAGAATTTTCATTAGCTGAAATGTCCTAATTCATATTTAATTTCTTTTTCTTTTGATAGCTTAGCGTGGAGTTTGATCCGCCCCCCCCACCCCCTACTCCTAGGCATTTTGTGGAGTTGGTTCCTCTTTCAAGAGCGCCCTCTTCTGTCAGCATAGTAAAGTTCAGTTTTTTGAATGGATAGTGCTGGCAAAACGGAGGGGGAGGGCTTGGTGTATTTTGTTTCTGTGATTTTCTGCAGGATTATTAATTTTCCCCTGTTACTTCTTTTTCTTTACTGCCTCATCTGTAATGGGCAACACCTCTTTTCTATTTCCTTCTCTTCCTCAAAGCCATACTCCTCTGGCATCGCTACCTCTGACAGTGTTCACTGTCAGCTACCTGCCCTGTAGCCGGGATTCTGAACTACTCCGTTTAATGACTTATGCTCATTATTTTGCATATAGTGTTTTCAGCTTTATTCAGGTATAAATGACAAATATTATGCATTCAGTGTTACATGAATACATACTATTTTAGGGGTGATTCTGTCTGTGCTTCATCTATGTCCTTCATACCCCTTCTTTGTTTTCATGGAATTTCTTAAGATTCCCCTTTTTTGCACTCTGTACCCACAGACTTGCCACAGTGGTAGGTGCTGTGTTGGAATTAGGTGCTTACATGTAATTTGAAGTTTATAGTGTTATCTAGCTCCCAGTAATGCTGAAGGCATGGGTCAAATATAGATTTTTTTTTTCCTCCTGTGGACCTTAGCTTTTTGCTGGTTTGTTACTTGGTTTTGATTTTTATTTGTGAGGAGAGGTTTGTAGATTTAGGAGGCCACCATTATATTCCAGATTTATTGCTGTTTAAACAGTGAAAATAATTTATTTTCAAAGGAATCTTTGTCATTTCAACAGATACTTAAAATTTCTCAGATTAACATACTTTGTGCTGTGATATCACCACTCCAAGTGTTAAACGTTTTACTCAGGCATTTCAGCAGGAGAAGTGCCCCCTGGTGGGAGGTTTTACGAATGTTTCCATGCAGGTTAGGATGCCGACTTCTGGGAGAGAGGAGGCCTGTGTCACGAGAGCATTGCTCCTCCTCAAAGCGCTTATCCTGCGGAAGCAATTTCAGTTTTAATGCTGCTATTTTTCTACTATTCCGTATGATTTGAGAACTCCAGTTCTCACCTTCTATGTTGGTCATCAGCCTATGGTTAGGTATTCAGTAGTTATTTTTAAGCATAAACAATATTCCAAGCGCTTACATTTTTCTCTTGATGGAGATGCGTTCAGTCTGAATCGCTGTCACTTTTCACTGGTACAGGTGGAAGAGCGTCGGTTCTTACAAGTGGCTGCTGACAAGGGACCCAAAAAGTCAGGAGACTGTCTTTCTAACTGAGGCAACCACATATCAATTGCTTCTCTGTGCTGCGGATTTGGTGTCTCTATTCATGGTTGCCCAGGGCTTTTCTTAATTTCCAATGGGTGCGTTTTTCCCCCTAAAAGAATCTTCATATAAACTGAAAGAAATGTGGACAAAGATTTCTTTTTTAAATTTTATTTTAATTGTTGTTGAAGTACAATTTTCTTTTACTCCCATCCCAGCCCACCCACCCAGCCCTCCCCTCCTCCCTCCCATTTTCACCTGCCCCTAGTTTTTTATCCATGTGTCCTTTATACTTGTTCCTGTAAACCCTTCCCCTTTCCTCCTGAAATTCCCCTGAAATTCCCTCCCCTTTCCCCTCTGAACACTGTCAGCCTGTTCTCTATTTCAGTGTCTTTGGTTATGTTTTGCTTGTTTCTAGACAAAGATTTCTTGAACGAGCCATAGAAACTATTAGCCATACAAGAAACTAAGTTGATATATTGGACCATATTAAATTTATACACTTCTCTTCAGCAGAAGACACCATTAGGAAAGTGGAAAGGCAACCTACAGAATGGAAGAAGTCATTTGCAAAACCTCCATTAGATAAATGGTTTGCATCCAGAATATGTAAATAACTTCTACAAATTGATAAGAAAAGACCACTCACTAGGAAAATGTACAGGAGACTTGAAAAGATACTTCTTCAAAAAGGATATCATATGGCCAAAAACCTATGAAACAGTGTTTGGCTTCATTCGTCATCAGGGAAATGCAAATTAAAACCATAATGAGAAACATCACACCTACCACAATGACTGAAGTGGAACAAAGAGACCCATGCAATATCCAGGTGTTGGCAAGGATGTCGAATGCCAGAAATCCCATATATTTTGGATAAATCAGCATCTCCTAAGATTAAACATATGCCTTCCTATGATTCAGCCATTCCATTTAGGTATATACTTGACAGAAGGGTGTGCATGTGAACATCAAAAGACATGTATTAGAATGTCCATCACAGCACCATCCGGGAACCACCCCGATTCCCATGAAGAGTAGGCTGGATAAAAGATCTATGGTACAAAGTATGCAATGGATACTGTACTGCTGTGAAAACGAACAGTCTACAGCTGAATGTGGCAACATAGAGACAAGCTCACAAATATAAAGTCGTACTTCAAGAAAAAGTTAAAACCAAAAAACTGGGCTGAGCAGAACCCAAAAGGTGACGCCCAGACGGGAGGCATTCCTGTGGCTCTGTGTTAATAATGACATCTTCCACATTTAGGACAGGTCGGCAAGGAGTCCCAGTGCTAGCCGGCCCCCGACCGCTGAAGGGGCCAGCACGTCAGCCTCTGAGCCATGGCGCCAAGACGACGGGAGGGGAAAAGGCTTGACTGAAGACGAATGAAAAACAAGGGCAGTCTCCTCACCCTTAGAAGCTCCAGTTTCAAGAATTCTTTTGTTAAATCTTGGACATTGCTTGTAGAAATTTTTTATCGATAGATCTCCCCAGCCAAGGGAAACAAAAGAAAATAAACAAACAAATGGGATTTCATCAAACTAAAAAGTTTTTGCACAGCAAAGGAGACCATCAGCAAGATAAAAAGGCAACCCACAGAATGGGAGAACATATTTGCTGATACATCTGATAAGGGGTTAATATTCAAAATTTACAAAGTACTTAACAAAACTCGCACTTCCGGCCAAGATGGAGGCATAGGTAGACGCACTGTGCCTCCTCGCACAACCAAGATAGGGACAACAATGATACAGAAACAAAGTAACAACCAGAACTGACAGAAAATTGAAGTGTATGGAAGTCCGACACCCAAGGTTTTAAAAAAAGACAGGTTCATCCAGACCGGTAGGAGGGGCGGAGTCGGGCTGGGCGAGGGACTCGGAGCAGAAAGCTGAGCATTTGGGGCTGCACTGAAGTCCGTAGCAGGCAGACCCTGGGCGCACAAGCGGCAACCGGCAGATCCAGCGAGGCGGCCATCGTGAAGCAACGCACTGCACGCAACTCAGAATCCCAGCACCGGGAAATAGAGCTTTGGGGCACTGACTGAAAAGGAAGGTCCTGCGGGGTGCACAGGCCCACTCACACCGGAACTGGCGCCAGAGGGGCCCGGTCGGCTTGCTGAACGCGGCAGAAGGGTCTGAGGTCCTACAGACAGCGGAGCAAGCGCCATCGTTCCCTCTTGGACCCCGCCCCCACATACAGCGTCACAACCCAGCTACTGGGGTGCCCCGCCCTGGTGAACTCCTAAGGCCCCGCCCCTCACTACAGGAGCTCGACAAGACCAAAAAGCAAAACAAACCCCAGCAAAAAGATGGCTCAAACAGAAGAAGAATTGAAAGCACCAGAACCCATCCTTTTAAGTGACCAAGAGATAGCCAACCTATCAGATGCACAGTTCAAAGCACTGGTGATCAGGATACTCACAGAATTGGTTGATTTTGGTCACAAATTAGATGAAAAAAAAAATGCAGTCTACAATAAGTTTAATGAAGAAAAATGCACAGGGAACCAATAGTGATGGAATGAAAGATGGGTCTCACATCATTGGAGGGGACCAGAAGGAAGAAA